>JAIUCT010000012.1:13204780-13228951 GCA_021307375.1 Tetraneura akinire | reverse complement strand
TAATAATAATAATAATAATAATAATAATAATAATAATAATAATAATAATAATAATAATAATAATAATAATAATAATAATAATAATAATAATAATTTTTTTGGGTATTCATATAGGATATATATATTATATATATATATGTGGTAAAATTTTGGAACCGTTAATTATTATTCTACAAAATATATAGGACGTTGAATATTTCGTAAAATTCACGTTTTTATGTATTCGCATAATATAATGTTTGACAAAATTGGCAATTTTTGGCATCAAGGTCTGAAAATTTTACTGAAGTATACTTACCTATTACTAAATATCATATCAAAATATTAGAAAAATCCCAAGTCTCAATTTTTTTTTATAGCTGTTTCAATTTGATATTTTTAGTTAATCGAAAATATTATGAAAAAAATGACAAAAAACGAAATTATCTGACTAAACTTCGCTCAGAATGTTTTTTTCGAATACAATGGTTAATCATTGCATTCAAATTATAATTAAAATTAAACGATATGATTGCACACCTGTATCTCTTCTACATCTGTATCCCACCCTTGTTTTTTAATTGTTTATTCTTATAAAATATGATATAATAGCAATTTTTTTTTAAAATTCAATAATTTTACTTATAAAGTAGTCCTTTATTTTTTATTGGGGGGGGGGCTAAGTTTACTATAATTAGTTTTTGAGAAGTCTCAGTTCCCTTAAGCCCCCCCCCCCCCGATTCCCGCCAATGCATACAGTACATGCGGTGATTACTAGTGGCGAACTATGATAAAGTGTACTAATGTCTTAAATTATTATTGTGTTTCAGTGACAAAGCGTTTATTTAAAAATATTATATATTATTAATATTATAGATAATAATTAATATAAACGAAAAGCAAAGGATTTAGGAAGAAATATCGACAATTATATAATATCAACAAAATCACAAAAAAAAAATAATAAATAAATTACAATATAATGTACCTATATAATCATGTATTATATTAGGTATTTACGTAATATATTTTATAAATATATATAGGTAAGTATAAATGTATAATATATTATATTTTTAAGGTAAATAATAAATATTATTTTTCACATTTACAGAAACCATTAACACAACAGAAAACAATGAAAGATCAATAGGTACTTTATCTGACTGAATTTCGCTCAGAATCGTTTTTTCAAATGCAATGGTTTATCGTTGCATTCAAATTCTAATTAAAATTAAACACTATCCTCTTTACACCTGTATCCCATCCACACCAGTATCACTTCCCTTGCTTTTTTATAAGTTGATTTTGGCTATTATAATATAGCTTAACACATTTTAAAATTAAACACTATAATTTTCTCACCTGTTTCCCTGCGGTAGGAGTATCAGCTCTTTATTTTAATAATAATTATTTTATTATACAAAATGATCACAAACTTGGTTAATAAAATACAAATTTATGAGTACAATATAAGAAATATTATATATATTATATTTTAATTTTAATTTTTTTTTTTTATATTTGAAAACACTTTTACCATTGATTAATTATACAAATAATAAATAATAATAAAATTAATAATTAATAAATAAAATATAATAATAAATAATAATATAATTAATCAATGCTTTTACTAGGTACCCGAAATAATACTCCGATTTTCACGAATAGCACATTATGTTTCCGGTTGAAAAGTGGGTGTAGTTTGTACTTTATTTAGGTCATTTTTCGAATTTCTCAAAATTGACTCTTTTATAGGGTCAATTAATAAATAATAATAAGTCATAATATACGTCATTATAAATATTTAATCTATAGATGCATGGTTTTGAAAAAGAGGAACATCGAAAATTAAATGTAATTTTATTATATAGGTGGAAGGTGGAACGCACTCTGTGATGCGCGAACATCAGATAGATTTATGAAAATCTGTACACTAGATAGCGAAAATGGTTTCTGATCATCCGATTTAATTCACTCTCGCTTGTAAACGTTGTGAACGAATGTGTAATATATATACAGCAGGTATTATATATTTCATCCGGTGGTAACTGTAGTGTGACGGGCCTGCACGGATATCCCAGTGGCCATGTAAATAAATGTTGAGTGTCAATTAGAGTTAAGAATCCGGCCACATTCTGAACTCCGTACTGCAGTCCGTGGACACTTGGTTGATCGCGCAAGTCGCGTTTGTGAATATAATTCCCGGAGCGGAAAACCCTCCCCCCATTCGTTCGTCAGGCCCGCTATGCAGTTACCATCACAACATTTTTTTTCAAAAAATAACAATTATCACAGTAATTTATTTATTAATTATCCTGATATTGTGATTTTATTTAGGCATGTGTTACAAACTTATAGAAAGACGTGTTTTAAAAATTATTATTGATCATATCTCAATTAGACAATAATAATCAGGTTTTTCGTTTTAGGTCGAATTTCGGCATTCGTCTGCGATTATACTCGTTAAAAATTATAATTAAAATATGATTATAACTTAGAGACCGGAATTGTATGCAATCGCATTTTCATACTGAGTATATGCACGATATAAAGGGTTTGAAATGTGTTCGTTTCAAATCTAACTGATTTTATAGACCAAATTTTATTTTGCATATTATAATGTATATTTTAAGGCTTAAGATATATTTTGTTATTAAAGTATATATAATTAGCATATTTTATAGACTTTTATACTTTTTTTTACTATTTTCTGTCTTCTATACATTTATAAGAAATGTAAATTATGTTCATAAAAAATTAATTTTGAAATTATCACGGAAAAAATTTGATAATTGAAAAATATTTTTTTCTTGTTTAACATATTTATGGTTGTGTTGTTATTTTATATTTTTATTTAATTAATTTACAAAAATTTTGTTCTATTTATTTATTATTAATTTATTATATACGAGTATGTATCAAATTTATAAATTTATTTAAAATTTTAAAGAACTAAATTTTAATACCCAGTGGAAATATTGTAATTTTCTTTTAGTTTTTTTTTTTTATTCTTGTGTATAGTTTTATTTTTAAAATATTAAAAAAGATTCAAATAATAATAAAAACTGAAATTTCGTCGAATTCGATTTCAATATTTCACGATAATTCGGGTAATTTTGAAGTTAGAAACTTAGTTATAGAAACTTTAAAATTTTATTAGGTGTTCACATAGCCACATAGGTACTATATATATATTTTGTGGTAAAATTTTGGAACCGTTACGTTAATTTTTCTACAAAATATAGGACTTTGAATATTACGTAAATTTTCATTTTTATGTACGAGTATATAATATTATTTAATTGTTTAAGTATTGACTCGCGGATAATACGAGTATATTTCGATACCCGCTGCGAAAAAGGTCGTAAGTCGTAACTCAATTTTTGTCATTATGTAGGAGTCATAGGCGTAGCCAGGGGGGCCGCAGGGTATGCCACTGCATACCCTAAACGTTCAAGAAAAATACAAAATATCGCTAAAAACCTTGGCTTACTTATATAATTAATAAAAAAAATATATATATATATGTCAAATAAATTAATAACAAGTATAATACGCCAATACTACGTTGGAAGGAAATTTACCGATTTTCCGTAAATCGCAAATGTTATCGTGTACGCGCTTTATAAATTGTATATTTGTAATTATATATAAATTAATATTATTGAAAATCTGGCTATCTAAAAACGTGCGGCGGATTGACGTGCCACGTGTTTTTATATGAACTCCAGAACTCTTATACAGATTATACCGAGTGTATGTAGACAATGCACCAAATTCGCATTATTATTAACCAATAATTGTGACTAATATTTTGTTAGTTAATTTTAACTTCTGAATTTCTGATACTTTCTGTATAGCCTTATCTATAATATAATAAGTTATAAATATTTAAATATAGAAATCCCAGTAACCAGTTGTAAATGTGAGAGATCTTTTTCTAAATTAAATCAAGTTAAATTTTTAAATTTATAATAAAACTTGGTAGTACCTAAACTGGATATACATGCTGTTATTTTATTTAATTAATTTAAAATTAGTTTAATATCTATCTAAGACCTAACTTATAACAATGTATTAAATCAGTTAAATAATTAGCTAAATTTAAACTTGTATTCATTTCTAAAAAAAATAATCTTGCATACCCTAAACAAGAAGTCTGGCTACGCCTATGGTAGGAGTAGGATAATACTTTTAAAGTTTGAATCCCAATTCTAATTAGGTTTTTTAATTTTTTCTCGATCTATTTTCGCTATTATCATTACATAAGAACACATTTAAATACTCTTATTAGTTTTTTTACATTTTCATTAGTTTTCACTTACTTTATTGAGATACGACCTTTTGAAAAAAGTCGTAACTCAAGTTAAGACTGTTTTCAACGGAAAATATATTTAAAAAATTGTCGCATCTCCTGTTAACTTTGTTTTCTTTGGAAGGGACTTTAAAACAATAGTATACAACAATACAAACTAATATATTTTATTAAAATTAAAATTAAATATTAAATTATATTAAAAACTTTAAAATTTAAAATAAGAAAATCGAAGTTATACAAATATATAAACAACAAAAAAAGTTATTTTATTTTAACAAAAAACACATATACATAGATTTATAAACACATATGATAAACACATAGAGCAGTATATTAATAAAAATTGCGTTTAAAAGAGGTTTTAAAAATATATTCAGGAGATACTACCTTTCTCGCGGGAAATTTTCGTATATTTTATAATTTACATTTTATAACCTCTTTGGTTAATATTTAAATACTACTCTTTTCGTGGGATATAGAGAAAATCGCGCTCATTCTCATAAATGTATTAACTCAAAAATGATAAAAATTGAGTTACGACCTTCTTCGCTGCGAGTATCGATTTAAATAAATAAAAACCCAAACCCACAAAAAAATTACTTTTATTTTTTGTGAATTTGGATTTTTATTCATTGAAATTTATATGTACAAGTATATAATGTTTGATAATTTGGCAATTTTGGTCATTAAGGTCTGAAAATTTTACCAAAGTATACACACATATTACTTAACTTGGTTTTTTTATGTCTTAAGACCCTTTTTTTTCGACTAGAAATAATGCTCCGATAGTCCGATTTATTTGGATAGCATATGTTTCCGTTTAAAAAGTGGATATAGGTTGGTATTTATACTTTATTTAGGTCATTTTTAGATTTTTTCAAAATTGATCTTATGCAGTAGAAAAATGTATCGAATAATGTCGAATAAACTGCAAAACTGCGATTTTTAAGAAATCAGTTTAAGTATTTTATAATAATCCATCCATGATGCATTATTTTACTTAGAGACTTCTAGTTTTTATGCAATGATAAATTTCATATAAATAGCTGTTTATAAATTAGTGTGACGTTAGTAATTAATATTTTTGATACGTGTAAAGTGTAATAAAATGTATTTATATGTTTATTTAATTTATTGTACGCCTTTAATTATTATTATTTTAATGCATGGATAAATGATAATAGTAATTATTGATATGTCCATACATAATTTCTTTTATTATTTATTACAGTATGTTTTTTTAGATTTTGAGCGAAGTGAAAAAGGTATTTATATCATTTACCTATATCAGCTGTTGATTATGGCACGGATACAAAGACCTCCTGGATCAATGAAAGATAAATGCTTATCTATATTATAAATTATAAAATTATTTATGAATTAATATATTATAATATATAATATATGGTTTAAAATTGTAATAACTCGGCTAATTTTTGAAATAGAAAAAAATTTAAATATCAAAGTTGCTTAAAAAAATAGATAAAAAATAGGTGTTTCTTAAAAAAAAAAAAAAAAATAAATAAATGTCAATTTCATTACGCAAACAAACGGCAAACTCAAACCGAAAAAAGTTAAAAATTTAAAAATTGGTGTGAAATTTATGCTTTACCAGTAAATTTATTCATTAGGTAGATATTTAAATAAATTAATTATAATAAATTACTATTGACTATACACTTTTGTATACGTTTATAATCCGAATACTTAAATATTTCGAATCATTATCTCGCGTAAAACAATAAAATATATGCATCGAATAATCGGGGATTGTAAGACAGGACTAAATTATAAACTAATACGAAAGTCGAAAATTTATTATGACCTTTAAAAGTAAAATTATATTTTTATTATTTATTTATCCCTCGAATATATTATCCTCTCATTGGTTCATCGATCAATTATTACTAAATAATAATCCTAATTTTTATATTAAATTTAAGCTCAGTTATGCGTCTTAATATACATCGCTTAGAGTTTTAGATTTCATATCGATCTAACCTTTTACGATAACGTTTTTTATTTGAAAAAAAAATCAAATTATCAATCGCTTATACCTCATACGTGCCCTTGTATTACGTCTTTTTTTTTTATACCCGTATCAAAATATGATAAATTAATTTTCATCTATACGTAAAAAGTTTTATATTATTAGGTATCAATATAATTATAATTATTTCAAAATTAAGGCTCACCGTTTTTAGAAGGTCCGACTTTCTCGTTAGTTTCTCTTACCAAAATCAATCCGAGCATTCGACCTATCGAATAAAACGGACCTAAAATTTTAAATCCGAAACTTTTACTTGTAAATACCATCGCAACAATGTCGTTTGACTTGAGTATTATAATATGCGACAGAAATTCGAAATTCGATGAATTATTATTGTTTCACACAAAACGTTATTTTACCTATCTGTATACTTTATATTATTATATTTGCATTTTTCGTGTCCATATAATACCTGTTATATTTTGACGTTTCATTTTTAATCGGATAATTTATTCACTTTGACAGTATAAACACTCTCAGAATTATTAAATTGGATGGCAAACATTACATCATTTTAATGATAGGATATACTTAATCGACACGATGGAAAATATTACAAAATTATGCACTACTAAACGTCTCATTTTTATCGTGATTGGAAAAATGTATTACTATAATTGAATTATAACAAAACGATAAATTAATGTTGGTATATTTTAACATTGATTATATCATATATTTCAAACGATTTTATAAATAATTTAATATACTAATACCTTATGTCCTAATAGGCTAATAGAGAAAATAAAAGAAGAGCTGATACTGTTATGAAAAGGATACAGGTGTAAGGGGGATAGTTTTGAATTTTGATTAAAATTTGATTGTAATGATAAATCATTACATTCGAATGACGATTCCGACCGAAGTTCAGTCGGACAATATATTTATTTATTTATTTTATATATGTATAGATTAAAATGTTTACATTTATATTAAAAATATAATATAACTAATAGGTATAGTCAATTACATTTAGATTTTAACGGAAGAATTTTAAAATTTTATCGCAATATACATTAAGTAAATAGGTATTATGCCCATATATAAAAATATGTATTATTTTCAAATTTCTCTTTCTAGGGGCTCATGGTTCCTACTTTGAACACCTCCCATAGAAAATGTATACCTATACGCCATTGGGTTTTGGGTATATATAATCAAATATAAATATTATTGTTTTTTTTTTTTTTTTTTTTTTTGATGAAAATCATAAATCATAATTATAATTTATAAACTACTAATAGATATTATAACACATATTATGTGATTTTGGTTTTCGGTTGGGCTTTCTTCGACTGACCTTTTTTATTTCGCTTATTATCGCGCGTTTTGATGTAGTTTAGGTACCTTCTGAAATGAATTTGTATTTTCCGCGCAGCTATTTTACGCTGAATTTCGTACAGTTTTTCGTGCCAAATCCTATCGTTTTCGATTTCCTTTTCGAGGATAACTTCGTTGTAAGTCGGCATTTGAAGTGAAATTGATTCCTATATAAAGAACAAAAGAATCCAATCACTTAAATATGAAAACTATAACTGTACATTGCCATATGTTTATTCAAAATTAATTACATAATTATTAATTAATACGTTTTTACTTTTATTATATTATTATTTTTAACTTATACTTGTAATTGATGAATGCTATTTTCGATTATTTTTATTTTCGCATTGAATTCGTTCACGCTATTATATTTTTCCATCATCTCGCAATCATACACATTTATTATACGTGATTTTTTAGATTCCAAATCATTTCTTAAACAAACGACAATCATTAGATTAGATATACATGCACACGTTTGTATAATTTTCTTTTATTCGTATACATTATTATAATATTTTAGGTACACATTTCCCGGTCATCGACGAATTTCTTTTATGAAATCATTTTTTTTAACTCTATTGAAATGGTTGGTATAACGAAATGAAGTAATTTGAAATATAGAATTTTAGTGTACAATTTTTAATATTATTATTTTTTTTTTAGAAGCATTTTTTATGAGCATGATCAATACAAATATACAATTCAATACAATCAATCATATTAAAACTATTTTGACCTATATACAGTTACAATATTATTTATAATTTTATTCTATTGTAAAATAATTCACAAAAACAAGTTTAAATTAATTCATATATTATGATACCTATGGGTACATCTTAAATTAAATAAATTGAAAAATAATTAAATTTCGTCTCGTATAAGCAATTTTGTAGTTGTGCGAAATGTAATTAAATAACATTATGGCCTATACACGAAATACAAGAACTATTTCGATTGTTTGATTAATATTAATCGAAATATAGAAAAGAGAAACATTGACAATACTCACGATTATTAATATTATTATAAAAAATAATTTCAATTTCTTTATTGTAGGTACCCAATAATAAACATTGGTTGTTATTGTATTTTATTATAAAATATTATTATGAAAATAATTGATGTCAATATATCCATAACATATTTTGGTGTTTATTTACCTACAATTACATATTAATATAATTTAAATAATTATTTTTACCTAATTGAGGTCAGACCAATTCTAACGGATTCGTTATTTTTCGTATTTTCTTCGATTTTAGACAAGCAATTGTTAAAATCTAATTCTAAATTCTGTAATTTGTGTTCGTGTTCTTTTATTGCCGCGACAATAATAGCTTCGGATTTCATTCTAAAAGACAATAATAATATAATTCGTAAATAATTGATATAAGTAGTATTAATTTATTTATTAATATTTTTATTGGTATCTACCTATGTAGTTTACAACTTAATATTAATTATTAATCACAAATCTATCGGGTGTCTCACCAGATTTGTTCCTAGTTCCCATCTATACCAATAACGTTTGATCTATACCTACATACCTATTATTTATTATTTTGAAATTCTCATTTTTGCAATGTATTTATGTAAGTATAAAAAAGTTGCATTTTATAGGTATTAAAATAATATTAAAATTTTTGTTTTTCGTATTAATTAAACTTTAAAGATTACCCTCGAGATTACCCATGTATTATAAACTTAATTTCTTAAAAAAATTGTTTAAATATTATTTGTTATATTGACACGAATAAATCTGGTGAGTAATCCGGTATAAGTATAATACAGATATAGAAGATTTATATTTTATATTATAAATTTAATTTAATTATCGTATAAGTAGTACCTACATCATTTTTTTCATCGTGTTTTGCAACTGTTGATCAACAGCGTTGAAATAACGTTCAATTTGATTTTTTTTGTTATTCTTTATCTGTATTTCGCGTTTAATTTTTTCACATTTTCGCAGTCCCTTGTTTAAATCTAACGCATTCCACTTGTAGTCGACTGCTGTGTTGCCGAAATCGTTTTCTGCATCTCGTTTGAAACTCGTATTATCGTTTGCTTTCAGTTCGCTAATCATTCGTGTAACGTATTGAACACTCAAATTTTTATTGTGCTCGGCGTCCCGAGTGGTCTACGTAAAATAGGTATACGTAAAAGATTAAAAAAAAATTAAAAATAACGATAATCAGTGGAGAGGGGTCCCGGGGAAGAGAGCTCTTGAATCAGCCCTCCGAAAAAATGTTAAAATATAAAATGTTCAAAAAAATAATTCCCCTATAATATAATAATAAGTAATAATACAACAAAAACAAATTTCAAATTTGTACAAGTATACGCCTTGTACAGGTTAATCGCTTAAGCGCCTTATAAAGCGTGTTGTTACCTAATTATATTTAAAATTTTTAATTGTTTTAATATATCCTACCTAACTACTTATACTTATAATTTATTTATTACGATTTAGAAATTTGAATTTACCTAATACAAAAGTTTTTTTCGACATTTTTCTTTGTTATACCCCTAAACCCATATATATAAATTTTTAATAATAAATAATCCTACAAACGTGTTGTAAACATAAAACGTCATATCATATTGTAACTCTTAAATTTGTGTTTTTTAAAATGAATTTTGTATTCGCGTGGATCCAAAAAAGATCAATAAATAATATTCTACATAGGTAGGTATATACTCACTGCGGTCAGTTCATTTACGCGGGCAATAAAATTATTCAAACTTAGAATAATCGTCGTATTGTTCATCGTGTTTTGTTGGTTTTTTTTTTTTAAAAAAATATTCATTTCTTCATTTTTCATTCTGTGAGTACTTCGTATAATATAGATTCGATAGAAAACCTCACGTATGCCTGATATACTTAATGTGAAATAACTGGTCTGTCTGATATTATAATAATTATTAATTAATTCACTGTTAATTTCAAATAGAAATACGTATTAGGCGTTATATTAATTTTTGAAAGCGATCAAACACAACACATATACTAGGTATATCTATTATGTTTTCGTATTGATCAAATATTTTAATTCAACACTAAGTATTTGAAGGTAACAGGTAACTTTTGGTATATTACGTAGGTACATATACATCACTATGGATACGGACGAATTGAGATTAATATTTAATAATATGGAACCGGAGTGCGATTTTAGTAAATTCAAGTATTAAAATTCATATTTGGAAGAGAAAAGTATGATCATCATGTTTTTAAATAAATAAATAAAAAAAAAAAAAAATGTTATTAATCTTGATACAAACTTGATTAATGTAAGTAGGGTACTCGTACCTACTATATTTAATTATTGAGAAAACAAAAATTAAAATTGTTTCGTTGGGTAGCGAAAACAATATTATTACTCATTAGGTAGGTTCAACACAAGTCACTGACACTCTAATTCAAATTTATTAACTTTGTCTAATAATGACTAATGTTCAGCAAAGTATGTACCTAAAGGCGTTTTTTTCTAAAAAAAATAAAAGTTCTAACGAGCTCCAAGTTTTTGTGTTAATGGTAGGTACAACAAACTAAAAACCATCATCTGTGATAATTCAACCTAACAATGTCTACAAAAAGAAGTGTAATAAAAAAAGGAAAAGTTCAAAGTAGGTGTACGGGACGGGAGCGTAACAACTTCAGTACGCCTAACCGGACACCAACCAATATAATTTTTACGCCAAATATGGCCTATACCAGGGATGGGCGGGTCAAAGTTAATATAGGGTCAATTTTTAAAATTTTAAACTCTGGCCATACCATAAATTATTATATAAAATCTTTATTTTCATAATATATAATATATTACCTATATATAATTGTAATATAATATATTTAATATTATATATTTTTTTTTATACAAAGTCGTTGATACATTACAATTTTAAGTGGGCTACACACGGTCTGATTTGGTCGGCCCGACAATCCGACAGTCACCCTGACCAAATCAAGTCACGTGTAGCCCGCATTAAATATTATGAAAAGTTTATATATTCATTAGAAAAAAAGAAGATATGATACTCCTGCCGCAGGGATACAGGTGTGCAAATCATAGCATTTAATTTTAATTAGAATTTAAAAGCTATCAATAGTCGAAGTGGGGTAAAATCGTAAAATAAATGAAGGGATGCCCATCTATTTAAAGGAACTTAACAATTATATTCGTTACTGTTCCATTGATAACTTCTCCACACTCCACCCCAACACCAATAAATGTTCCAGTTTTTATATATTTTATAAGATTTAAGAAGTTTAAAAGAATAATTAAAGAAATCTATTATAAAAACAAACAATATATATATAATATTTATATCAAATCAAAATTTAATTTATATTATTTGATTATGAGATATTATGTCTAAAACGTTTTTAGCTTATCTATAGCTTTACATTATATTACCCTGTAGTCCTGTACCCTCATTATTTTATTGTCGTTTTTACTGTTGTTGTGATAGCGTCCACAAACAATTCACAAAAATAAATTATAATAAATTTTCTAATAAGTAATACGTATTTAGTAATAATATACATTTTATTAAAATACGAGTACATTGAACTTTTTTTTGTTTATAATTATTTGTATATTGGTGATTTAAATGAAAAATTAACAAGGGATGATTTTTTATGGGCATAAGAAGTGGTGGGATGGATTTTATTTACTAAAAAAAGTGGAGGGATGGCATCCTCCAGTATCCCCCCCAATTCGACCACTGAATGCAATGATAACCCATTGCATTCGTAAAAACGATTTTGAGCAAAATTCTGTCAGATAATGAATTGATTAAAATTTTGACATTTTTTATTAAATATTTAAAACGCAAAATTATATCACACTTATAGTGACCATAAATATATAGTACATAAATAAACACCATATAAAATTTTCAAGTCTCTAAATTCAATATAAAAGCTCATAAAATCCCTTGTCACCTAAATGCCCATATCTAACAGAATTTTCGCTAAAAATACTTTTTTCGAATGCGATGGTTAATCATTGCGTTCAAATTCTAATTAAAATTAAACACTATGATTTGCACACCTGCATTCCATGTGGCAGAAGTATCAGCTCGTCTTTTTATAATTGGTTTTAACTTAAGAAAAAAATAAATTATTAAAAACGAAATTAAAATTTAAATATAAAACAAAAGTTATTATGTTAATAATGCATATAAAATAAATAATATATTATACAATTATTATAAATAAATTTGTCAATTAATTTTTTTATAGTTACCAACTTCAACAAAATGAATTAATTTTTATAGTGTAACTATTTAAAGAATCAATGTTTACTAATTTTACTTGTAGTTTGTTTTTAAAGATGAAGTTTTGATCATGATTCACAAATGTGATCTATTTAATAATAACAAACTTAATTTAATTTTGGGAACACAAATAATTCTATTTTATAGGTTCTTCTTGTGGATAGTTAATCTTATAATAATTTTATTGTTTATATAAATAATGTATACCACAAAACAAATATATTATTTGCAATTAGTCTGTAATTTATTGTTTATTTTTACATAAATATGATTTATAAAATTATATAAAATTAAATTATTTAAAAATTTGAGAATTAAATTTAAGCTTTAAATTAGTAACTTATACAGAATTATTTTTTAGTTTTTTTTTATGTAATTAAAAACATATTAGTTATGCTTATGGCATACTAAATAAATAAATAGAAAATAAAGGAAATTATAATGAAAACAATTGTAAATGAATAACATTATAATTATATACATTAATAAAATTTATAATATAAAATGTCAGTTCTTTTTATTTTTTCTTTAAAATTTATATATATATATATATATATATATATATATATATATATATATATATAATTGTTCATTAAACTTTTTCATTATAAAATTTGTAACTTAGTTTAAAGAACAGAAGCATTATAGTTGATAATAGTTTTAACAGCCAACTGTAACATCTTAAATTTACGACTAAATTTATTAATAGGATATTGTTGTATAAATTTTTCCATGCTCATGTCCATCTTGATTAATACTAATTTTATATTGTCCTTATGCATATCATTTGTGTAGTCCAAATTTTCAACTGCAGTTTCCAAATACCTTCAAAGTACATGATTAGATTATAAACTAATTAATTACTTATTATTTATAAAATGATTTACCTATACTTTAATTCGGTGTTAATTGTTAGATCAATAGACAATTGTTGAATCAAAGATAACACAATAGGAGTTTTTAATGGATTTGGTGATTGAAAAAGTTCATCGGGGAGTATTTTTTCACATACATAAAGTACTAGTTCCAAGTTTGATGCAGACAATGCCTAGTAAAAAATTATTTATTCATATTTATTATATAAAAATAGAGTATAATAAATATTTAATATTTGTGAACACCCTACTTATTTCTTAATTGTGGTGTTTATGTTGATTTTAAAGGTCTAATATACATTTTTAAATTTAAAATGAGAAAATTTTTGAAAGATTAATGAGTGATAAATATAAAGTATAGTTTGATAAATAGTAATTTAAAATTTTTTATAAATATTAGACACTGTAATTTTTAAAATTTAGGAATTTAAGCTATAAAATAAATATAAACATTAATTGAGAAATTTTTATACAATTTATTGTTTTACCATATTATCTGGTGGACAGATGAAAGCAAAAAATAGTATCGTATTATTGTATAAAGATAAATTTATTTTATAAGAATTATGAGATTAATAAAAACTAATGACAAAAAAAAAAAAAAGGCTGGCAGTTATAATATATTATTAACGAAATGTTTGTTTATAACATGTTTTACATAAGAACTCAATATTTTAATTTATAATATAGTAAATATAGTTCTTATTAGATCATATACAATGAATTAAACCAAAATATAAAATGTTGTGTCTAACATATGCAATGAGTCACTTGTTGAACAAGAACATTAATTTTAAATAATCATTTTAAATAATCATCAATTTTATCATATTAGATAAATAAAATTGGTCACGATACAACACTTGAATTATTGTACAAGATGACATTGCAATTGTATTTAAGCACTCTTTCACAGTCATAGATGTTGGACACAACGTTTTGTATCTTTAAGATAGGTAATCTATTCACTGTAAATGATCTAAAACAGACCATAGATAATAAAAAAATATATTTATTGAATATTAAAATATTAATATTGAACAGATCTGTAACCTAAAATGTTAGTAATTAATAAAAATAATTTATTTTAAATTTATATTACTTTTTCAAAAGCAAGTGAAATTTCTCCACGTTCTAATGCATCTGATAATATCAAAAATTGATTTGCAATATTTTCTGAGTCCTTTACATATGATTCAACATGTGATAATGATTTTTCTTTTATAAGAGATGTAAATTGTTTTTGCATATCATTTTGGGCACTAATTAAGAAACATTAAACATATTTCATTAGTAAAATTTTTAAAATTGGTTTTTTTTAAAATAAATTATACCTCAATATTTTTTTTTCAGTGCGTTTAATAATATTACTCATATCATTCTTAAATTTGTCAAACGCATACTCTAATTTATAATTGATATTTCCTTCTTCATTTAATAATAATTTTAATTCATTTTGGTCTATAATACAAATGAATTCACAACTAATGACAAACCATTATTTTATTTTTTACTTAACACTTACATTCCAATGATCTTTCAGTAAATGATGAATCAATTTGTTTAAACATGGAGCAGCAGGCTTGTTCAAATTTAGGTATAACTGTACTCATAAAAAGATCTTTTAATATTGTATCCAATGTTGGACTTAATGAAGCAACCAATGTACCTGTAAATAACTCTGTATCTACCTAAAAATAAGTAATTAATTTTAATATTAAGTAAATATGTTAACAAATCAAAAATGAATTATAAATTTTAGTAATTATTAACTTATTATTTTTCTTAAATTGAATTTTATACTTAATTATTAATAAAAAATAAAAATATCAATACTTTGTTAGCATTAGAGTTCAATATAATATCTGTAATTTTAGCATGTGAAGAATTAAGCTGATGATCTATTGATGCTTGGAGTTTCCTTTGTGATTGATCCACTGCATTCTGTACCATATCTTTCAATAAATAATAAGCATAGTCAATATAAAAAAAGTCGAATATTAATATTAAATTTATACTTATTAGAACTGGTTCTATATTTTGACACAAATCTGTTGTATTCATTAATAAAGAAGAAGCTATTTGGTTATCAGTTTTTTTTTGTTTCTTTACAATAAATTTTAACTGACTATTTATATCTTGTAAACAAGCATTAATATCATTAAACTGACTCATAATTGCATTATTAGTTTCATTTTTATCCATAGGTTCTATTGCTGAAATTAATGACTCATTGAACATAGTCTCGATTGAACAACAAACAGGTTCTGTTGTTTCAACTTCAAATGATTCAAAATGATTTGTAGAGTCAAAATTGTTATGTGATTCCAAGTGTTCATAATTAAATCTTAAATAAATAATTTATATATAATATTGTTTTACTCGAAAAATATCTAAACGTTAAAATATTTACTGTAAATCTTGATTGGGACATTGTTCTAAAATATGTTGAATTTCATTATTACTCGGACTACATTCTCGGTCTTTATTATCATCATATGTGTTCTAAAAAATATTATAAAAAGTTGAATATATTATAAATATTATTTTAAAATAATCTCTTTTTGAATAATTTTATATTAAATTCAATTAAAAATAACAAATTAATGACATTCCAACATAAAAATTAGTAATATATATTTTGATTTAGTATTGAGTAAAGTATGAGAATATTAATCTAATATCTATAAAAAAAAAAATTGAGTCTTGACTCTTGAGATTTTCCTAATATTTTAAAAATATGTTAAGATATATATCCAGTATACTTCAACCAAATTTTCAAATTTTTTTGGCTTTTTTATTAATTTTTATTTTAAAAGAATTAAGAAACAATAAGAATATTCGTATGGATTTTAAGATTTTCGTTTAAACTAAAAAAATATCAACTATAAACAGCTATAAAAAAAATTTAGACCTAGGGTTTTCTAATATTTTGATATGATGTTAAGTAATATGTATGTATACTACAGTAAAATTTTCAGACCTTCATGTCCAAAATTGCCAATTTTATCAAACATTATATTATATAAAAATGAGAATTTTACGAAATATTTTGTAGAAAAATTAACGTAATGGTTCCAAAATTTTACCACATATATAGCACCTATGTGAACACCCAATAATATTTTCAAGTCTCTAACTTCAAAATTGCACGAGTTATCGTTAAATATTGAAAGTGAATTGTCGAAGATTCAGTATTCATGAATAATGCCGTTTTTTCTGTCACATAGTCAATTTTGAGAAATTCAAAAAATGACCTAAATAAAGTACCAACTACATCCACTTTCCAACCGGAAACATATGATATTCGTAAAAATTGGAGCAAGATTTCGGGTAGTAAAAATGTTTCAAACATAAAAAAAAAAGACACATCATTGTAAAACTGTGATCATTTCTAAAATTCTACTGTCGTTCATTATTACTACCTTTCACTAAATAAATATAGCATGGTCAACAAAGATTATATAACTATTTTATAAATAAAAATTATTGTTAAATAATAATAATTTATACAATTATAATTTAATATAAAATTATTTATAAAAAAATATAGAAATTGTTATATGTTATATTTCATAAACATACTTTTGAATAAGAATAATTTTTTGAGGATTGTACTGCAATTTTCTGTGTATAATTATTTGGTGACTTAACCGGAATCTGTTGGGCTTGGACATTATAATTGTTTAATGCCTTAACTGTAGTCTGTTGGGCTTGAGCATTATAATTGTTTGGTGGTTTAACCGTAGTCTGTTGGATTTGAGCGTTATAGTTGTTTGGTGGTTTAACTGTAGTCTGTTGGGCTTGAGCATTATAATTGTTTGATGGTTTAACTGCAGTGTGTTGAGTATTATAATTGTTTTGTGTTTTAACTGAAGTCGGTTGAGTATTATAATTGTTTGGTGATTTAATTGAAGTTTGTTGAATATTATAATCGTTTGATGGTTTAACTGAAGTCTGTTGAGTATTATAATTGTTTGGTGATTTAGTTGAAGTTTGTTGAATATTATAATCGTTTGATGGTTTAACTGAAGTCTGTTGAGTATTATAATTGTTTGGTGATTTAATTGAAGTTTGTTGAATATTATAATCGTTTGATGGTTTAACTGCAACTTGTTCAGTATTGTAATTGTTTTGTGGCTTGTTAATAATACCATGTGGAATATATTTATTAGATGAAACTGCAGGCTGTTGTGTATAATTTAACATCTTTTTTTTTGAAATCTATAATAATAAAAATCAATAGTTAACAATGTTTTTATATTTTTTTTTTTTTAAAATACTGTACATTTAATATATCAGTGTTGTTTGATGGTGCACTTTTTTGATTCAGATTTATTCCTTTTAATTTTAGTTTCTCTTTTACCAGATTATGAACTTCCATTGGAGTTAATTCATAAGAATCTTCATGTTTTTGTGCAACATCTTTCACTGGAGCAAAATTATAAGCTTCCTTTTGACTTAAATCTTGCAAGGTTTGATGTTTTTCTTTTGGTGCAACAATTTCTTCAATTACTTTAAAGTTAAAGATTAAATTTTAATATTATTTTATTACAAATTATATATCCAGTATAATATAATAATCAACTAAGAATACACCACCGATGATCAGTTGTTTAACAGTTGCAAAGTTAAATGTGTTTTATTTAACATGGGGTATTATTAAGTTAGTGACTATTAATTTTTTATAATTACCGTACCATTTAAATCATCTTGAGCAAGAGGAAGTGAATTCAGCAAACCAACAAAGGTAGGTTTTGGAAATGTATTTGTAGGTTTAATCTTATTACTCTCATTTAATTGTTCCTTTATAGAAAATTCTGGAGATGTAATAATTAACTGGCCCACTTGCAATGACTTTGGTTGTATTGCATATAAATTGATAATTGTAGTACATTTATTTAAACTGTTTGAAGTTAAATCTAAAAAATAAAATGTTTACTAGTATAGTTTAAATTATGTTGCTTTAATATGGAAATATTTAATTTTAGAAATATTAAGCGTATACACATTGTTAATAAAATATTATAATATACCTACAACATAATTTAAATAAAATAATACCATATAATATATTATTAAATTCTGGTGAAGCAAAGTGCATATTGGTTTTATAATGCACGTCTTTTTCTCTATACATTGTTGTTAAATACTTTATAGGCTAGAAATGATGCGACAATTTTCACAAATAAGTACCATATTTTTGGTAAAAAAGTGGATATAGTTGATACTTCATTTAGGTCATTTTTCGAATTTCTTAGAATTAGATCAAAAAATATTGGTATGATGTCACCTTGAGATATGTTTTGAATTAATTGTTTTTCTATAATAATAAAATTAATTACCCTTAATAAAGGGATTATGTATACAAGAAGATAACAAAACAGTGCCCTGCTGGACAAGGATGACTTAATAATATGGCAGAGGAAATATTTAAGAGAAATTAGGAAATACCGAGCAGAAAAGCTACCCATTTATTATTTGGATGAGACGTGACATTACGGGTATGACATGATATAACAATAGTGTCAAGTCGAGCCGCTTATGCTGATGGTCTTTGTACTGGAGTTGTAAATCCCTCTGGAAAGGGAAAATGTCTTATTGTATGCCATCCTGGAGGTCTATTGTGCTTTGAATCGAAAAAAAAACCAAAGACTATAACGATGATATGAACGGAAATACTTTCCATGAATGGGTTGGAAGGAGTTTTGCCGAGACTCAAAGACAATACAGAATAGCGATGGAATCAGATAAGTAACTTTTAGAAATTTTACAGGAGGAATGAAAAATATTTTTTTTTTATACCTAAAATTGTATATATTTAAAAAAAAATTAATGTTCAAACATCAGTTTACTAAATACAATATTAAAGTGATTTTTCTTTCACGGGTTTTTTTTTTTTATTAAAACTCTTATAAAGAGTATTGTATTGTCATGGACTTATCTGGTTTTTACACCAAATTCAGAAAAATATATATATATATATAAATATACTTTATATTACTTAAGTATACAATTTTATTAATATAGTATTAATTATTTGGAAAGTTTAAGACATGTATCTTGCTGTTATTTTAACTATAACTAAAATGATGGACATGGTCAATGTCAATAAAAATATGAAAATAAACATATTATATAATTATATTAAAGAAGATAAACTTTGGGATTTGGACAATGTGATTGACCCATTGTTTCAATAACTATTTTGATTAATAATCACATTTTAACACAGTTGAGTCTATTATCATGTTGACGAGAATACAATACGCGCCGTCGCGTAACAAATTTTTTTTTTATATATTATTTAAAACTACCTATATTAGTTTTGTGTTGTTAATACAAAAATATGTTTTTGAAAAATAAATATACCGTTACAAGTACAACGGATAACTTTATAACGTCTCCTACAAAACGAGGCTCATGTTTTTTTATTCAGATGTGTCGTTTTTAATTATAATTTTAAATCAAAAGTTATGTATTGTGTATATTTATTTATTGTATTTTATTACATAAAATTAATTCCTTTTGTATTTAATACAATTGTATGCTTATTTATGATTATCACTACATATTATAGATACGTTGTAAATTTTACAACACGCGACTACTCTTGTTATTGCATGTAGCACGCCCACTGGAAGGTTAAAAAAATTAGTGATATACCATAAGGAGTAAAATTACAATTATCTCTTGAATTTCAGTATCCTTAATTATTTTTTTTAATTACATTTTTTTTTTTTACTTTATATTTAAATTATTACTTTCTAATATAATAAATAAATATTTACCAGAATTATAATCTTCTGTAATTTTTACATCATTGTGAGTAATTTTAGAATCAGTAATTATCATATTTAATATAGGACTTTGCAACAAAATTTCAGTAACACTAATAATTTTTATGCTTTTTGTAGGTGATTTAATATCTACACATACTTCCATCACGTATAATAGCTGAAAAATAAGTAATACTTATATATTATTAATTATTATACATTATTTGATTAAAAAATATTTGAAACATACATTATTATCTATGTCATTTAAAAATATATATTTTCCAGTTCCATCAACTGTTAATTTCATTTGATTTTTAGTGTCATAGGGTCGAATAAATAACAACTTTTGAATACATGACCATGTTTCACAAGACCATAGAACAAGTTCATTATGATTACTGAAAGTCACTACATACTTCCATAGTTCTACACTAGATTACATTATTTATGCAATTACAAAAATATGTTGATAAGTAAATGAAGTTAATTATAATTCCGAAAATTTTTACATAAATACATACTCTCCATTAATATGTTTACGATTCTCTAAAAATGCCATTGATCTTAAACTCAAAAAGACTTCCTTAGGATGCCAATAAAATACACGTATTGGACATTCACTAATATTATGTTCAAATTTTACCTGAAATATATAATAATTTAATTTAATACAATTGATAATTAATAATTTAAAAAATCACATACTTTATAAAAATAAACAGATCCATTATTCAAAGCTACTGATATAATTGTACCATCAGGAGAAAATGATGTACTGACAATTTCAGACTCTATCAAACTAATTTTAATCACTGAATTTTTAATTTGATTTAAAAATTGTTTATCAGTTGATTTATTCAGATTAAAATTTGAATAAACTGGACCCATTGTAATACTGCTTGCCATACCAATATGCCATATCTCAACCTTAATGAAATATATGTTGAATATTAATAAATTAATGAATAAATTAACCATTTTATTAATAACATTTTAATTTTTAAATTATAAAAATATTTATTATTTACTTATATAAATTTATACTTAGATATTGCATAATTAATATAATTGTATATGATTATTTTATGCAAATCACTGTTTAACTTTTATAAATACATTACGATTGATACATACAAAGTCTATTCAAAAAGTATTGGAACAAATATTATTATAGATAATCTAGGCATGAAATTATTTTAAATTATAAATAGATATATTCCCCACATATTAGTGAATATTTTAAACAAAACTCCAAGTCGCTATCTTATCTCACTTTAAATTAACACATGGTTAAATTGAGTTAGTTTGTTTTGTTTGAAACTCGGTAAAAATACCACAGAAATGTATGAAACGATTAAAACAAATTTTGGGGATAATTCATTAAGTCGTTCAAAAACCTTCGAATGGTTTAAACGTTTCAAAAATGGTCGGGAGTCAACTGAAGATGATCCACGTTCTGGAAGACCATCGACATCCAGAAATATGTCGAAAATTTCCAAAAAAGTGAGAAATGATCGAAGATTAACCGTTCGTGAGTTAGCAAATGAAGCAATTCTCAATGAAGTAATCTCAATTGGGTCATATCATGAAATTTTAACAGAAAATTTACAAATGAGAAGGGTTGCTACCAAACTTGAAGCAAATACACTGTAAGAACTTCAGACATGTCAAAAACGCCAACCAAAAAAAAAAACTGACTCGATTTAACATGTGTTAATTTTAACTGAGATAAGATAGAGACTTGGGGTTTTATTAAAAATATGTACTAATACGTGGGGAATATATCAATTTATAATTTAAAATGTTATCCTGCCTAGATGAGCCATAATATTTTTTCTAGTATTTTCTGAACAGATCTCATATATATGCTATAGATCACAGTAGATTATCCACTACACAAATATACATTTTATAATTTATAAAAATAATTTTATACACACATCTGAACCGCGAACAACTGCCAAAATTTTTCCTTTATACATGGGATTAAATTCTTGTTCTTTTAAACAATGTACTTCTTCCGGAATAAATTGACACCAAGATAATAGATGTTTACTTTTATTACAATATGATGGATCCTAGAAAAAAAGTATACATTTTAGATTTTTTTTTTCTATAAAATAAATAAAATAGGTATATCTTAGGAAATTTAAACATTTAAATTTAACATTATTTATTTAATTACAATTGTATTAATATTCAACGTTAAAATGAATCTCTAGTATCCAAATAAATCAATTTATTAAGTACCTACACTTAAAGTAATTTATATGTATTGCCTAAATAATTAGTTTAATATTTTTTTATTTATTTTTTTTTAAATCAAATAACTACCATTTTATATAACTGATATACCTACAAATGAAAGTTAATATTAAAAAGAAAGGCTGATACTCCTTCCGCATGGGATACAGGTGTGCAAATCATAGCGTTTGATTTTAATTAGAATTTGAATGCAATGATAAACTATTGAATTCCAAAAAAATTCTAATATTTTGATATGATGTTAAGTAATATGTAAGTATACTTCAGTAAAATTTTTAGACTTTAATCACTAAAATTGCCAATTTTATCAAACATTATATACGTAAAAACGAGAATTTTACAAAATATTCAATCCTATATTTTGTAGAAAAATGAACGTAACAAATCTTATATTTCACCACATATATATAGTGGCTATGTGAAAATCCAATAAAACTTTGAAGTCTCTATCTTCAAAATTGCCTGAGTTATCGTGAAATATTGAAATTGAATTTGTTGAAATTTCAGTTTTCGTGAAAAATGCCGTTTTTTCGTCATTTTTTCTACCGCTTAGGATCAATTTTAAAAAATTCGAAAAATGACCTAAATAAAGTATCAACTACATCCACTTTCCAACCAGAAAATTATGCTATTCGTGAATATTGGAGCATTATTTCGGGCCGTAAGTCTTTTCAGACTTAAAAAAAAAATACACATCGTTGTTACACAATACATTATTCGCTTCGCTCAGAATCTAAAATAATTTGACATATTGCTAATTATAATTTCCAAAAATAATATTAATCTATGTACATAACAAAAAAATTAAATTAAATTAAATTAAATTGGTATTAATCATTTTATTTAAAATATTTATAGATAAAATACAAATTATAAAAACTTATATCGCAAACATTTTGATGATTACTACTTATTATTATTTAATATAGATAAAACTATAGGAATATATTATATTTTATAAAAATTTAAATAAATATACCAACCCCTTTAATTTGAAATATTAAAACAGCATCAAATATTTGTGGTCCTTCTTTAATTGCATATATATTTACAGTTCCTGATTGATCAATGCAAGCCAATATTATAATTTCATAAATATGAGCAAAGCTAATATCTTCAATTAAACTATGAAGTCCTTTAATTAAACATCTTTCACCAGTTTCTTTTTTAATGACACGAACTAGTCCTTCAGAAGGTTCCGCTAGTTATTGTAAAAAAATAAAAATAAAAATAATAATAATAATAATAATAATAATAATAATAATAATAATAATAATAATA
>JAIUCT010000012.1:13193366-13204770 GCA_021307375.1 Tetraneura akinire | reverse complement strand
TAATAATAATAATAATAATAATAATAATAATAATAATAATAATAATATTGAATTAACGGAATACAAACAATTTAATTGAATAATACTTACGTTTATTAAAGCCATATGCTACAAGTTTTTCACTTATATGTATAGCAATTAACTGTCCCCGATAATAACAATGATTCCAATTAAAATTGACAAAATTTTTTAAGGTTAATTTTGAACTTCCTTTAGTATGCTCTCCTGAACTTGAATAAATTTTAGTAGAAGTATCATTTATTAAGAGTGTGCATTCTTCATCATTACCCAAAAATTTCCTATAAATTTCAATGAAATATGATATTACATACTAATAATAAGTTTTATTTAATTTTAACGTAACCATACGATAATAAATTATAAATATACCTAATAGCGTTTTCCACCTGCCTACACTTGTTACACATTAAACCAAAACAGTTGACATCATACTACATTTGTGTAACGAAAAAGATATCCCCCAAAATGTGCAGTGGCAGTTTTCTGCACCAGTGTACAATCAATGCACTGAATTGTCATATGAAATTCACATTACCAATTCCACTAATGATAATCATATTTTTAACAATAAGTGTACATAAGTACAGATAAGTATATGTAAATGGTATGAAATAATTTAACAGTCGATGACCATTTTATCAATCAAAATTGCACCCAAAAAATATTTTTAATATGTATCAGATTTGGGAAAAACACTAGAACACATTATAGAGAAAAACTGAAGACGATATAATTGTTCACGTTTAGTACCTAATAAAATAACTAATGAATACAAATAAGGATATATCTAATCAATTATATTCTAATAACATGTAAATATGCAAAAAAATACAAATATGTTATTCTTATAACATTATAAGTAGGTACATAGTAAATTGTGCTAGGATCTATAGTCTAAAATTCTTAGATCATATACTATGGATGGAGCCATACGTACATTGTTAGAAGCCAACATAATAATAGGACCTGACTGCTATGCGCATGCGCGTTAAAAATAATCATGTATCGTGTTAATGATAGTGTGATACTGTGATGAGAATTGCAATTTTCAAAAGTATTAAAATGTGTAAAGAAACCACGATTGAAATGTTTTATATTAGACTATTTTAATATTATATATTATAATTACGGTAAAAGTATTCAAAAATTAATATTTTATAATATTTATAAAATGTAAAGACTTAAAAATAAATTATAAAATTCCTATTGACTATTATTATTTATATTGTTATAAATCTATAGTAAAATACCTTTTCTAAAAGTATTCAAAAATTACTACTTTATAATATATCTTTATTCTATTTAATATTTATTTAATTTATACATTTAGCTTAATGTATTTTATGACTATACAGTTATTGGTTGGGTACAATTAACATTTTTACCAATCTTTTAAAGATAATTTTTGATCAACTCTTTCAATTTACAGTGTTAAATATACAGTACGTCATAATAATATAATATTTAAATATTTTATAAATTAATAATTGATAGGATTTTAAAAGGATGCTAAATACAATATGCATTACCCAGTATACTGATAAAAAATAATTGTTTTTATAATAGGTAAATATATATTTTATTATTAATTCATTTTCAATAATAATAAATTACATAAGTTGGATAAATACAATTTTCAAATATAAGCGGTGAAATATATTATATAATTATTGTTTATCGAACGAAAATGTGGAAATATCACAATATATAAGAGGTGACCCATGCGCAAATGTAATAGGTCCCATAGTTATGTTGGCTTCTAATTGATATACGAGAAATATACCAGGTGGCTCCATCCATTGTATATTATGATCTAAGCTAAAATCTAAATTGATGTCCAATAACAATCGTTAAAATTCACCAAAAATATCAATATTACAATGTTTAATCTATAGCACATATAGAATTATAGTACCTATAATTCATTTCATTGTGATAAATAGAGTAATAACTTATTTATAGTTTAAGTATTGACTTGTGGATAATTTATTTAAAGAGTAATAACTTTATGACATTAACTAAAAGTCTGATATAAGAATGTTTAACGACTGATCTAAATATATAAAAAAGAAACTCAACGAAAAGGACGCTACGTACGAAATAAAAAAAAAAATGTCATAAAGCAATTGTTATAATAATAATTAGGTAATGAATTCATTGTGAAATAAATATATAATTACAAGTCAAGCTCCATTTCCTAAAAATGGGACATTGTGTTGAACGAAGACGTACACGGCATTAGCGACAAACACGAGTCGAAATATTAATTTTTAAAAGTCATACTTACAATTCTTCTTTATATTCCTCCATCGTTTCAACGAAACGAGAAATATTTTAAAAACAAACTGACGGAGTCGAATACGGCAGTAAGTCACCGGCTCGTCAGCGCAGAATAAAATATTTGTGTTATTCGATTCGTGATACGAATGTTATAAAGGTTATAAAGTAAAATGCGTCTTTGCTTCGGACGGCAAATTATGAAAATTAACAATATTCCGTTGTTAATTTGTTATTAACGAACTATCGTGTAAAATAAACAATGATCACAAATACAAAAAAAACGCCGAAATCGTCAAATCGAAAAACGATTTATTTCGATTTTAACAAGAAATGGCATCCATTACACACGAGACGTAAAGACGAAAATGAGGGAAAACATGTTCATGAATAACCACGAACAAAACAAAAAATATAAAATGGAATATAAAAATAATTTAGATGTCGCGTACTCGAATACGACGCGATTCGTGTGAAAGTAATTGCACGTTTGATAGGATAACACGAACTCACCGATGCGGCGATACGTCGATGCGACCGCGGTAAGAAGAATGGAATATTGTGCCGGTGGCCCGGCGCGACAGCAGCTGCTACCACCGCTGCTGCCTATCATATAATTTGTTTTATACGGATTAACGTAATGTACTAATGTGTAGTTCATACAAACTGCACCATAGTCACTAAGTGCCAAGTGAATATTTATCCAAATTAATATAATATTATTATTTAGTTTATACCACGGTTATCTACGGTTATCTAGATAACCGTGGTTTATACTTTTATAGTTTGTTATTAAAGAAGTGATAATGATCATTGATCAATGAATAATAATTAAAATTATTTTCATGCATTTTATGAAACGAACGAACGTAATATTTTAAATTTTTATTCTTATTTTATGATAATTTGTAGTTTGTATATTGTATTAAACTATTAAGTATTAATGTATTACCGACACGCTACTGTAGGATAGTAGGTTTCTATTCGGTTATCTGTATTATAATTATAAGTACGCGATAGGCAGGTATTGTACTATTGTTTTCAATTTGAATTAATAACTCATGACACTCGTGTGATGAATCGCGTAAAATTAGAATTAATCAAATTTAATCGAATCATTTTTACGCAATTCACACCTCACACGAATACACGATTGTGTGGTTGAATATTTGCCCAGTTGTACTTTACTCATTGTTTAATATTTAGGTAATTTACAATTTTGCATTCTAAAGAAAGAGTTATGGAACATGATACAAGTGGTAAACGGTCAACTGATTCCTGGACATTTACAAGTACCCAATAGTCTGGCGCGGATCTAGAAATATGAAAAGGGAGGGGCTAATTTTTATTTACATAAAGACAAATATATAATTTAGTAAATAGACATAAAAAAATATAAGCTATAATATATTTTAATTTGAAAATACAATTATTAAATACCACTAGTCATTTACTTTTTAGTCACTTGTACAATACTGTGCTTAGAATACAAAATATGAAATATTGAATGTTATATCATAAATCTCCATCAAATCCATGATGTATAATATGTACATAAATTATTAATTTTTCCCCTTTTTTAAGATAGTGTAAAACATTTAACATACTCTATTTTTTTTTAGTAATATTTATTTCTAAATAATAAATTGTTAATAATTATTATTTTCTATATTATAATATATAAAATATCTTTGTATTAAACTAAAAATACAGTACAGTACACTGCAATCTCCAACAGAAACTGTACTATGTACGGCAATAAGGCCAGTAACGTCATGAGTCATATTGGTGCTGCGCAGATAGGCATTAGGCAGTATTTATACGACAGGCAACCGTCCTGTATATTCTATAAATCTTGGGTGTACTGTATACATCCCATTTTGAGAAGGTTCAATATAATATGATCATGAACATTAGAGAAAGGACTCCAAAGTCGACCCAGGCAGGTCGAATTGAAGCAAAAAAATATGGTTTATCGCAATCACCAGAATGCACTCCAAATAGTAGTTATGTTTTTATATCTATCAACATAGGACTTTTATTGTTTATTTTTTTATTATTATTTAAACCATTAGACTTAAAAATAATCATAATGAAATATAATATATATTATATAATTTAAAGAGTAGAATATATAAATAAAATTATAAAAACACCACTAATTCACTACAAATACTACTGTTTGGAGCGCATTCTACAATTTTGGTGGATGCGAAAACTTTGGACTACTTTTATTACCATTATTCAGAGTCCTTTACTCCTTTTTCTAATGTTCATGAATATGCATATTGCATATACGTATACATTTTTATTCTATGGACGTATACATCTAGATCATGGTCTTAGATAGTAGATAGAGAGGTCTGGCCATAGAATAAAGGGTACCTTTATAAATAATATAATATCATAAAAAAGAATTAACAATTAAATTATTCAATTTTAATATTTTTATTTACAAACAAAATATTATATATGTATAATGTATATGTATATAATATAAAAGTACTTAAAATATAATAGGTACATGATAGTTAAATAACAATAAAATACCTATTAAATAAAATTATGATTTATGAGAAAATGGTAAAATTTGTATTATTCGTATTTAATCATATTAACCCACATTTGTTCAAAACCTTTGGAATATTCATTTACTAAATCCTGTGAGTTTGTTATTATCACATTTTCCCAATTTAAATAAGTCGCTTGATGTGTCCAATTCATTGAACCATTAATTAACCAAGTAGAATCTATTACTGCAAATTTATTATGCATAAGACTATTTAGAGAATCTTGTTGGTATCTTATACTAATTCCAGCGTCATGGAACTTTTTTATTTCTTTCGAATATTTTAGAATACAATTACTAATTATAATTCTAATGAATATTCCACGTGAATGAGCATTAATTATTGCATTAGTAATTGGAATATTAGATATACAAAATAAACAAATATCTATTGACTTTTTAGCATTTTGTAAATAATGAATAATTTCTCTAGTATTTTTAGTTGAACAATTATCTTGTTGACATTTAATATTAAAAAATACTTTACAGGTACAATTGGAAGGTTCGAGAGGATTATAAAATAATGTTTTTGTAATGTTATTAGTTATATTTTTGCGAGAATGAAGCCAAATTGTAGTTAGTGTCACACTTGCACATGCTATACAAATGTTAATCAATAAATCTGAATTAAATCTAAAACAAAAATAATAATAGATTAATACTACTAATAGGTATGTTATCCAATTGTACATATAAATTTAATTAATTCAATAATTAACTCTTAAGAAAATTCATTCATGGCTTTGTCCTCCTTATAAGATATTGCAATTACCCAATATAATTATAATATATCTAAACCTAACTCAATGTTTTCTAAATGTTTTTTTTTTTTTTTTTAATTCTACAGTGTTTTATTATAATACAATTAAAAAAAAAAATTGTATTTACCTGAAACCCATGTTTTAAAAACAATTAATAATTAGGTAGTACTTAAATATTAAAGTTTGAAAAATACAATTGATTTGATGAATGAGACATTAGGACAATTCACTGAAAAATTGATGAAGATAAATATTATGAGATCTTAATAATTAATGAATACATATTATAATTATAATCATATAAAAATTATTAAGTGGATTACACACTACCATCAAATACTATAAATGACAATACGCGACACTCGTAGATAATACGAGAGACATTATCTCGCCCCTCAATAACCTAGTGGTTGCCTACGTACACGGAACGCGGCGTCAACTCGCCAACAACTTTAACACTAATCTGATAAACAATAGGTAAATAATAAATAATAAATGTATAAAATATAATAAATAAGTATTTTATTTTTGTTATTTGTTAAACAGATAGCAGTACCTATATTGTATATTACATAAATTTAAATTAAAGTTAATAATTTATTTACCCTAATAATATTTTCAAATTTATTACAATAAATAATATTTGATATTTCCTTTAAATTATAAAATACAAAGTAAGTATACACAAGTATTGTAATACCTAATTATTTTGTTTTATACAAGTTATAGTATGACCACAGAATAAATGAAATTATTTTGTGGTATGACTGTATGAGTACCTACTCTATTACAAATGCATAATTTTTTTAAATTTTTTATTCTTAACAAATGTTTGAAAATTATTATTTTGTTTTTTTATATACGAATTAATAGTTACATCTTACATTTAAAATTTTATTAACAAATGAACATTTACAATTTATACAAATATTAAGACTTTTATTTATGTATATATTAATTAAATCTAACATTTTACTTTTAATGTTAACAAATATAGCAAATACAATAGAAAACTTTATTTTATTTGTATCTATTATTTACCTATACAATTCTATTTATTAGTATCATAATTAGTAATATTAGTAAAATAAGTAATAAACTATTAATAGTAATTACTAATTGCCTCATTGGTAACAAATAAAAATAATTTTACACTTGACGCCTTGATATAATATTGGATATGCAACCACCATATTTTTTAGGGGCTATGTCTCGCATTCTTTTCATTGAGTGTCGCGTATTGTCATTTATAGTATTTGTTTATTCCAATAAAAAAAAATCTGAATTTAGAAATTACATAGGATCCACATTTTTACTCCTTATATTACTATCAAGTACTGTCTAGTGTCTAATGATTTTACAAAAATTTAATTATATATATACTTTGTTAATGTATATTATAAATCTTATATGTGAAATAAACTTTTTTAGTTAAATCTAATCCACGGTCCTTTATATAAGAGATAAGACCGTGATCTAATCAATGATATTAAAATACAAAATCACGGCCTAACATATATAAATGACATCAGGCGCGGATCTAGAAATATGAAAAGGGAGGGGCTAATTTTTATTTACATAAAGACAAATGTATAATTTAGTAAATAGACATAAACAAATATAAGCTATAAAGCTATAATATATTTTAAATTGAAAATATTATTCTTTTCTTTCATTCTATATTATTTACGTAATTCAAATATAATAATATAAATACCTATACGATTTGTTAATATGGAAGACTAAAAAATCGATTTTGTTATTTTTAATTTAAATCAAAAGTTTGTTGTTAACTAATAACTCGTAACTGTACGCTTTAAATAATTGTTTTTGCTAATTTCCACACGCTTTGATTGATAGTAATATTAGCAATAATTATATTTACATATTACATTTTAAATGTATGGATAATTTATTAATTAAGTATTTATTAATTATTACATTTCTACACAACAAATATTACGTCCAAAGGGAGGGGCTAAAGTCCCATAGGATCCATAGAACTGATTTTGAATGAAATCCATATTCTATAATAATAAAATGTAATTAATACATAATTTATATAAATTTTAATTTGTCTGCTTTAAAATTAATTATCAATTTGGTAGGTTACGGTTATTTGCAGGTTATGGTAGCGGTCACATACTAAACGAATACCATTTTAACTATCTAACATCTGTCCTATTGTCCCTACAACTCTCTTAAGAACACCAAAATGTCCCGTTTTTTTCAAATGTATTCCATATTTAGGGATCGGTCCAATGTGTGATCTACCGATAAACGGCTAGTCCAATGTGTGATTAACTTGTGATTGTAATGTACGCTACTTATAAGAGTAATGTACTTACTACTTACTATAATATTGCTTGTTATATTCATACTGCAAAAGTATTTTTTAAATCTAATAAAAAACCATCAAATATTTGAATTTGTATCGGGTGGCATGACCGCCACCATTCTTCTTTAAGTTGGTGATCGAAACACATTTTTTAATGTACAAATGTACAATGATATAATACAGAATATAGAGCGGTGGGGGCAAGGCCCACACCCCCTCATCACTTCTACCAAAATTCTATGATTATAAGTATTATACTATTAAATAAAATGTCAACTTTTAAATTCTGAGCGAAGCGATTTTACAATGATGTATTTTTTTTTTTTTTTTTTTGTTATGAAGACACTTTTACTATCCGAAATAATGCTCAGATTTTCACGAATAGCATATGTTTCCGGTTGGTAAATGAATGTAATTAGTACTTTATAAAGGTCATTTTTCGAATTTCTCAAAATTGACCCTAAACGATAGAAAAAACGATAAAAAAACGGCATTTTTCAGGAAAAATGAAATTTTGACGAATTCGATTTCAATATTTGACGATAACTCGGGAAATTTCGAAGTAAGAGACTTGAAAATTTTATTGGATAATCACATTGGTATTATATATGTGTGGCAAAATTTTAGAACGGTCACGTTAATTTTTCTACAAATTATAGAACTTTGAATATTTTGTAAAATTCTCGTTTTTATGTACCTATATAATGTTTGGTAAAATTGGCAATTTTTGGCATTAAGGTCTAAAAATTTTACTGAAGTATACACACATATTACTTAACATCCTAACAAAATATTAGAAAAATCCCAGGTCTAAATTTTTTTTATAGTTGTTTAAAGTTGATATTTTTCGTTTAAACGACAATCTTAGAATCCATACAAATATTCTTTTCTTATTATTCGATCTCTTCTTATTATTATTTCTCAATATTTTTACAATAAAAATTAAGAGAAAAGCTAAAAAAAAAAAAAAAAAAATGGAGAAATTTTTGAAAATTTGATTTAACACACTGACATATGTTTTAACGAATTTCCAAAATTTTAGGAAGATCTCAAGACTCGATTTTTTTTTTATAGATATTTAAATTTAAAATTTCATTAAAATTATTTATATTTAACGACTTAACGTAGAGACTGATAAATGTAAATATATTAATATTAATCGTTACATATATTATTTAACGAACTTCGCTCAGAATCGTTTTTCGAATGTAATGATTTATTATTGCATTCAAATTGTACTATCGTAATTAAATTCAACACTATCATCTTTACACCGGTATCGCTTCCACACCAGTATCCCTTCCCTTTTTATTTTTACTTTTTAGAAATAATAATTATTTTTTAAATCAAAGTGTACATTATTATTAGGCAACTACCAATCTGTTATTAGGTAATAAATAAAACATTATAACCACTGGTCTACCACGAAAACATAATAACCACCGATACGATATGTATAATAAATAATAACGTTTATTTATATAATATTCATCAGTTTATTTGAGTTTACTACGTAGGTATAGCAGAATCTTAAATACATAATAAAATAATTAATAAAAACTACAAATTAATAGATTATTGTAAATTTATATTTATGTGTATAATATATTATATTATATATATAATATTTGTATTATTGAAAATATTTTAGTGTTATAAATAATACAGTGTTTGAATTAAAAATTAATATAATTATAAAACTTAGTTTATATGGCACTCATGACGTATACTTATATGCCCAATCGTACCATACATCAAAATTTTTTTTACCACCATCTAGCTTGTATAAAAAGTAATTTAATTTCTTTTTATGCTTCAGTTTAAATCTTTTATCGTTTATTTTCATAATATCTTGGTCAGTACTTAGAGTTGCTGTAAAAACAAATTGTTATCAATTATAATAATCTTAATTACATTTATTATCGTTTGTAATTTTTACCTGTGAGATATGAATTCTCAAGGAAGTAGTTTTTCTTGGTAAAGCGTTTTTTTATTAACTTAGGATCGTTTAATTCAGTTCCAATCTTTTCAATATTAGTCGAAACAAGTTTATTTATAGTACTCATCTTCACCAAGAACCCTTGATTTTGACAATATGTTATTTTGGCTAACTCTTTAGATTTCCTTCTATAATTCACATTAACATATAATAAATAAAAATAATTTATTAATTATTTAATATAATTTATACAAGTATATAATATTATTATAACATATCGGGGAAAAAAGTTGTTAAAATTATTTTAAAGAATAAAATAAAGTTTAAAATTCATTTAGTTATATATGAATTTGATCGCCAAATAGAAGTATGAGTAATGCATGTATAATAAAATACATAAATATTAATTATTATTTTCTTGTAACTATAAGTATTTTAAGTAGGTGTAATATTTTTTTACACAATATTTTATTTAAAATATAAATATTTATAGTGATTTAATTTGATCAGTGACGTAGCCAGGATTATGTAAAGGGGGGTTTGATGTAAGGATAAAATTAAGTTATTTATAATTTTTTGCTCAATCTTAGGTATACTTTTACTTAGCCATTTAAGGGTATAAAGCGGTGTATTCGTATATAGAAAAAAAAAATTATTAATTGATATACCCTACAATAAAAGTTATTAGTAAATTTCGACGAATTCGATTTTAGATTACCCGATAACTCAGGCAATTTTAAAGTTTTTAAAGTTAAAGATTTGAAAATTATTTTGAGTGTTCACATAGTTACTATATACATATTGTGATAACATTTTGGAACCATTACATTAATTTTTCTACAAAATATAGGACATTGAATATTTCATAAAATTCTCGTCTTTATGTAGGTATAGGTATAATGTTTGAGAAAATTGGTAATTTTGGGCATTAAGGTCTGAAAAATTTACTGAAGTATACTTACATATTACTTAACATTATATTAGAAAAATCCCAAGTCTCAATTTTTTTTTTTATAGCTGTTTAAAGTTGATATTTTTAATTTAAACGAAAATCTCTGAAACCATCATACATACTAAAATTCTTCTTATTATTTCTTAATACTTTTAGAATAAAAATAAATAGAAAACCCAAAAAATTTTTTGAAAAATTTATTGCAACGTATCATATATATCTTGACGCAATTCCAAAATATTAGGAAATTCTCAAGACTCAATTTTTTAAGTTGAAATTTCAGTAAAATCAATATTTAAAGTACCAAGGTATTTATATGGATTTTTCTTATTATATTACAATATTTTACAATAATGTTAAATAATATTGACAAAATTTTTTTGAAAATTTTATTGAAGCTTAAATACATTTTATTTAAATCAGTTCCAATTAATTGTGAATTATTACATTTACTTTTAGATTCTGAGCGAAGCGAAGAATGTATTGGTTTTACAATGATGTGTGATTATTTTTTGTTTTTTTTTTTTTTTTTTTTTTTTTTTTTTTT
>JAIUCT010000012.1:13099649-13185242 GCA_021307375.1 Tetraneura akinire | reverse complement strand
TTCTAGCGTGGTCGGTTCTAGCGTAGTCGGTTCTAGCGTGGTCGGTTTTAGCGTAGTCGGTTCTAACGTAGTCGGTTCTAGCGTGGTCGGTTTTATCGTAGTCGGTTCCAGCGTGGTCGGTTCTAGCGTAGTCGGTTCTAACGTGGTCGGTTCTAACGTGGTCGGTTCTAACGTGGTCGGTTCTAAAGTGGTCGGTTCTAACGTGGTTGGTTCTAACGTGGTCGGTTTTAGCGTAGTTGCTTCTAACGTAGTCGGTTCTAACGTGGTCGGTTCTAGCGTAGTCGGTTCTAGCGTGGTCGGTTCTAGCGTAGTCGGTTCTAACGTGGTCGGTTTTAGTGTAGTCGGTTCTAACGTGGTCGGTTCTAGCGTGGTCGGTTTTATCGTAGTCGTACAGTTATTATTTGTATTTTGATTTTTGTTATCATTATTTATAATTTCAATGAACTGTCCTTCTATTTGTCCATACCAAATAGAATAGGCTTTATTCAAAAATGATGGTAGACTAAAATAAGTGTGATTATTTGACTCGTTGACCTTTTGGCCTCTTTTTATTAATGTGTCTTTTTCAGTAGGCAATTGTTGTGTTATTTGTAATGGAAAAAAACACAATAAATAAAAATTAAAACATTATTAATTATATAATATATCATATACCTAATAATATTTAATAAAAATTAAAAATGTATGTGAAAAATATAATGCAAGATGTTATTATGATTTTATTTTATTAAGTTTTTGTGCAGAAAGGTTTAATTGATCAGCAATATTTTAGAACAATGTTGATAGTAGAAATTTTGTCAATTGTTAACAATGAATTTTTAAGTGGTTACTAAAAAATGATGTTCAATTAATATAAATGAATATAATTTTTAAATATATATCACTTAAAAAATATTTTGAAAGTTTTAAGGTTTATCTGGTAACCAAGTAAAAAGAAAAAATGTATTTTAGTTTCTTAATTTAATTTATACATTTAGATATTAGGTGTATAATAAAATAATAATATGATATAATTCTTACCCAGCATATTAGTATTAGTATGTTCACAAAAATAAAGCAAAAATATAACGAACGACCATAATGATAAAATATGCATGTTAAAGTATAGGTAACGTTAAATGTTAAAAAATATAATTTAATAATTTATAAGTAGGTAGGTACGTGTAAGAACTGACGACTGTTTATATTAGCTTCTCACAACATATAAAAGAAAATTGATCAAATAATTATAATATATAACCATAATGTGTAGGTGCATTTTAATTTGTAATCATTGTTTTATTTAATGGTGTGATAATTGTAATTGTACACCTGACACCCGTGCAAGTAAAAGTATTTAATGTCTACTTAAAAAATAATAAAATTATGTTTAAAATACAACCTAGTATAACTTAAGCAGCTAAACTAAGTGTAACATAAAAGCCACAATTTTTTATTATTGACATCGTAAAGTTTTATTAATTATAAAATAAAAATATATTTTGGAAGACAATTAATAGGATAGGTAATTATAGCTATTATCGGTAATTATTTCCATATGACTTTTTGAGTTCAATTAGTAATAATAATATTACTCATAATCATAAGTCATAATAATAGGTATGTCATTTATAGTTTAGTTTACTTTAATAGATTAGTAGTTAAGAAATTACACACCAATAATAAATGTATGCACCAACGTAACATAATTAATAGGAACGTGTTTTATTAATTTTTTTATAAATTTAATTATTTAAAGATTTTTTCACACATCAGAATTAAAATATGTAATTATACAATTTTTAAAATAATTATTATATACTTGTATTTAAATTTTTTAATCCATATAAAATTATAAACTTTTTTATTATTATTTTTGAGTACCTTAATTATTCTATCATTACATCTTATACTATAATATAATATAGTAAAACACTACTGTATTAAATAATTATAATAAAATACTTATTAATTATTATATTTAATTTTTAAGACTAATAACTAGTAAGTAATTAGTAGGTTATACTTTATAGAAATTAACAATATAACCATTAACATATTGAAAACAAATTTGATAATTAAAAAGAGCTGATACTATTATAAGTAGGATGTAGGTGTGTTTGATTAAAATTTGATTGCAACAATAAATCATCGTATTCGAGAAAACGATTCTGAACGGTGTTCGGTCAGATAGGTATTGATTAAAATTTTCACATATTTCAATGCATACCCACTCATTTTAATTTAGATAACAATGTAAGAGTTATACAATTTTATCGCGTATAATGTATATAATGTAAATATGTAAACACCTGATAAAAATTTCAGGTCACTAAGTTCAATATATCCTGAGTTATCCTAAATCCTAAAATATTTAACAAATTCATCAAATTTGGAGTTTAAAAAAAAATTTAACCTTGATCGTATGTTCGAGAGCATGCAATATGTCGTTCCATCTGGCTGAGTTGAAGGCATTCTTCACATCAAAGTCACCAAGAGAACGCCGAGTGGTCTGGCTCCGTGAAAAATGCTTCTAGTGCTATTAACCGTTTTTAACACTTCCTCTACTGCTCCTATTGTCGACCTGCCCTTTCTGAATCCGTATTGCTTGCCGGATAGGTCTCCTGCTTCTTGTATGGCTTGCAGTAGACGGGCCTTAAGCAGCTTTTCATACAATCCCCTGCTGTATCCAGCATGCACAATGGTCTGAATGAAGCAAGAGAATTGGGCTCCCCTTTTCCTTTATCAATCAGCACCAGTCGTGCATTTTTCCAAATAGTTAGAAACAACCCCTTCCGCAGACAGGCATTGTACATGTTCAAAATAGTTCCGGATGTCTTGCTGCAACGGTTTTTATAATTTCTGCTGGAACACCGTCTGGCCCAGGGGCTTTTCTGCTTTTCAGCGATCCTGCTGCTGCCTCCAGTTCTTCATGGGTGAACAGAGGAACGCTCTTTCCTGTCCTGGGATCTGGTCGATCCTTTAGTTCTGGATTTATTTTATTATATATTGATTATATAGTAAACATAATATTTCTATTTACGTAGTATTGAATTGTTTTATCCTTAATATTTTTAACTTTTTCTTAGTACTTTATGTTTTGATAATTTGTTGCAAATTTGTAGAATGCACTTGGTAATAGTATAAACCCAAAATCACCAATTATAAACTACCTATTTACCTAACTAGTTATTTTATAGTTCATTACAAAAGTGTGTAATTTTTCACATATTGTTTAGCATTAGGTAAATATTTATATATATATATATATACATAACATATATATATATCGTTTTAATTAACTAGTTATAATAATCTGTTATTTTAACATAATATATATTTTCTATGTAAAGTTATTAACTAACAAATTTTAAAACTTAAAAGTGGTTAACTAATTAATAATTATTACATTGCATATTGTTATTTAAAAATAATCATAGTGAATTATTGTATAGCATGTATAATGTATATTAAAATATTGTATCTGCATTTGAAACAAATAATATTGTATAATTTACTTAGAAATTGGTTGTTAAAATAAAGTACTCGTATTAATATATAATTAAAATATATAATTATTAAGTCTTTAAATTTCTTTTAATAAACATATTAATTTTATTTATTAAAAGGAATATGCAAATGTATTAGCCAAAGTGAAGAGATACTCTCCATCACTGACAATTTGAATACTTTTCATTAAATACCTATATATTTTTTTTTTTTGAGGTTGCCTATTATATTATATTATTTTTTATTAATAATGTTTTATAAGTTTATAATTTTTTTTACAACCTAAACCAAATATTTTTTATTGTTTAGAAATCTCCAATTATAGTTAGTATGACAAAATAAAAATTTAATCAACAAACATACAAGTATAGTACCTATATGTGAACACCCAATAAAATTTTCAAGTCTCTAACTTTATTATTACCTGAGTTATCATGAAATATTGTAATAGAATTCGACGAAATTTCAGTGTTCGTGAAAAATGCCGTTTTTTCGTCGATTTTTCTACCGCTTAGGGTGAATTTTGAGAAATTTGAAAAATGGCATAAAAAATTAAGTACCAACTACTCGTACTTTAACTTTCTAATATTTTGATATGATGTTAAGTTATATGTAAGTATACTTCAGTAAAATTTCAGCTCTTAATGTTCAAAATTGCCAATTTTATCAAACACTATATACATAAAAACGAGTATTTTACAAAATATTTAAATCCAATATTTTGTAGAAAAATTAACGTAACGGTTCCAAAATGTTATCACATATATATAGTACCTATGTAAATACCAAAAAAAATTTCTACGTACCTACATAAAAACCAGAATTTTACGAAATATTCAAAGTTCTATATTTTGTAGAAAAATTAACGTAACGGTTCCAAAATTTTATCACATAATAATTATATACAGTACCTATGTCAACAACCATAAAAAATTGCATGTCTCTAACTTCATAATTGCCTGAGTTATAGTAAAATATTGAAATTGAATTCGTCGAAATTTCAGTTTTCGTTAAAAATGCCGTTTTTTATGATATTCGTGAAAATCGGAGCATTATTTCGGGTAGTAAAAATGATGCTCAGAATCTAAAGTGAAATGTTTAATTATCTTTTTTAATTAGGTATTTAATATCTCATTATGCACGTCTGCCACTTATATAATTTGGTACTCATTAAAATACTAGTTAGGCATAAAAAAAGGGGTACTCGTATTATTTTCAAAATATAAAACTAACTAGGTTAAAAACCTCAAGGTTACCTACGTCGTTGTTATCGTTAAAAATGATTCAGCCTAACATTAGTTCAAATAAGTTTAAAATTAAAATTTATTTTTATAAAATTCTAAATATCCAATTATAGATTTCTTAATGTATTTTTGACATACCTATATTTTTTTTAATTTCATAATGCTTTTATACCTATTAGCTACATTTTTATTATTAAATACTTGAATGGAGAAATAAAAATGTTCGCCAAACAATCATAAATGGTTAGGTTAATAATAAAATTTAAATTAAAAATAATATTAATGACTTAGAATAATAAAATGATATACTGTGTTATTATTATGGTATGAGTAAATTTCATCCATAATTAACTGTAACCATAATATCATATTGAGTGTTCACTAATTACCTCATTAAAAGGTCGAATAATTTCAAATGAACACCTGACGTCAGTAAAAAACTTACCTATTTAAAATGTAATAATATACATTTTGCTAAAATATATAATATAATATTAGGTATATCGTATATAGGTATATATTATATACCTATTACCTATATATACGAGTATATATATATAGGCATATTTTGTTCATTATTTTCAAACTTAACTGGTTATATTATGGTAGTTTAAGTTTTGGCTTTTTGTGTAGGTATAATATAAATATAATAATATTGATAAATTATGTTATTATTTAGTGCCTTAACTTAGCTATACCCTATACGAGTACCTACTATTAATATACAATGTTGATAATGAACATTTAAATAAATTTGGGTAAAAGGAAAATTATTTCCAAGTATAATATTAGTACAGATGACATAACGTCATAAGTCATAACCTATATAGATAATACGAGTACATACTTAATAATCAAAAATAATTTTTAGACTAATGATATATTTAGAATAAACAATAAACACACATTTTTATTGAAATTTTATAATATAGGTACTTACACATATTTTAAGTTATTTAATAATTTCCTATTATAATTTTATTTTATTTAATTATTTTATTCATTGATAATAATTATCGAATTTTAAGTTTATTCTAATATCCAGATTAAAAATAGGAATTGGCAATTGCATAATATATTAATATTTAACAGTTAAGAAGAGTTAATACGTCGCTAAAATTATAGCTACTTGTATATTGTATATACCTGTATATTAAAACTATTCATTATTGCATATTATTACATATATGTATTTAGATTTTGAACGAAGCGATAAGCGTCTTCTTTTTTTATTTCATAAAATTTTTCACGAATTTGTCTATTTTCATAAATAGTATTTGTTTCCGGTTGGAAAGTGGATGTACGAGTAGTTGGTACTTTAATTAGGTCATTTTTCGAATTACTCAAAATTGACTCTATGCGATAGGAAAAACGACCAAAAAATGATGAAAAAACAGCAATTTTTACGAAAACTGAAATTTCGACCAATTTGATTTCAATATTTCACGATAACTCAGGCCATTTTGAACTTAGAGACTTGTAAATTGTTTGTGTTCACATAGGTTCTATGTATATAATGATACAAATTTAGAACAATTACGTTAATTTTTTTACAATATATAGAACTTTGAATATATCCTATAATTCTAGTTTTTATCTATAGGTATTATGTTATATACTTTTTGATTAAATTAGCAATTTTGGGTATTTATATCTGAAATTTTTACTGAAGAATACTAAGATATTACTTAACATGATACCAAAATATTAGAAACATCCCAGGTCTCAATTTTTTTTTATAGCTGTTTAAAGTTGAAATTTTTAGTGTAATAGAAAATTTTAGAATTATACTATAGTATAGTATTATATTATATTATTATAAGTATTCTTCATTATTATTTTTCAATACTTTTACAATAATGATGAATAAAAACAATTAATTTATCATTGCATTTAAATTTTAATTATAATTCAACATTATCCTCTTCAGATCCTTCCACAGCAGTATCAGCTCTTTTGTTTTTTTTTCGTTTTTTTTTTTATGTATTTATAGGAATATATATTATATCAACTACACAAAATACATTCATTATTTTACTTAAATGTTACTGATAAAATTATATAAACAATATATTTTGGAAAAGCAGGAGACACTGTTTTTTCTATCACTACTCCCGACATTAAATTGAGAACTAGGTTAGAATTTAGGTCACTATTTCCATCAGTTATACTTAAAATACACTATAACAATTTAATATTAACTTTATTATTTAATCTAAAAACAAAATTAACGTGTCCTAATATTTTTTTTATAAAATGCGAATCGTGATTTTTGAATATTTTTGAACATGAGGAATTTTATTTTATTTTTGTATACACAATGATGTTTTATAGATTTGTTAAACTTTTTAAATATATTAAAATAATATTTATGTATCTAATTTGTAATTGATAGGTAGGTAGGTATATAATTTTCGTAAGTAAAATGACATTGTTTTTTTAAATATGTTCTTTGATTTTAATTAATATATATAATATATATATTACCTAATATTATTGTTTTGATAATTATTAATTATTATATTATAACATAAATTAAGAATCTAAAATGTTACAACATGTTTATATACAATTATTCCATAGAAATGGTAACCACACCTATTATTCTGTAACAACATTAAAATTTCACAATATTTCATGTTATATATTTAATAGGTACGTTTATTTTTCAATAATTTCGTATTTTATGTCATAAAGATATATAATATGTATTGTACCAATACATTAAAATTAATTTCTCCAAAAATTAATTTTTTTTTATATATTAAAAACCAATTATTTATAATTTTCTAAATATTTTCGTGTAATATTACCTATAGTATTTTAATTATTAATATTTGTTATATTTTATGGATAATATATATTTTTCAATCAATTAAATAAATCATAATATGTTTATGATATATAAATGTATAATTTAATATAAAGGTTATACCTATAAGGTTGTTTCAATTGGCATAGGTATTTAATAATTATTCGCTTACCTACCCTAATTTATTATTACCAGGCGTATTCGAAAATTAAGAACCGTTCGCTTATATTTCAAAATTGACAAGTCGTAACACGTTTAAACGTTAAACTTGTGAATATCTGTAGGTACGTGCAATACTCGTGCAGCTATTTCAGGCGATGTTTTGATTCAATAGTCATTTGCCTATCTGTGATGCGTACAGTAAACAATGTCCGCGATAATCGTTGCTCTCGAAGTTCGCGCTGCATAATAATATTTTTGTGTGCAAAAGGATCTTTAGCTGCTGAAATTCATCGAGAGTTATGCCTATAGTATATGGACCTACTGTAATGAGTAAAGGAACGTTTACAATGCACGTCAGCTGTCATTGTTGTCCAACCAAAATAACACATTTTTCGTTCCAAAAAATGTGGTATCCATCATTTTTCGACTCGTGTAAGGAGTTTTCTTAAATTTTGGAAATCATGAGCATGACACCATTGTCTAACCTTTCCTTCACTCATTAGTCATTATTGATCAGTAACCAGGGCCGAAGTCTTAGTCTTAGGGCCCCAAGGCAGCAACTAAAAAGTCAATTAACAATTAAGTCTCTTATCTTCTGTATTAGATATCAAATAAATTTAATTCTTTTAAGAGCTGAAAAAGGCCCCAAAAAGACAAGGGCCCCTAGGCAGCTGCCTAGGTTGCCTAGGCGGAAGAACGGCACTGTCAGTAACCTTATAAAATATTTGAATAAAAGTTTATTTAAAATTTTACACTTAATTGTTTGATTTGTTTAAGTCAACCTAGTTTTATTTCATATTATAAATATAATTTAAGAGTGATTAATAGAATTAATATCACATTTTATTATACGACCTACTGTAATGAAGTGATCATTATTTTCTTGATTTGTCTTTTTAAATAACATATCCTATTCGCTGAAAAAAGTTATATACTAATGTAAAATCATTAAAACCTACACATATAAACTAGTAATAGATTATATTATTGTTATAGCCTTATAGGTGTATATTGCATATTTTCTTCATTTGAATATTTATATCTACCGATAAAAATTTGTTATTACATATACGTATATATCGATTTTAGGATAAAATCAGTTTTTTCCAAATTAACAAAGAGAAATGTAAATTTTCGAATAAATAGGTGTGAAGTATTACTTTAGATAGAAATTCCCTTGAATATTTAGAATTTTCTTTACTTATAAATCCATATATTCTATCCTTATCCTATATATATTACCTACATACATACAAGTATATTTATTTTATTTGATTTATCTGTAAGTTGTAATTCAAACTATTATAAATATATTAATACTTATGTTATTATAAATTTTAACACCCCATAAGATTGTTGTTATACTCTTACTAGTTACTATAGTTATTAATGTCATTTTTATGTAAAATATCAATACATAATACTTTATTGGTCAATTACTTTATTGTATTTCAATACAGAGATTTTTTGATTTTTCAATCAATTAAATAAACATTATAGATGATAATATGAAATTTCTATCTCATTTTTTCGAACACACATAATTTTTGGCCAATTCTCCCCTACTACTAAATATTATTTTTATTAATGGTGTATTTTTCTGTCCCTTTAATTTATATCCATAAAAAAAAATAGCAATCACAGATTGTTATAACTTTTATATTACTCCTATAAAATAAATTACCACTCTATTCGTTACGAGATTTATAATATAACATATCTATATATAATATGATTAGGTAATTTAAAACCTGACTGTGACCAAGTCCAAGTGATAATAATAATAATAATAATAATTATAGAAATCAATATCAGAATAATTTATTTATTGCAAACATAATATATGAATAGTCGGTATGTAAGTACGTTAATATAATAAATAATATGTATTTTTAAGTATAATAAATAATTAAGAAAATTTAGTTTCGAAGTACACTTGAACAATGACTATCGATCATATGATTAGCATTTTGGTCCCATTAATTTAAAAAGATCCACTTGTTATGTAGACGAAGTTATCCATATTATCTTGTGAGTCGGGCTTAAATCTAATGTCATGTCTTTTTTCGAAAGTTGTGTTGGGATGAGAGGCTGTAAGGAAAATATGCGTATCGATTAATAATTGTAGATGAGTATCTCCCATTCTCCAAATTATTGTTAAGTGTTTACCTGTGATGTATTCATTTTCGTACTTTAACCCGGCGTTATAAAAGTCATCTCTATTAATATTTATTCCTAACAGATATTGTATTACGTCACTGGTCATCAAAATCGCCCAATTTTCGCAAACGGTCACTTCGAGCTTTTCCACCTGTTGTAAATTTCTGTGAACGAATACACGATTTAAGGATTAATTAATAATATTTATCATTGTACAAATATAGAGTTTTATTGTTTAAAAAGTCAGGTATAAAATAAGTGGCGTAACTAGGGGGGTGGTTCCATTCGTTCTTGTATTGTAATTCAAGAGGGAAATAATTCAATTACTTATACTTATTACCGGAACGAACTGATAACTTATAACTCAATTATGTTGAGTATTTATAATAAAAAATTAGGTGTTCAGTATTTTACGTAAAAATATTTTGATCCAGAATGTATGGAAATCATTAGGTTGTTGACTTGTTGTGATTGACGATTGCATGATGAAATATATAAATATACAGAATTAAAAAAAAAAAAAAAAGTGTATATGGTGAACAAAATGATTTTCTGTCATGGAATTTGATTTCATATACGATGAAATATATTCGCAATCAAAACCACTTCCATAATATAGATTTGAATGGAAGATGTACAGTTAAATGGATATTATATGTTTTAAACGTTGAAAATAATAAATATTTTGAAATTAAATTGGTCATGTCACCGCATGAATATTATTCGAAAATCATCATTATAATTTACAATAAACATGCATTAAACGAGAATTCAAAGGTCAGAACAACTAAAATACACTTCCAAAATAAACCTTTCTGTAGGATTTATTATCAAAACCATTTCGTATAAATTTCGCACTTACTTAACCTAACCTAACCTTTTTACTTTTTAAGAGTTTTTATCAAGTCTCAATATAATATCGGTCGATCCAAGTACCTAATATCTATTTTTAGTGATTACCCGATGTATAAAGTTTAATATTTAATTACTTTGTTGAGTATATTGTTTTTTCTATTACGTTTCCCCAAACGACTTTTGTCGCGTCTTTGTTGGCACGTACGAAATTCAATATAGATGTTAAGTCAACCCTCACGTTCTCTCTGATTTTCATCACGAACTTGGCCTTTTGGCATTGATTTCTTAGCCACACTAACGACGACATCACTCGCGGCATCAATTTATCATTGGCTGGCACTGACGTCCGCACTATGTCTTGGTGATTGTATTGCTCCCGGATCAGGCTGTCAGTCACGTCCGACTCATCCGGAGTCCTCACGAGAAACACGACCCGCACCTCACTACTGCTGTAATTCCCTTGTTTTGCCCAGGTCGACCTTACCGTGTGCCTATTTGCCACGTTTTCAGGTAACGAATACATTAATATTAGCAGCTCAGTTTCCGTTTCTTGATCACAAATGCCAGCCCCGTAAGTGTCCATTTCACTTCTGAGTCCATCGATTTTTAGTAATGTCTCGAAAATCTCCTCTAGAAAAAAAGAGATTCAATACATTTGAGTGGTCATGTAAATAATTAGTAGATATGTGAAATAATTATAGCATAATATGCGACCGCGATTGGCATTGAAATTTGAATCCGATAAATGGAGATAGAATGAAACGCATGAAATAAGACAATACAATATTAATTAAATTAGAATTTCTTATTTCAAGATTATATCAATCATAATAATAAAAAAAAAAAAAACACAAAAATTATAGAATAAAATAAAATTCCTTATACATAATATAATATAATGTAAATTATAAAATAATATAGTTTTAAACTTTTAAAGTTTAAACGAAGCGAAAAAATGTATTCGTTTTACAATGATGTGTCTTTTTTTTATGTCTGTACTTCTGCAGACACTTTTACTACCCGAAATAATGCTCTGATATTCACGAATAGCATATATTTCTGGTTGCAAAGTGGATGTAGTACTTTATTTCGGTCAATTTTTCAAATTTCTTTAAATTGACCCTAAATGGTAGTAAAAAAGACGAAAATACGGCACAATTCACGAAAACTGAAATTTCGACGAATTCGATTTCAATATTTTACAATAACTCAGGCAATTTTGACGTTATAAATTTTTTTGGGTATTTACTTAGGTACTATATATATATGTGATAAAATTTTGGAACCGTTACGTTAATTTTTCTACAAAATATTGGACTTTAAATATTTTGTAAAATACTCGTTTTTATGTATATAATGTTTGATAAAATTGGAAATTTTTGCATTAAGTCTGAAAATTTTACTGAAGTTATACTTATACTTTATACATATTACTTAACATCATATCAAAATATCAGATAAATCACAAGTCTAAATTTTTTTTATAGCTGTTAAAAGTTGATATTTCAGTAAAATTAATATTTAAAGTATTAATATTGAATATTGTGAATTATTACATTTACGATTTTTTTTTTTTTTTTATAGCTGCTTAAAGTATAAATAAAAGATCCCTAGAGGGATAGAGGTGTGCAAATCATAGTGTTAATTTTAATTAGAATTTGAATGCAATGATAAACCATTGCATTCGAAAAAAGTATTTTGAGCGAAGTTCTGTCAGATATAGGCAATTAGGTTACTCATTAAGGGATTTTATAATAAATTATTTATATTGAACGTAGAGACTGATAAATGTAAACATTTTAATCGATACATATATTATCTGATGAACTTCCCTCAATTCCGAATGTAATGATTTATCGTTGTATTCAAATTTTAATCAAAATTCAACACTTTAATCTTTATACCTGTATTTCTTCCACACCTGTAATCCTTCCCTTGCATTTTATATATAATATCGAAACTACAATAATTTATAATTTTGTGATTGTCAACTATATTATGCTTAATTATTTATTAAAATATAAAAAATAAAAAGAGCAATATTTGAGTTAATATAACATTATATATCTAGTATAATCTTGTGCATACAAAGTTCAAAATTTATTTACAAATCAGAAATTCAGTTTATTCAATGATATTACACAACTGATATATACGTATATGCAGAGATGTATTTAGGAATTTTGCGTCCCAGTTAAGAATAAAAAACGCCCCTTCCCAACCTAAATTTATTTAGCAATAATAAGTATATTATATGTAAATGATTTTACCGCCCGCGAACTAGCCCTCCCTAGAACCCGACTTTGCGTATATGTAACAGAAAGAACTAAAAAAAGTCGAATATAATGACTAGTTTAACGATTTTGTCTGAATATTATTATAATATTCGAAATATAATATAAATTTTCACGAAATTGTCGTAGTAAATTTACGTGCAATGATAGGGTACTTAATACCATATGAAAGGTGTAAAGATAAATGATCTATAATAAATATCATTAATAGATATAATTCGATTATTCAATTAATTTAAAATTTATAATACCTATAGTGGAATAGATTTTTTATAAAACATTTTTGACATAATATTATAAATATAATTTACCTAACTGTTTAATTGTATTATTTTATTTTTTAAATAATTGCCCCATCTCGATTTGTATCTTATAAAATAATAAAAAACTGCACTATACTTACTCGGCATTTTTGAATGTGCGCGTCCACACAAATAAAGTAAAAATATAAAAAATGACAGTGCTATACTATTATGCATTTTGGAAAACGAAAAATATATACAAATATTAAATTTTAATGTTTTTTTTTATTTTTTATTTTGTCCAGAAATGAATGTAGAAACGTTAAAAGAGTGAGTTTCTGTATTCGTATTTTTTTTTACGGCTAAATTCTTGAAAAAATTGTGTGTAAATATATGAAAAATGTAAGTTATATATATGGGTTAAATCAATTTAACTACCTATTTTAATTATTAATTTAATGACAATTTTAAATGCACACCTCATTTGTGGAAGTATTTAACTAGTCAAGCAAATAAATAACATAATAAATTTGTTTTTAATTTTAACTACGTATACTATGTAGTTTGTAGGTACAGATAATAATAGACGTAATATTAATGTGCCATAAAAACATAGAAATTACATGCACATGTAAGTAACCACTAATCAACAATAAGTTTATTAGCCGTATATTCTTAAATAACTTAAAATTTACAATATCCCATTATAAAAATTTTATTGTAACATATTATAAATATATGTTTTTTTATTGATTTTTTTGTAACAGAATTAATTTTTTTCTTAATAAATATTTTCCCGATATTATGTTCATCAAAATTATAAGCGTTATAATTTAATTATAATTAATAATCAATAAATAAAATAGATTTTGTTATTTTATGAGGATCCGTATCATTCCAAGTTTTTAATTTCTGCCTGCTATTATTTTGAATGTTGTTCCCTAGAAACTACAATCAAAGTTATTTTTCAAAATTATTTCTTTTCGAATAATGTTTTGTGTACCTACCTATTCATAAAAAAAATTTCACATGGAATTAAAGCAATAATTAAAAGTCAAAAGAAAAAAGAAAAACAAAGCTTTCTTTTTTTTTTTTATAAACATTATACGTATTATTTAATATTTATTATGTTTATAGGTAAATATTATTTGTATAATATTGTAGAGCCCACAAATTAAAGAATACGTCATGCATTTATTTAGTTAATTTGGAAATTATTGTAGTTATTACATAAAGTATTTCAGTAATATGAAATACATTTTTTTTTTCAAATAATTGGGAATATTATTTTACTGTTACCCGTTTTAAATTTTTGGTATTCTAAGCCCACATGATATAAGTTCAATTTTATGTGTGGTTTGTTATTATACTTATGTGAACACAAATTTATAAAAATATTTAATGAACTAGGCATTGATTTCTTTTATAACATCATATGTAATCAATAGTAATCATTTTGTGTAGATAACGCGTATACATCTTTCAACAAAAAAAGTTGTCATCTTCTATAACAAATTGACAACTATGATAGGTACGTCATAGTCTCTGAGACGTTAGTACTAACCATTAAATTCGACGACCGCATGTAAAATCATATTACCATATTGTTTTAAAATAATATAAATAGTGAATTTTATAATAGACTCGAGTTCCAGGTTAATAAAATTATTTTAGGAAATTTTTATCTATTTGTCTTTCTATTAAATATTCTTTAAACCTAATTTTTTTTTTTTAGTCCTGCAATGTAATATTTATCACATACCTCATAATGAATATTTTTATAATTTAAAAAAAAAAACATTTTATAAAAACGTACCTGTGGATAACATTCCAGTATTATTAACTAAAATATTACAAAATTCACAAAAAATTTAACTCTTATAACATATATGTATACATATTTCGGCAATAACGTAAATATACCCATCCACAATAATTATTCCAATCATAGACTGATCATTCATTGCTAACATAATTCCGATTTTCCTTTAAATAATGATTGACTCACGGATTACGTATATTAATTAGCTAATTTTTAATTAGGTTTTTTTATCTTAAGTTGTAATATGTTTCTATTATGTGTAATGTATTATCTATTTAAAAGTTTTAACATTGTTCTTTATACTTAATTTCTATATATCTGCTGGTTTGAACCATATACAATTTATTCCAATTTAAAACTAACTCGTGTGGTTTAGCACCCAATATGTGTTTCATGATAAATTAGCTATTCGTAATCCATTATAGATTCTGAGCGAAGCGAAGAATGTATTGGTATTACAATGATGTGTGTCTTTTTTTTTATGTCTGTAGATATTTTTCCTACACGAAATAATGCTTCGATTTTCACGAATAGCACATGTTTCCGATTGGAAAGTGGATGTAGTTGGTATAGGTACTTTATTAATTACTTGGATATATTCTATAAACATTGTTTATAAGAATATTTGTTGAACATTTTTTTAGCCCTCTTTTTTATTCCTAGATCTGTCACTGTGAACTTATAGGCTACTTTACGTAGTTTTTTAAGTGTAAAATTGTAAAAAAAAATTCGATAATCATAAAATTTTTTAAGTAAGCATTTTTTTTTTTAAATTATAAAATCTTTAAGTACCTAGGTATATTTTTTTTATACTTAATTTTTAATTTATCAGGCACTTTTCCTTTTTTTTAAAAAAAATTCAGATGATATTGCTAGTGGCGTAAATTGGCCCGTGCAAATGATGCACTTGCCTACCACATTTGAAATATGTTTTAGATTTGATCAAAACGAAAAATGTATTGGTTTTACAATAATATATACCTATCTTTTTTTATTTTTTTAGATAATTTTTATATAATTAGATTTAATTCCAATTTATTTTTTTAGATTCTAAGCGGAGCGAGGAATGTATTGATTTTACAATAATGTGTGATTTTTTTTTTTGTTTTTATGTCTGAAGACACTTTTACTACCCAAAATAAAGCTCCAGTTTGTACGTAGAGTATATGTTTCCGATTGTAAATTGGATGTAGTTTGTACTTTATTTAGGTCATTTTTCGAATATCTCAAAATTGACCCCATGCGATAGAATAAACGACGAAAAAAAAACTAAAGATATCAACTTTAAACAATTATGAAAAAAAATTGAGACTAGGGATTTTTCTAATATTTTGTTATGATTAGGCTTAGGGACTTTTAGCATTTGCATACTTTTTTTAATTATTATTAAATATAGCAGAGTGCGAAATAAATTCGTTTCTCGATGCCATGATATCAGATCTAAAATTTGAATGTGCATATTTTTGCATATTTGATGCATATTTTGCATGAGAGTGCATATTTTAAAAGTTTTATGCTTATTTTGCATATTTTGTCAAAAATTTCAAATTTCAAATTAAAAAATATAGATACATATAAATTATACATACATATTTTAACTGGTCAAAAAAAATTGTATTAATAGGACTTAATATTCGGAGATTTACATTCGAAAACATAAGAAAGTATTTAATCGTACAATGTAATTTTCAAGAAACTCAAAATGATGCAGAATTAATGATGTAATTTTTACAGAGAATATACATTTTTTTTTTATATAAAACAATTGTTTTATTTAAGTAACAAAGTTATGCCATTTAAAAATATTGTAAAATTGTAATAATTTATTGTATTTTATTTTTAATTCTCGGTTTATTTTTTCAAATTTAGTTGATACATAATATTCAATAATAAAAGTTGTATCTTTGATTAATAATTTTTAGTTATTGTTAATTATTAGATATAAATTTGAACTAATAACTTTTTAAAGTTAAAAGTGAAAATAACCGAGATTTAGTGCATATAAATGCATATTATAATGCATATTTTAATGATTTTAGAAGCATATATTTGCATGCATATTTGTGTATTTTTTAGAGCTATAAGTCCCTAAGCCTAGTTATGATGTTAAGTAATATATAAAAATACTTCAGAATAAAATTTTCAGAACTTAATGCCAAAAATTGCCAATTTTATCAAACATTATATAAATAAAAACGAAAATTGTATGAAATATTCAATGTCTTATATTTTGTAGAAAAAATAACGTAACAATTGAAAAATTTTACCACATATATATATAGAATATAGTAGCTATGTGACTACCCAAAAACATTTTCAAGTCTCTAACTTTAATATTGCCTGAGTTATCGTGAAATATTGTGATCGAAATTTCAGTATTCGAGAAAAATTCCATTTTTTCTACCACCTAGGTTAAATTTTGAGAAATTCGAAAAATGACCTAAATAAAGTACCAACTACATACACTTTTCAACCGGAAACATGTGCTATTCGTGATTATCGGAGCATTATTTCGGTTAGTAAAAGTGTCTTCATACTTAAAAAAAAGGGCTTCGCTCAGAATCTAAAATAATGTATATAGTCATAATAAAAACAACGTCATCGTAAATAATAAATATATTTTTAACGGTTTGGTAATAATTATTAGCATAAATATAATTTTAAATAATAACATTGGTATAAAATATTATACTGTTATAATAAATATTTAATATAATATTGTTCATGAATCCACGTCCGATTGACCGCGAACTGCCGGCTGCTATATTATAATATCATTCGACTTCGTTGCCGCTGGTGAAATAAATGAAACTCTCTCTGTCGTCTTGCGTGGTTGGTTTGAATCGCAAATCGTTTATTTTCGTGATGTTCACGTCTTCTTCTTCTGATGTTGCTATATAAGAAAAAATGTCGTCTTGTCAGTTATTTAATTCGTGTAACCTAACTTTTTACACGATTCGTGTTGTATTTTACACGCAATATTTATCATTTATTTACGATTTGTAGAAAAGTTTACCCGTAATGTATTCGTTTACGTATTTCAATTCGGTACTGTAGAAGTATTCCCTGTTAGAGTTCAATATGATCAACTTCTCCACCATGTCACCGGTCATCATAAACGACCATTTATCGCACACGGTAATTTTCAATTCGTTCACCGTCTCTCTGTTCCTGTGGACAACAAACGCTTACCATCGTCGTAAACATTTTAAGGTTAAAAAAAATAAATAAAATACACGTTTGCTTATATAAAAAAATATTGACATAATCAATCCTGTGATTTTTGTTGGACGTGCGAGCGAATATAATGACGAAAATATTATTTAAATAACGACCAGATTTTTTAATGATTTCTCTATACCTATTACCTATATTTGTCCTGATACAAATTATCGATAACTATAACTAACTATTTATTATAATATATAAGTAGATAAAATTTCAAGATAGATAAAAAAAAAAAAAAAACTGAACATTCACCCACAATAAATATAAATATTAGGTTTAGATACCTCAATACAAGAACGATCGTTGAATCGTGTATTTAGAGTCTTGATTTTTCTTATAATTGTAAAATTTAATTAAAAAAAAAATCATAATACAGTCCAAACCTAAAGTTGAATAATGGAAAAAGAATTAATTAATTTTTAGTCAATTATATATTTTCCACTAATTTAAATATAAAATAATTTTTGTTAATACGAAAACAAAAATTTAATTTTTAATTTTAACTTCTCATAAAAAATGATAACAATGAAAAATATAACTTGTTTATATACCTAAAAGTAGGTGTAATAATCAAATTTTAAAAATTTTTAATATAGATCAAAAATTATTGACCTGGACAAATCTGGTGGGACTGAGACATTCGGTATATATCATTATAATATCGGCGCAATTGAAGAACATGGAATAATATCAATAAACTCGATTGAAAATCGATTGAAAATCGACTAAGTGTATGTTAATTGTTTACTAGAAGATTAGAATTTTGAAAACGCGAAAGTCGATCACGCGTCAAAATTCAAAAGACGACCGTGACCGTGTCATACAACGTACCTAAAACCTAACCTAACCTTTACTTTATCGAAAAATCTATGTGAAACTGGGAACGCACATATAGGACGTAAACCTATATTATACCTACAACCTATAACATGACCAATATTACTTTGTCAAGTAAATTGATTTTTCCACCACGTATCCCCACACGGTCTCGACCGAACTCTCGTTCGAGTGCACGAAATCCAGAACGGCCGGTATGTTGACCATCACTTTCTCGTCGATCTTCAACACGAATTTGGCTTTGGAACACTGATTGTAAATCCACATCAGGGACGAAATCGCGCGGGCCATTATCCCGTCGCCGTTCGCCACCACCGATCGTACGATGTCGCCGTGGTCCATTTGCTCGCGAATCAGAGTGTCCATGTATTCGTTTCCGTCACTGATGCGCACGAAAAACACGATGCGCAACTCGGACTGGTTGTAGTTGGGCTGTGGCCAAAATTTTCGAACCGTGTGTCTCTCTTCCACGTGTTCCGGCAGCGAATAGATCACGATCAACAGGTCCGTGGTCGATTCTTGGCGGCCGCAAACGCCGGCACCGTAAGTGTCCATTTCGTTTTTGAATCCGTCGATTTTCAATAACGCGTCCGTGACTTCATCTTAGAAGAAAAACATAATATTTAAAATCCGTTCTTACATAACGTTAAAATACAACGCAATTTCGATTTCAGATAATCTGAATACTGAGTTATAATATTTTACGTGCAAATAATTATTAAAATCGACGATGAAACAATATATAAAATAACATTTTTGAATTGAAAATTGTACATTGTTTATGTATAATACCTATTATGATTTCATAAATAATTATGTTTCCGGAATCGTGGAAAAAAAAACTTATATTTTAGAATTTAGATAAGTAGTTCAAACTACTTGATTTTTACATTTTTGAATCTCGTACGAACGACTATGTGCGATCGTATTAATCGGTTCGTCGAATATCTTATTTGCACACATAAACATGTTTATACACAACATAGAATCAAATGCCACTCTCGACTATTATTAATTTATTATAAATTATAATATTTTAGTCATATTTATTATTATTATACTCACTGGGCAAGTTACAACGTGCACGTTTACACAAACAGAGTAAAAATATTGAAAATGACAACGGCGATGTTATTATATTACGCATGTCGGAAAATATAAATATATTATCGTATAAGTACGTAAAAAAGAGAAGAAGAGCAACGAGTGTTTATTTATGATTATTAAAATATTATAAAGAATAATATTCAACGCGCGCGAGAACCGACGACTATTCCAATAGGTAGGTACTAATTAATATTTTTATAATATTTCTGCCGAGACGAATATAATAATTGAGAATTCAATTTATATGATAAACATACGCGCGCGTGAATTATCGATTAATAATTAATAATTTAATGCCCCCTTCGATAATTTTAAATTCACTGCACCTGTGTGCATTGTGGCACAACTACACTATACAATAGCTATAATACCTAAGTACCTACTCGTATGTGAGCGTATTTAAATTGTTTTCAAACGAATAATTTTACTATCGGTATTAAAAAAAAAAAAAAAAAAATACGAATGTCTATAAATATACGATCATAATAATTATTATCCATCATCTATAACTATTTCTTAATATTATACCCGTGTTATACCTAAATGTAATTTTATTATTTCCAACCTATATTTTAATCGCACGATTTCAAAAATTAATAAAATAATTATTACTAAATTATTATATTCGAGTCATACGCATTTCTACACTGTTAGAACTTAGAAAACTTTCAATATTTCAACATTATATTTTTGTATGGGTATCTAATTTGTTATTTCAATAAAATGAACTTCGACGCGAGTCATAACGGTATCGAAAAAAAACAATTCTGCTGTTTTTGACTTCTTTAAAATTGATACACGATAATAATATAAAAATATAAACCATATTCTTAATGGCAGGTATTTCAATTATTGGGTAAGTATACTTACATAATAACATATAAAATATATAAATTATTCAATTTATAAATACTTGTTATTAATTATTATAAGGACAAAATGAAAAAAATTATAACATATTTATTTTATGTCATAACCAAGATCGTATATAGATTTATTTGGGGAGGGGGGGGGGGGAATAAATTTTGAAAAGATTGAAAATGTTAATTTTTTTAAATTTTTTTTAATTTATACTGTAATTTATGTGTTCGTAAAGAATAATAAAATTGAAAATTTTTTACTGATTCTTTCATATTAAATGGTAATTTTAACTTCGAAATGTTGTAATTTTAGATTTAAATTCTTACACAGATAAATAATCATTCTTTTTTTAACTCTTTAAAGTAAAAAATAAAATAATATACAACCAGATATATACCTATTTAGTTGTTGACTGGAAATTTTATCAATTGAAATATCTTCTAAACTTTTAGAACTTGAATTTAACATATTTAATAAATTAATATTTTCAACCATAAAATCCTTCGTTTAATTAAATAATAGTACCTACCTACCTACATTAATTAGTAAGTTATTTTTATAGTAAATGTCAATGCGAAGTGCGAACACATAATTTTTGTAATTATAAATTATACAAATAACGCGTAACTCAATATAAGTAATCTCAAGTTGTATGTACAAATTATAATATTTATAAGCAGTTTCTACATACTTGAATAATCTTTAATTATTTAATTAAAAAAATAAAAAAAAATAATGAATATTGGATAATAATATTGAAATATTAAATGCTAAATACTTTAATACTTTTTACTTTAAAAGTATAAAAATATTTCATGTCTTAGGCATGTCATGTGACAACGCGTGTAACGTTAAATTCACTCCAGTTGAAATCATTCAAAATAATACTTTTGTAGGTTATTATCACAAAATAATTAAATTTGCGGTTAGTATGAGTTTTGACAAGAAACTGACGACAATATAATATTAACATAATAATATATTGTGATTTGTGATCAATGGGATTGATATTATTTGGTTATAAAAACTATGTGACGTACCTACTATTTATTATTACGTACCTAATTATAAATTTTGATTATTTTAAATGTTTATTAATTGCAATTTTATAGAAACCCAATATACCGTAAATAATCCCCGTTAAATTATTTAAAAAATTTTGTGCCCTGTATAAAAATATGCTTGTTTAAAAAAAAAAAATGAAATGACGCCCTTGATACCTATATATTATGTGAAACAGAAATAGGAAATGATCACTTATAATTCATTAAAATAAATTGAATTGTCATACGCGTTGAAGTGTTCTCAAAAAATTGAAAAATACCCGATTTATTAATGTATTATTTGAATTTTCTATTCAGTACAAATTGCATCAGATTGTATATTCGTGCCGTTCAGTGCGAAGAGGAAAGAGTGAATTTCGTATATTCATAATAATCCTATACAAGTCTTGGACATTAAAAATGTACGCAAATAATATTTTACTCGTTATGTAATTTTATATATTATGAGTATTACAAGAACTGTTGCACATGAAAAATGTACCTAAAACATCGATGATTAATATCAAGGAAATAACTAGATAAGAATGAGGTAATATTATACAGGGTGTATCAATACTATAGTCACAATCCATATTGTTCTAAAGTTAATATATTTTAAAGCAGATTATTGTAAATAATTATATTGGTTATTATGTTATTAAGAAATCGCATTATTTATTAAAATATCATAACGGTTATATATTAAATTTTTAAAATACACGTCATAAATAAACACATATTTTTTAAATTTTAACGTACAAAAAAATATTATAGTTGATTTTTTTTTTTTTTTTTAATTAATTACCTATACATTAATTTAAAAATTAAAATTTTATTATTTATATAAAAATCAACTTTTTGACACACCCTGTACGTACGGATATAGGTGTATATGTATCTATTACAAAATATTTTGTATAGACATCACTATAGACAATAATATATAGATTTCAAATATTTTTCTATTCACTTTTTTATTTTTATTATAGGAATATAAAATAAATTTTCATTAAATATTTTTATTCTACAACCGCTATTATAGGTAGATGTTTTAATATATATTTATATATAACAATATATATATAATATACATTATAATACTTGGTGTCAAACATAATTTTGTTTTCAAAATATTTTTATTAAATTATAATATATAATATTTTTTTGTTTTTTTGTTTTTTGTTTTTTACCTAAACATATCTGTGACATGCATCATCAACAATTAATACAACAATATAAGAACTTATCTATACAATATTTTGTTCTTTTTCTTTTTTTTTTCAAAATTTGGTTTATAATATTATGTAACATAAATAGTTATTAATATTTTAAATGCGTAAAAATTGACGTAACTAAACACATAATTATATAATTATCAAACATTTTTGAGCAAACTGAATGTGAACTAGATGTTTGGACGGGCTCTCTGTTTCGTGTATTTTTCGTCACACTCAATATGACTGTAGCTTCTACTAACGTTTTACCGGAACCGACTATCAAATTATATTCTCCGCTGTGCATTGGCGTCACCGATTGTATTGTAAGAGTAGCTACTTGGCAATACGAAGACGTCGATGACTAAAATAATAAAATAACATCAATTAATTTATCCGCGTTAAAACAATATTATATATTTATATTTATTTATTATTTATATATTTTATGAACGTGTATTCGTATTCAACATAATTGAATAAATACTGGAAATTTAATCATTAAATTATTAATAAATAATAAGTGGTCAGATAATGATAATTAATTATAAGTTTAATCTTTCTCCTCCAACCAATATGGTCATACGGAATCGCCCTCTGGTGCACTGCCAAACCATCGAACCTTCAGACCATCCAAGCTTTCCAATCGATATGTCTTCGCATGGTCACCAATGCACCTTGGTATGTCACAAATGCAGCCTTACATCAAGATCTCAAATTCCAATCCATCAATCAAACAACAATTACATTCTACTCAAGACTTCATTGCAAAATGCTAGGCCACCCAAACAAATTAATATCCAATCTTCACTCAAAACATCTTCCCGGCAACCCTACCCGCCGATTAAACAGAAATTGGCCCAGAGACCTCATATAAAATCCTATTATATTTATCTAACTAGATTTAAGATCCATTAAAAGGTAGCTCAACTGTGAGCTTCCCTCCACCGCCCCACCATTGCACCCCTTCCTCCAATTTACTCATTGTACAAAATTGTATTGATTGTAAATTTTCAAATAAACGCTATTTAAAAAAAAAAAAAAAAAAAAAAGTTTAATCTTTAATTAGTATTTAAAATTATATACATGTCTAATGTAGGTATTATATTGTATAACACACGTTAATAATTGTTTTAATGTTTACGAATTTAAAGTTACACTATGACGTAAATTAAAAAAAAAAAAAAACTTAATATTAATGATATTAAAGTATGAAATATTTAGTAAGTATTAAATATTTTTTTAATATTGAATTATTTATTTACGTCTCTATTATCAAAAATAAAAAATTAACAATAAAATATTACCTTATATGTCAATTTAATTTTTAATTTTATAGGTACCTACTCATTTTAATTATTTATATTAATATTATTATTAAATTAAAACAACATTATATTAATATGTATTTAAAGTAAATAAAAATGTAAATACTTATATGAGAAACTGGCTTCTTAAATTGGATTTAAATAACAAAAAAGTTTCATGTACCTACCTATAATATTATACTTATTTAACAATATAAAATTAACTATAATTACTATCATTAATTATAATTATTAAAATTATAATTTTACATTTTCAACTTACGGTTATACTATTAGCTGTAATTTGACCTACAGCAGTTCCTGGTCTAATTATTCTATCACTTGCTATCCAAAAAACTTTATTTACCATAGGGTTGGAACAAAACTCAGCAGATAATCGAGTGTCTTCTCCTTCATGTGCAACAATAGTTCTATTTTCAGTATAAATAACCGGACCACCTATATAAATGATAAATTTAGTATCATTTATAATAATTACAACATTCAAAATTTACAACACAATACACATAACACATTGGTATACTATTTATTAAAGATATAATTTTTTTTTTTTTAAATTAACAAGTGAATAGTATGCATAATATTAATAAATTATAATTTTATTATCTTAAAAAAAGTGTAAATGAATATAATTTAATAATAGAATTATTCAGAATTAATATAATTCATTTATACTTTTTTTTACTGCTATTATTTGTATTCAAGTACATAAAAATTAAATTAATAATTATGAAAATGTAATGTCATTTTTATATACCTATTTTTTTCTCAATTTTATGTATCTACTTATAAAACATGAAATATAATGTAGGTATACAATTAATGAATTAAATAACAATAATGCAATACTATATTACACTATTTATTGAAAATGAATAAAAATATAGATTAATCTATATTGATTTGCAAAATAAAATAATAAACAGATTAGTTCAAGCTCAATTATCTTTAAATTGTATAATTAACATTAATTTAATTATTACCTATTTAATTAATTGATAATATTGATTTTCAAAAATTAAATTAATTAAATTTCTGTAAAATTTTAAAAATTTTAATAATATCAGTAAATCAAAATATGAAAAAAAGTATACAAAATATACTTAGTGATTATAGTGGTATATTAAGTTTTTACTTTTAAATTTATATTTACAACTATCCAACAGATTTGCAAATTTTAATAGTAGCAATATGACGTGTTAGTTGTACACATTTATAAAATATTATAACATTTTAATAGTACACATTAGTCAATTTTAGTAAAATTGTTATATTTAGAAATTTTGGTTAATTCTGAAAATATGTTTTTTGAATTAATTAAAATTTAAAAAAAATTATTATATGAAATTATTATCATTATTGTTCTAATCTAAATAATTCTTATATAAAATGAAGCATTACAATTATTAAAACATAGTCAAGGTTTCAGGATAAAAATTAATATTAAAAAAGTTTCCCAGGATAAATAAACATTAATAAACGCTGCAGATGAGGACATACAGATTTTTAAAAAATATAATATAATTTATAAATATATAACAATAAAAATTACACAGGTAAATAAAACATAATTAAAATGTGTACTTAGACTAAGAGTAAATTAAATACTGACCAACAACATTCAAATGAAGAGTATACACTCTGAGTTTTTCTAAGTTTTGATTTTTACTACCAACAATACATTTGTATTCACCAGCTTCTTGATATAAAACTTGATCTATACGAAGATTACTACTTGGACCTATAGGTTTTAAATCATTATCATTGCCAGATTTAGCCCAGCATGGTATTGCAGTACTAGGTCCTGATGGACATTCAAGTTGAACTTCTCCACCAACAGTAACTTCAACAGATTCAGAGGATCCAGAATTATCTTCTTCAATTAATTCTTTACGTACTTCTTCAAGTTCATTTGTATTATCTAAAGTAAAATGCAATAATGTTATAAATTATTGATATATTGTTATGGGTATTTTTAATTTCATTACTTACATCTAACATTTAAAAAATAACCAATTGACGAGTATTCAGACAGCAAATGTCTGCTTGTGCATTTATACCAGCCACTATGATTTCTTCTTATAGATGTAAAATTTAAAAATCCATCATCGGTTTGAAGAACAGGTGGCACGGTATCATCTAATATAGATAATTAAAAACAATTTATATTTAGTTAATAATTATAAGTATTTAAAATAGTACCTTTTTGCCAGACAGGAGAAGATGGTGGATTTGAATCTACATCACATTTTAAAGATACTGGAATACCTTCTCTAATTGGTATTCCAAATCCAGGATTTCTACTAATTCCAAAGGAGGGAGTATCTATAAAAGTAAAAATCATCATAATTGTGGTGAGTATATATTTCGTTAGCAATAATTATTTATAATTAGAATCCAGAATGAAATACAATCATTAGTTGTTATAATATCTTAAATAATATATATGCAATTTCATAATTGAATAGTTATAATTATTATGAAAAAATATATAAATATTGATTAAATTAAACACAAAATTAAATATATTTCTGGAACAATTATTAATTATTAATATTAATCTTATTTTCATTATTAACATGTAAGTGATGTAACAGTTCCTTGGGAACATTTAAAAATGTAATATTAGTTTAAAATTGTACTCATATTATTATTTTAGATTCTAAGCGAAGCGAAGAATGTATTGGATTTACAATGATGTGTGATTTTTTTTTTTTTTTTAATATAAAATTATTATAAGTTGAAGATAAAGAAGTTTTCATACATAAAGATTAAATTTTTCTAATTTTGACGGTTTTTTGCCATTTTTATTGCAATTAATTTTAAAATAGTAATATATACTATTACAACGATAAAATTAAATATGTATAAGTATACCGATATAGTCACATCTCACATAATTTAAAGAAATATTTTTTTTATAAAAAAAAAATAAAATAAAAATCCGTGCATGTAAAAGGTATACTAAAAACATTATTTTAATTATAATAATTTAAAATGCATTCATGTAGCTATTTTGCCTACACAATCAGCCGTATATACTTATTTTTGTTTTATAATATTATCTACTAAGACAGATGTTTCCAAACTGTGGGTCGCGACACAATAATCAATAGTGGGTCGTGATAAAAATTTTGGTAATTCGTGAAATTTTTTTAAATATTCCTAACCTATTTTTAAGAAATAAAAATAATTAGGTAATTAAATTTTTATTAAAAATTTGTTTTTACTTTTATTATAAGTACCTACCTACCAATTACTTTTTATTATACCAATATAATAAAAATACATTAGTACAATGCTAATATTATAGTTAGACGTATTGTATAGTATTTATTGTTTTATACATTATAATTATACATTTTTCTTTGATATTAAATTTTATTTTATAATTTTATTTGTGAAACGTGTAACAGTATAACGCAAATATATAATATTACGTTGATTAAAAACTAATCATTTTAATAACATAGTAAATTTATTTATTTTATTACATTCAAATAAGAAATAACTTACATTGAACATCAAGAAGAATAGATGTGTTTAATGGGTTAACAAGAGTAACATGTGTAACTATACATGCCACAGTAGCATTGTGATGAGCTCTAAGAACCCTTTGTATTTTAGCAGAACTACGACTAATATCATTTTCTTGATAAGATTCGTTTGATTGCAGTAATCCCGAAGACATTGCTTCATTTTCTAAATTTGAATTACTTGGAAACAGTAACCAATGTAAGGACGGCATCGGGTTTCCACCTTCAACTACACACTCTATACTTAAATCCATATTCTCTTTAACTGGTACGAATAGATTTCCGGGATCTAAACGATGTCCATCAATCAATAAATACGGTTCTTTTGGAGTGTCTAAACCAAAAAACATAAATATTTATATATCATAATTGTTACAATTAGAATAATAAAATTAAAGTACTTGCCTAAAACTACTAAATTTATTGCCCTGGCCAATTGTTTTTCATTTACACATTGCCATATTCCATTATCATCTAGTCTTATATTACCAATTGATAGAACTCCAGTGTTATGGTTTAAGGAATAACGATGTCCAAGATCAACATTCTTTCCATTGTGCAGCCATCTATATTAAAAATTAAATTAAATATCTATTTTCTTTAGATAATATTTGAAAATGAAATAATTTAATTTGTCTATTATTAGTTCATAAAATTTTCATTTCATCTATTTATTATACAAACCAAACACAAATAAATAAATTTAACTTATATTTAAATTATCATAGATATTATTTAATTCAAAATAAAATGTGTCTATAAGGAAAAATAATGTATCTACTGTGCACTTAATCATTTAGAAAATTTCTCTTATATCTTTATAATAATTATAACTAGATACCTATATAATATTAGAACTGAAAAATAATGCTATTAAAGGGATACATTTCTAAAGTGGATAGTGTTGTAGTTTGATTACAATTTTAATGCAATGATAAACCATTGCATTCGAAAAAACGATTTTGAGCGAAGTTCAGTCAGATATCGTTTTCGTATTTTCGTCATTTTTTTCATATTATTTTCGATTAATCTAAAAATATCAACTTTAAACAACTATAAAAAAAAATTGAGACTAGGGATTTTTCTAATATTTTGGTATAATATTAAGTAATATGTATACCTATATATATACTTCAGTAAAATTTTCAGACCTAACCAGACCTTCATACCAAAAATTGCCAATTTTATCAAACATTATATACATAAAAACGACAATTTTATTAAATATTCAAAGTAAGTATAACAATTAATTGTTTAACAATTTTATACGCCGGACGCTGGGGTGTATTATTACGTGAGTATTTTTTACTATGTAATGTTTGTTTTAACCTTATTATTATTTTAACCTAACTTTAGTTTTAGTCCTAAATTCACTATTATTTTTGATCACATTTCTTATAATATGACGTATATTTTGTTGTATATTAATGAAGGTGAAAAAAAAAATAACGATGAGGGGAAAGGTTGAACCTTCATAATATAATAATATATAATAATATGAAAATATGGGCTTGGTACCAGGATTTAGAACAGTTTTAAATTAAAATTAAATACGTTCTTTTATATATTGCGTACATCAAGTGTTTACTAAATAGGCACCTGTCTGTTTTATTTTTACTCGGCGAGTGGAATATGAAAATACTTACTTTAGCTTCATTTGTAACCAATTGGACGTAACATTTATTGCGGGTAAAATTCCGCATGGTAACTTCACTTCTGAATGAGGCCAAGTTAATTGTTCTAAAGGACTCAAAGTACTTAACCCAGTATTATCTCTTTGTTGATGATGTCTCAAAATATGAGTCATAGTTTTGACATCTGAAAAACGTTGAAAATATTAATAACATATACACGGTACCTATCCAACTACCCTATTATTCACAAATGTTAATAAAATATATTATAAAAAATCGCAATTTTCTTTCAAGTTTTTACATAATATTTAATAATCCAATGTACATTATAATATAAATTTAAACATATTAATATTAAAATATTAATCTTAACCGTATTGGTATAAATTTATCAAAATATATAATTAATATATAATTAATTTATCAAAACAATTTTTTTTATAAAATTTTACCCAATTTTTATTAAATTGTACCCATAAATAAATATTTTATAGACCATTGAATACCAAGTTAATTTAACATACATATTAATTATTATTTCAATTTATGATAGTTCCAGCACTAATACGAGTATAAATAAGATCATACTTTACATTATGATTAATGTACCTAATTCTATCTTTAAATTAGTGTTACGGAAAACAATTACCATGAAATAAACTTAATTAATGTAATTCGATATAATATCTAAGTAGGTAATTTAATTACGGCGATATAATAAATAGGATTTTTTACCTATTATATAAATATAATCTATACGCATCAAGTATTTGGGTATCTTTACAAGAATAATATGTTTAATTTTGAAATTTCATATTAAGTCAATATTATCCACATAATGAGTTGAACAAAGAAATACAATCTAAAGGTTAGGTAGGTAGGTACGTATTAATATAAAAAAATGACCTAACAACAGAAAGTTCTAAAGTACATATTTTATAAATATAAACGAATATTGAGAGAATATTTAGTAAGCTCCTGGTTAATCCGAGTAATTGATGTCTATATAATCTCACTAAAATAAGTTTTTTTTAAAAAAAATATAAAAATCACTAATTAAATATATTATTAGAAATGCAAATTAAAATTTCAAACTTAATTAGTTTTTATGTTAATCTCTAGTTATGAAATCATTTTTTTAATTTTCGAATTAATTTAAAATATAATATTAACTGAACTAAAATAACTTCAAAACACTTTTTGCATTTAATATAATATTAAACTCATATATAATACAAATATATGTGTCAAATATCGAATTAATAAAAATATATCCAATCGGCGTTTAAAATAAGAACAATAATAGCGTTAATAAAATGACGTTATTTTCAAATAAAGAGGATAACATCAAAATTCGAAGTGATTTATTATAATTATTAGTTATTATGACTTCAGATTTGAATTTATAAGTCTATTTATTCACATATTTTTATAATGCGACGCCACATCGACATTTTATGATAATAGTTCTATAGGCAGAATGACATATCTATCTAACATTTATTATATAATATAAGATACTTATTTAGTATGAATAAATAAATAAATAAAGAAATTTGAATATCCAATAATACATTATTGTAAATAAAAATATTTTATTGCCAAATTAAACTATCAATATAAATATATTATCCGTATAGCCATATAGGTATTTACTATATATTTCAAATTCTTGTTGATAATATTCCTCTTGATTTCTACTCATGGAGTCTTTCTACTCTCCAACGTCTAATATAATGCAATCTAATCCAGCTACTAGTATATAAATATAATATTACACATTTATACACACTACTTGTAGTACAAGTAGTACTCGTACAATATGTAAAATTATTCAACATAAACGAAAATATATTTAATTTAAATATGTTTCATACTGCGGCGGTATATTATTTTATGACATTTCTTTTAAAAATACATTTTTAAAGAGCTAAAAAATACATAATATATAGTGTTCATTCAACAAATGCGTTATAAGTATGTCTACATTTCTACAATGGCAAGCTTAAGTACGTTACTGTATTTTTAAATTGAGTTTTGCATAAAATAAAAATGTTGAGTCACATCTAGAAAACGGATGTTCGTATAGATTGTTCGTATTGACAATATGACTATTGCAGGGAACTTCTGGGCGGAGTCCCCAAGGGGCTGTTTTATTGCCAGTACTTTATATTATGTATGTCGCAACTCTTAATAATCTGTCCATAGAAGGGTCTTTGTATGGATACGCGTAGGCATTACTGCAGTTGTGGTATCGTTAATGCTGACTTCTGATTTTTAAAATAGTGCAACGTAATATATTAGCCCGAAAATGAAATGAGTAAATATATAATCATCACACTATCGTATTTATTCTAATAAAATGAAAATAATATTTTATTCCTAAAATAAATCCCAAATTTTCTTTCACGGGTTAAAGAAACTAAATTTATACCTAACTAAATCTAAAATTATATCATATGGTCAAGAGAAGGAATAATATACTAAAACCACACATCCCAACTTTATTAATAATATTAGAGAAAATTAGATGATCATAAATTTATTTCATACAATTTAACAAACGAAAATACAAATAAATCTACATCTAAATATTGATATCCAATCAAAATATTTATAATTAAATATTTTTATTTACTGAGTATAAAATAATGTAATAAACGCTCTAATATGAAGTACAGAGTAAAAATGTAATAAAATCAAATTATAAAATATATTTATTTGAATATATATAATATATATATAATTAAATGATGTAAAGTATTATAACTTTTAAGTACAATACGTTGTGGCAGTTGAGAAAACATTTTTACAATGGCCTCGAAAGAAGAGAGTGCTAAATAAGTAACAATATTTTTTACAGTTTTAAAATATAAAAGTAATATAAAAGAATGAAAAAGTTACAGAAAAATTAGGTTAATGAGCCATACCATTAAACTTTACGAGAAAGTTGGGTAAAGCAAATTATAAACTTTAGACGAATTTTAAGCGCGTGACTTTTATACCTCAATCTTTTGCAGCTGTTGATTTAAGACAAGAAATTAATACATACCTACCTTTATTATATTACATTTTACCATATTATTAGTAAAACTACAATAAAAATAAAATATATATATATATATATATATATATAGCCATATTATAAATATATTATACCAAATATTAAAATTAAATTATTAAATTATTTAAATTAAATATTTCAAAACTAATTACTTATAATTTGATAAATAATGTTGGAAGTATTATTAATTATTAATTTATTATCTAATACACATTTAATGTAATTTAAATATAACACGGATTTAAACACACTTAATTATACTTAATACGTTTAAAAAAATTAATATTGTCCAATATTAACTTTATGTTTCTTTATAGACTTGAACTTTAAAAATTTCTTATCGCGCAGAATAAAAAAAAAAAATATTTTTATAGACATATAAATTTCATTAGTATCGAAGAATTACTGATAATAAATATTCATAATACATATTAATATTTTATAAGTAAAGAATAAAATACAGTTCAAAATAATTTATATAAATTATTCTCATAATACGATTTTATATGCATGATATACCAGTTATACCAAATTACAATTACATTTTTACTGACCTTAAATCAAAAATTTGGAAACCGTTAAACAATAACAATAGGTATAATGTATAAAAACTATAAATAACAAAAAAATAACAATAGTGTATTTTTTCTTTGTTCTAAAATACACAATTAAAATATTTTTTTACTTATTATACATCCATTGTGTTCATAAAATATTAGTAATTATGCTACAAGTATATAATACGAAATATGTATTAGTTACTACTGATAATAATATTACATTTGTCTATATTAATAATTTCTAAGAATTTATTAAATTATAAGTACCTACCACAAAAACTTAAATTGTGAAAGACGTATATAATACAAAAATTTACATTATTGCTTTCATAGTTTTCGGAATAATAATTCATATGGATATCGAATAAATAAATATAGAATCATAATGAGAAAATTAATTAAAACGCTAAAAATTAAATAGCCAAAACATAAACAATAGTTAATCAAGGAAATTAATTATGCATATCTAATACGAATACTATTAAATAAACGTAAGTCAATAAAAAAATGTATTTAAAGTTAATTTTTTAATTAATATATGTAAAAAAAATTTGAATATGTAATTTAAACATTCATTATCAATATACTAATTGTACATATTTCAAATTTCTTCTATGATTATGATATATAATAATTATATAGGTCACGTAGTTATTTAAAATAAAAATTAAATACATAAACAATAAGTGTATATTTTTGTACACTTAATAATTACTTTATTTATAGTTATAGATAATAAATACCAAAATTATTTTAATATTTTATGTACTTACCAACAACTAATAGGAATAGAAGTATAGTACAGGTTAAGAATTCCTTAGTTTTTAATCCAGAAGCGTAAAATGGATAGGAAAAATTCCACTTCATTTTGTCAGAATTTTATGTATTTGAACAGTTCAACAGTACACTTGGATCTCTGCCTCACCTGATAATTAAAAATGAAGTCACAAAATATTAGAAAAAATATAACGTAATAGAATAAGTATTCTACACAAATAATAATTATTTTTAAAAATTCTATATTAATGTATAAATATTTAAAACATGTAAAATATGTAATTTAAGTATATATAATTTATATTATATATTCAAAATATTGTTATGAATGATAGGTAGTAGGTACCTTTAATAAAATACGTCTAATTTAAGCATTTTATTAATAATGTATTAATATAATATAATTGTAAAATATTTTATATTTTACAATTACAATATATTTTATTTAAAATATTATTTCCATTTATTAATATTATAAGATATTGAAAAAAAATAACTAGGTACGCCTTTACTATTATTTTAAATTTTACATTTATAACTATATCTAGATACACATAAGTCATAATACATAATTATAATATAAGAAAGACAGGATACATAAATCATCGCATTCAAAAAAGCCATTCAGAACTAAGTTCAGGCTGATATTATAGGACTTAATGAATATATAAATTAGCGATTACAATTTTGATATATTTGTTAAAATCCATACTTATTTAAATTTAAATATCAAGATTTCATACTGTATCATATCTGTATTTCATACAGACCAATATCGCCTCTTCCAAGCTTAACAAAATTATTTGAAAAACTACTTTTAAGCGTTTAAAACTAATAATAGCAACAAGCCAGCTTATTCCTGAACACCAATTCTCAATAACTCAACTATTGAACATGTTCATCGTGTCACAAATGTGATAAACAAAACATTAGAAGAGAAAAAATACTGGTGTGGTTCCTTGATGTTGCACAAGTTTTTGATAAAGTTTGGCACAAAGGATTACGTATTTACGTAAGCTACGTGAACAGTTACCACATACTTGGTACACACTCATCGAATCCTATCTGACTGAACGTCAGTTCAGGGTCGTATACGGTGAAGCAATAACTGACTGGAAAAACATATTATCAGCTGGAGTACCACAAGGTAGTGTCATCGGACCTATTCTGTATTTACTCTACACAGCTGACATTCCAACTAACGACTATTCAATGATAGCTATGTTTGCTGATGACACAGGAATACTGGCAATTAATGAAGGACCAACAGACTGCAATTGATCAACTTCAACGAGCACTTAGCAACGTCTAAGTGTTGGAAAATTAAAATTAACAGTAACAAATCGGTACACGTAAAGTATACTTTGCGTAAAAGTGTATATTGCCCAGTATTGTTGGATCAACGCGCGGATTATTCCACAGAACGATTCTGCAAAATACCTAGGAATGCACTACGATTCACGATTACATTGGAAACATCATGTTCGCCAAAAAAGAACTCCAAATTAAAGAGAAATTGAGAAAACTTTATTGGCTGATCGGTAGACACTCCGAATAACCTTACAAGCAAACTTCTTTTGAATATAGCGTTAATTGGACCTATGGAATACAACTGTGGGGTTATGCTAGTATATCCAATGTTGCCAAAACATTGTTCTCCGTAGGTACTATTATCGCAGCACACCGGTACGATAAAAATGACATTATCCACCGAGATTTGATGATGACCTTCGCCCAGGACGACATTGTCAAGTTTACCAGAAAACACGAGAAAAGGCTAGATCAACACACCAATCAATTCACAATTCAACTACTTGAAAACTCTCAAGACATAAGGCGTCTTAAACGTCTTTATATGTTTATATAACATAGTATAAAATATTAAACTAAGACAGGGACCTCTCTATTGGGAGTGATAACACAAACATGTTTTGTTTATATTTACTAAAATATTTATTCATTAATATTTAATATTTATGTACACCTATGAAATGTATTGTTAAAGATCATTGATTGTTATAATAAAAAGACCTTCGGGTGATTAAAAGAAAAAATAATATCAAAATAACTGTTCCAAAAAGGTGTCACGCATATAAAATATCTATGCGAGTTTGAGTAGGTACTTAATACAATTTTTAAATCTCAATAATATCATTTTTAAAATAAAATGAATGAAATCATGAATTTATCGAAATTAGTTTACGTAAATTTTCCAGATGTTCGATCATTCTTTTTGTATAGTTTTTTCTTTTGCATAAACGTAATTTTGCAAAATTTGAAAAATTATCTAAATAAAGTACCAACTATAGATGCAATTCTCTACCAAAAATATACCCTATACGTTGTAATCGGACTTTTACTGCCTGTAATCGTCCTTTTAGACGTAAAATAAAGGCACATTATTGTACAACCAATACATTCCTTAACTATATGCTTTGCCCAAATTCTAATAATCATAGTTTATAAATTATTATCATTATCATCATCATCATCATCATCACTATCATCATCATCATAATCATTATCATCATCATCATCATTATTATTATTATTATTATTATTATTATTATTATTATTATTATTATTATTATTATTAATAATAATATTCATATTGTTAGCATTTGAATTTCTTACGTAGTAGGTAGGTACGTAGTTTATATTTTATAGCTATCTAGAGTTCGAACAGAACTATTTTAATGTTTGTAAAAGTAATATTTATACTCTTCAGTAGAGTTCTTCGCTTTATTTTATCAGCTGTTATTGTTAATACAAGAAAAAGCGAGGGTTAAAATCATCAGGGAAATGTTTTATATTTATTTTTTAGATTAACGTTCTTTTGTCTTTTCTTTTAAACTTTAAACAGCAACAGTCTGTTGAAATCATGATTGCGAAACATAACGAAAATGTAAAAATAAACTCAACCGTGATGTATAAAACAAATAATAACATTTGAACTTCATAAAATCAAAGTTCATAATACTATGTAAAAATAAATTAAATAAAAAGTATTATATTATGCTTGGTCGAATAAATAGTTACAGTTGTATCATTCGTAATAATTTTACAATTCATTTGTAATAAAAAAATTATTGCATATCTATGTTGCATAATAATAATATGTACCTATTGTACCTTTAATAATTGCCTAAGTAACCAGTATAATAATATGTAACATGTAAGTACTAAATTATAATAATTACTATACCTAGTTGGAAATTAGCATTCTAAATATAGATAGATTTAAATATAAATAATTCATAATAAAAGTAACAAAAGTTGTACAAAACTAACAATTCTGGATACAATAAAACGCCTACAATAATATTATTATGCCATTATGGTAATGATGTTAGCCTTTCTACCTTATCCGATTTTAATCAAATCAACGTCAATATTTAATTAGAATTTATATTGTTATTCAATTAAATTAAAATTAATATAAAATTAATACCTATTTAATATCAGGTAATTGTAAATTAGCTTTTTAAATTTTCAAATCAAAATTGACATCCTTTTCGTAATCAAAAATACATTTTTTATCTAGGGTATATACATATACCTATATTATAAAAAATTTAAATATTAAAAATTTGAATATTAAAAATTAATTTCATATCAGAATCATTTCAATCGTTTTATATTATAGCATGTATCATGTGATAATTATTTTTAAAACAAATTAGATCTCTTTACCCGTTCTTGAATTTGTTTATACTTATAAAGTTATAACTATCCTATGTAATAATTATATAAAAAATATAAAATGTATCATTAACATGATTTATTTTAAAATTTAAAATATACTTTATATATTGTAAAAAAAATAACTTGTGTAGTTACCTACATTATAATTTAAAATTATAAAATCGTTATTCTTTTAATACTATCATAACAAAATATTTTAGAAATTATGATGAAATTTAAACGATAAAATATTTTGTGACATTTAAAATTTTTCATTGTCCAAATTTATTAGATTATTTTATTCACTTTTCATATAATTTAAAATTTATTACATACCTATATTAATATTTTAGGACAATGTACCTTTTTTTTATTTTTATAAACGACTGCTGTAATAGGAAACATAAATTTACTGTAAATTAAATAGATACCTGAATTAAAACTACAAGTTTGAAAAATTAAAAAAACGAGCTGATACTCCTGCCGTAGGGATATCGGTATGCAAATCATAGTGTTTAATTTTAATTAGAATTTGAATGCAATGATAAACCCATTCGAAAAACGATTCTGAGCGAAGTTCAATCAAATAATGTAGGTTAGTATTGATTAATATATTGCTGTTTTTTCATTTTTTCGTCGTTTTTTCTAACACATAGGGTCAATTTTCAGAAATTCGAAAAATGACCTAAATAAAGTACCAATTACATCCACTTTCCAACTACTCGTGAAGCTATTCGTGAAAATAGGAGCATTATTTCGGGTAGTAAAAGTGTCTTCATACTTAAAAAAAAAAGACACACATCAATATAAATCAATCATTATTCGCTTCGCTCAGAATCTAAAATTAGGAAATTTCAAACTAAAATATATTATAATTTTAATTGGATATTATTTTATGAGTCCAATAATCCATCAATATATGACTTGAAATTTTTATTTTGTAATTTCATTTTCTTAATTAAAACTGATAAGGCATAGTCAAAGTTATAAGTTATAACCATGAGTTTAAAGTTAATAAATAAAAACTAAGAGATTACTTAAAACTTTATCTTAGTATAATTAGTAGGTGCCATTTGGTATGACATTAAATATTCCATTTTTAAAAGAATTATTTTAATTTCGGTATAGAAATAATTGGAGAATTGTATCATTGTCTACTTGTCATTAACACATTTAATTTCGTTCTGTAGGTTACTTGCATAGTTGCATTCAATATACCTACTAGTAATATTATTTTTCTCATCTCTATTTACTACCTATATCATTATTTTTTATCTCATTTTACAATTTTCATTAGGTTTGACTCATTTGTAAATTACACTTTTCATATTTTATATAAGTTCGTAATATTTCTTTATAATTTTTAATTGTTAAATATTAAAAATTCAAAACTTACTATCAATTTATAATTTATTTTATTAGGTTTTAATTTTAATTTTCAATAACTATGCAATAATGTTATATGATTAATGATTTAATAATGTATAGTATTACCCTAAGTCTACATAGGTATCTCAACTCCAAATAAATTAGAAAAACTTACTTTGATAAAATAGTAATTTGTTTACATAAATTAAATATTTTTTTCTCTATACCAAAATGTATAAAATCTTAACAATATTCCATCAGTATTATTAATTAAGTATAATTTTAAAATACTAATAATACTTAAGTATAATTCACTAAATATTATTTAAATGACTAAATGTTTTTCAATAATTAGTTTTCATTTTAATTAATATAATAATGTGCAATAAAGTCATGAATATTCCAATAATAATTAATTTGTAAGACTAAATTTTAAAATTATTCTTATTATGATTAATATTACTAAGATAATAACGTTGGTATCAAAGTATTATAATTTCTAGATGACTATAATATTAACTGTTATTGTTTCATAAGGTAAGACATATCTTCAAATTATTTATGGTAATTTTCATTATAATTTATAAAACAACAGTCAATAACTTTTTAATGAATACATTAAAAATATATAGGTAAATATTATAACAAATATAGTAACCTAAATATTTTTAACATATTGTAATTAGGTATCAACGCAATAATATAATATTAAATAATGAAATATATGATATTTAATTTCTAAAGGATTTTCTGCATAATATCAAATAATTTAAATATGAGTGTAAAAAAACAAAATAATAATAAAAATAGTTGTACCTACCTAATAATTTATTATATTTATTATCAAAAATAAAATAATATGTCGTTTCGTAAATTAGAGTTATGATGACATTAATATTTTATGCACGAGTAGGTATACAAAGCTGCTGATGAAATATTATCCATTGCCCAATTCTATAATAATAATAATAATAATAATAATAATAATAATAATAATAATAATAAAATGACCTTTTTTAGGTAAATTATAATACTTTTTTAGTATACTCGTATTTCATAATAATGATTTATGAATTTGGAAAAATATACAATAAAATAATAAAATCTTAAAATAATTATTTTTAAAATAAATTTAGAAAGTAAATAAATATATATATTATATATATATATATATATATATATAGCAATATAAATTAATATAAACTATAACTTAGTAAATTATAATTTATATTTTACTATTAAGGTTTGATAAAATAACGTATATTATATACTTTATAAATATTAAATACAATATATATTTCTTCTTAAAAAAAAAAAAAATAATAATAATAACCATATATTATATTCCACATAAATAGAAATATAAGATAAATTGGTATGGGAAGATTTAGCCTGAGGTACTGATTTTTAAGATCCATAAAACAAAGGTTTCCAAATATTTTATATTATAGGTATTTTGATGTTTATATAAATCTCATTTCTTACATTAATGTCATTATTATCCTAAATAGTTTATGTTATTAGATCATATTATAGGTCTTAAAATAAAAGTAATTATTTCTTATATAAATAATAATAATATACACGTAATATTAATAATAATATTAAATAGGCGTGGGTGATTTGGGCCATTGCCCACGTCCTCGCACCTCAAAGGGCCTCGCTTCTAAAGGGCTTTATAATTTATTAACCATAAACAAACGTGGGAGACGTACCTATATATACAAAAATTATTATATCTATGAATGTATTTTTATTATAAATAAAAAAATCATAAACATAATAATTACATATTATAAAATTACTTGTCAATAGTCAATTCATCATATTAGAAATACATTCTTGTTTAAATGTAGTTTTTTTCGTTAGGTACTATATTGTATGTTGAAAATACACAATAACATGAGCGTCCGTTAAAATTGGAAACAAGATTTATAATTTCTAAAAATCATAAGATAATTTGACAGAAACAGTATTAAACTATTAATGTCTAATTATTGTTTTTCTTGGAATTCTTTCATAGTTGACACGTGTACCACTTTTGTTACCGAATGTCATCTTTCATCATTACTATAATTCTAAACTCGATAACGTAATTTCATTTTGACAGTAGTTGTTAGTAATTGTGTTTTATCCTCATTTCTATATCGATTAGCGAAAATATCAACAATGTTACACAAATGAAACTATATTAAAATTGTATTTGCAAATAAAAAGTAAATAATTACAGTTAATTGTTTTAAAAAACTCTAAATTGTAATATTTATTAAATAATCTATTCTTCCCCCACTTATAATTATATATTTTACCTCGCCACACTACTGAATTTAATATATTATATTGTCTTTTAAATTATACAAATACGAGTGTGGTCACACATAGCGAGTTTATACGAGAATATAAATGTATATGTAACGTAAATTTTAAATGGTATTGGTCCTATAATATATTTCCATATACTTACAATTACAATATATTTTACAACTAATATAAATGACTATGAATTTATGATAGTCATATCTTCAAATGGTCATTATAAAAAAAAAGTATGTACTCGTATCTTATTTGTATATGTTATATAATGTATGATGTATATTAATTATCACTTATCTGCAGTATAATATGGGGTGTATATCTATATCATTATAAAAATAATTATTTAGATATATAAAATTAAATTTTATATATTTTTTTATTAATATCTAACTAAGTAAATTATAATACAATTTATAACAGGTAAAGTGAAAAAACTTAGATAAGTTTTTTAAACTATGTGAAAAGTAAGCTGGTTTTTTATATTTGTTCCATATTTAATTACACAATATTTTTTTAATATAAATTATGCATTCTACATAAATTCATTTTCTATAATAGAATAATATAATCTTTTGTTACTAATTAGGTAGATACTTACAATATTTTAATGTTATGACTAGGGAACGGATTTGAATGCAAATTGCATTTTTTTCTGAATGTCCGAAAACGTTGCTTTCCAAGCAGAAAGTTCATTTCATACATCAAGGAATTAAAAAATGTAATTTTTATTTTGCATTTTTTGGCATTTTAAGACTTTATTACATTTTTAGAGCATTTTTTGACATTTTTAGTGCATTTTATATTTTTTTAAGTCATTTTTATATAGAAATGGATAAAATTTGATAAAAATGTATAAACATTTGTTCTAAAAAAATAAAAATAAATATTTATTATGTCTTTACCGATCAGGATAAACCCAGACGAAATTGTTGTTGACACGTGTAGTCACATATAAGTTACAACATATTATTACACGCAATTAAGTACCTAAAGATGACATAAGATATACCTATTAATTTTTATTTTTATTGTATTTAAATATTTTCTATCAGATAAGTTTTTCATAATTATGTGTTTTTTATAAGTTTTAAGTTCAAAATTATGTTTTTATTGAACTTAAATACATTTTTAAAGTTTTTTGGGGCATTTTTTTAGTGCATTTTTTTGATATTAAAGCATTTTTTTAAAGCATTAAGTCGTATTTTTTTAGGACATTTTTCTTATGTTTTATTGCATTAAAGTCCGTTCCCTAGTTATGACTTATGATAATGAAAAATTATTATTTTATAAATAGGTAGTAGGTAGACATTTATTTTAGATTCTGAACGAAGCGAAGAATGTACCTATTGGTTTTACAATGATGTGTGATTTTTTTTCTGTTTTTATATCTAAAAACACATTTACTACACGAATTAATGCTCCGATTTTCACGAATAGCATATGTTTCCGATTGGAAAGTAGATGTAGTTGTACTTTATTTAAGCCTTTTTTGAATTTCTCAATTTACCCTATTGAATTTACCCTATGCGTTAGAAAAAACTACGAAAAAACAACATTTTTCACGAAAACTAAAATTTTGACGAATTCGATTTAAATATTTCTTAAATTTCTCCCTAACTCGGGCAATTTTGCGGTTAGAGACTTGAACATTTTATTGGGTGTTCACATAAATAATATATACATATTGTGAAAACATTTCGGAACCATTACGTTAATTTTTCTACAAAATATAGAACATTGAATATTTCATAAAATTATTGTTTTTATTTATATAATGTTTATTAAAATTGGCAATTTTGGGCATTGAGGTCTAAAAATTTTACTGAAGTATACTTACATATTACTTTATATTATATCAAAGTATTGAAAACATCCCAAGTCTTATTTTTTTAATAGCTATTTAAAGTTGATATTTATAGTTTAAACGAAAATCTTAGAGAACCCATAATGAATATTCTTCTTATTATTTCTCAATACTTTTACAATAAAAATAAATAGGAAAACTAAAATTTTTTTTGAAAATTTTATTGAAGCATACTGACATATATCTTAACAAATTTCTAAAATATTAGGAAATTCTCAAGACTTAATTTGTTTTATAGGTGTTTAAAGTTGAAATTTTAGTAAAATTATTTATTTTGAACTATCAGAGACTGATGAACGTAAAAAAATTAATCGGTACATATATTATCTGATGAACTTCGCTCAAAATCGTTTCTCGAATGTAATGATTTATTATTGCATTCAAATTGTAATCAAAATTCAACACTATCCTCTTTACACCTGTATCCCTTCCATTTTTTTTATATTTTATTATCAAGAAATTGAATAATTATAAAAATAAAATATTTTAATACAAACAACATAATTTATAGCATAAACATGTTTCTATTATTATCCCTTGAATAGTACTTCCGTTTTCAAACAATCAAATACCTTCCATTCCTCTATATCTATATATATATAAAGTTATACATTACTCAATAGTCCATTTTCCATTATATTCATATAGAAGTTTGTCATGTACATTTCACAATTAATTACCATTAATAAATCTTGTTATTCATCATTCCGTCCTTTATGGTTCATTAAAATCAATTAAAATAGTACAGACGTAATATGAAATTGATCATTTTAAAATTAAAGTAATTCATCTTGACAATACAATTAACTAATAACTAATAAACTAACTATAATAAGTTATATTAACTAAAATAAATATATTATTTTATATTTTTATTATTTAAATTGAATTATATTACATTGAACCTCGTTTATGTAATCAGTAATCACATAATCTAATATTATATTCGTAATAATATACAATCGTATGTAATGATATAATAAATTAATATACGAGTACAAATTATTGTATTAATTATTTGTACTTAAATTTTCAACAAATATTTCTACACTATTCTGTTTTTATAATATAGTGTATTATTTCTGATATAAAACTCGATAAGTCAACATTTTCTATTGCTCGAATAAAATCGAATCGTATACACTTAAATGTATTTTATTAGTTTTTCTATAGCTTAAATTTATATCTGTCCATTCGACCCTCAGGCTTCAGCGCATCGTTTCATGATATCGAAATTCTATGGTTTTATTTTTTATTACTTTATATGTATAATATATACGTTTATTTATTAACATGTTTGTGAAAATATAATAATATATTATTATCTATCTGTATATAGTATATTTATTGTTATTTATGGTTTATACATACAAGTAAAGATGTATTCGTTAATATATTTATTGTTATGAGTCATAACTTATGACAAACCCCTAATATAATTTCATTCATAAGTATGATTAAATAAAAATAATAAAATATACTAAATACTATAAAATATTTTATAGTAAACATTATAAAAATGCATTACAAACGCAGTACTTATCTAATTTCACATATTATTAACCTTGTTGAACCTGAAACGTGTACATTTATTTATTATTATTATATTTAACTAAATAGGCATTTAATAATTATTATTTATATAATTTTCTAAATAGATATCAAAAATATTTAAAATGTTAAATATAAATAATATAAATTGGTAGTGATATGTCTTCCTGAGCTTTATCATGGTAAAAGTGTGCCTAAGCTGAGCTGAAAAAAGAAAAATATTTTAAATACTTTAGGACAGTGTTTCCCAACCTGTTTTATTCTACGCCCCCTTTGTAAATTTTCAAAAATTTCACGCCCCCCCAACAATTAAAATTTTTAAAAAAGGGTTTATTTGGTTTAAAATATAGAAATAAGTAAAAATAATTTTTTTTTAAATATTTATTTAAGTTACAATGTAGAAAGTATAAAAATGTAGTTTATTTATTATTAATTATTAACGCAGATAACGAGTATTTAGCGATGAATTTTGCGAATGGAAGCATTTCTCCCAATACGATATTAAGAATCGTGTTTAAGTATGAGTTGAACGTTAATTTAATAAAGGTATACATTTTCCATAGTTTTGTAAGGTAGGTACATACTACAAATTATACTCGTAGTATGTAATTATTATCTACGAGTATAAACTATAAAATTACATTTATCCCCCCGTAAATACGCCACTGGATAGACTAAAATTTTTTTACAATTAATAAAATACTTATTGTAAATAATATATTAACATGGATGATCATGATTTATTATTACACAAATAATGAAAATTCGTTTTTAATATCATCTCTGTTAATTTTGTAATAAGTATAATATATAGAACAAAATCTGACGGCATCTGATTGCCGTGTAGAAATGTAGAATAATTGTATAATTAATGTATAATTAATAATTATTAAGTACCAAATATGATTAGGTATGTTTATGTACTATGAAAGTATTTACTTAGGTAGTACTAATAATGAACGGATTCATTATCAAACTAATACCTTTAAAGAATATTTTCTGTTCCTGTAAAAGTAAAAGTTGTTTTAAATAGTAGGCATTTATATATTATGATTTATGATACATACAAATATGAAATGTAGACATAAACAGTATTATTGTTATTATTATCTACCTAATGGCTAGTACCTACTTACATTGATGGATTAACTAAATATTTGTAACTTTTGATTAGTGTGTAAATAATTTATTAAAATTATATAAGCTATTAATATGGCCACGTAATAATATTATAATATCGTATATTCGTATCCAATAACTAACTAGTAACAAATCTTACAATAATAATATTATTTTTATTTATTAAGTACTTATTTAACGTGATAATACTAATCAAAAATTATAATTCATTGCTTACAATTTATTATAATATATATATATATATATACCTACCACGGTTATAGGTAGATGTAGAACCGTGGTACGTACCTAAACGTATTATTAACTCGTTCCATAGAATTATTAAAAAACACTATTTAAGTAGGTACATAATCTATTCTAAATCTTATAAACACGTTTGAATGATTTCATAATAATTATGTTATATTATTTATATACTTAATATTTTTAGAGTATTTTGATAAAACTATGGGTAAAACAAAAGATCGTACCTTTGACAAGAAGCTGTCGATAGTGGAAAACAAACGCGAGTCGTCTACGACATTGTTTCATTGACGAATTCAGTGTCGCAAGCGTCATAACTGCATTGGTTTCGTGGATCAAGTAATATTCTTATTCGGACGTTGCCGCGACCAGATAAAATTGTATAGCGATTTCGCAGCGGCGCGTACCTACGTCCGAATCGACAACGGCGGCTGCAGCGGCGGCGGCGGTATCTGCGATGATAACGAAGACGACGACGACATTGTGTCTGACATGTCGAATAGTTCGATCATCATTGTATGCTAATTAATATAATATTATATTCTGAGTTTTAAACCATAATAATAATAATGATAATAATATTTTAACCGTTTGGTACAAACGTCGCGACTGTGCTTTATGATATATTGAGATATGGTTGCTCGAGCAACTATCTACGGGACGTGAGACGTACCCGATGCGTTTTGCGATCGGACGAGTGACTGCGGGAGGAAAATAATATTAAAATCGAAACGGGCGTACGCCATGCATACACCCCAGACTTAAATCTTATATCTGAATCGCGATGACCATATAAAATAGTTATCGCGGTCGTCTATATAATAATATCGTTGTGCTTGTACTACGCAGAAATATAACATAGATAGGTAGGTACGCGCGCGTATGCTACCGCGGTAGAAGCGCGACTTTTGTGCGTGCGAGTCGTTCAGTGTCTACGTTTAAAGACTCGAGTCTGCGCAACGACGCGCCATGATTTTCCAAAGAGAATATTATAACCCGAACAGGGAGCGAAAAGAGACAGTTTAGTACCCTCCGGCAACGCTTGGTGTGCTTGTGTGCGCACCCCCTGCGTGTTCGTGTATATTTTTCTGTGCGTGTGTACACGTGTGCGTGCGTACAGCTAGCCGCGTGCAACTGACAGTTTCCTTTTTTTTTAACGCCCTTTGCACACTACCACGGTATCCATGGCAACCCCCTTCCACGCGTCCCCGCAATGATGATTGTCAAACAGCCACCGTCCGCCGACGACATACGTACATGTATAATAATAATGTCTTCTCTTTATATAAAATCCACACGCGCGCGCGCGCACACAAACACACACACACACACACACACACACATGTCGACGATATACCTAAATAAAATACGTGAGACCAGACGCGCGGGAGAGAAATGTAAAAATTACAAACCGTCGGAAGACGAAAATCTCGAGCCGCGTCGGATTTTATTATATATATATATAAAATATACAGTTTTGGTCAGCATATAAATAAACGTGTATTATTCCGGGGAGTATACCGAAGATGGTGTATTAATCCCGTATGCTACGCACGCATTTTCTATATTTTTTTTATATATATTTACACGCGTATTATTATACGTTTTACGATAAAATAACGCCAAACGTTATCGTTCAACGATGCCTCGTGTTTCATCTCTCCCGATTATACTCGTACAACATAACCGATTATATAATTTACGAATTATGCCATATCCTGACAATATAATAATGGTATAATACAATAAAATATACGAGTAGGCATGTGTGTAATTTGGCGTTTTTCTGAAGTATACTTCGAATCGTTCGCACCGACGACGATACGACGAACGGCGCGCTTAAAAATTATTTAAAAATTATTTTAAACGAATATTACAATAGATTTTATTACATTTATCAATAATTATAATTGTAATAATAGCAGTTTATAATTATAACACACCGCACGCGATTTTAAACGCCGGGCGCGCGGCCGATAGTTTTATTATAATAATAATATAACCGTATAGGGAATTTACAAAAATCAATGTGCAGCGTGACTAAGCAAGCGCGAACCGAGACATATGACACATCCTTTGGGAAACGAGAAAACGAAATCGTCCCCGATTAAATTAATGAATACAGAATAGAATACGACCAACGTATTACAATAAATGAATAATAATGCGAATTCGTTTTATACGCGTATATTTTATACCGAAAAACAGACGCGGGCACGCGGCAAAGAAACGTTTAACGAATAATAATTTAATAAACCGTATTCCTCCGCGACGGGACTTTGACGTCGAAACGATAATAATACGAGTACTTATAATTAAATTCGCCATATTTTTATTATTATTATTATGTTTATTGTAATATTCCGATAGTTTTAATTATTATCACGTTTGACTGATTTTATTATTCTCTTGCAAATGCGGTAAAATACAAGTGCCCATTGTATACTGAAATATAATAAATTATATTAAGTAGCACAACTACCGCATACCTAATACCTATACATAATATTTTAATCGTCTTGTAACGTTCATTAAACGAGTTGTTAATTGTTTGTCATGAATTTATAACTCGCATTTAGTTTGATAATTATTATTATAAATTATAATACCTACCAAAATCCAAGAACAAAATATTATATTACAAACTACACCATAATATAATAAATAATAATATTGATAACTCCATTTGTCAACATTTTAAACCAGCCAACAAACACAAACTTCTATAGGTACCTACCCTATATACCCCATATGGTCATATACCAATTTAGTGTAAAGAAGTCTGTACACACAGCTACAGGTAATTAACCAGTAACCACAAAGACACTAACCACCATATTATACTTACTACATGACGTTTCGATGCCTGATAATTTAAAATATAGGTATGTAATATATAAGTAGGTAACATGTACCTTACAAAAATATTCAACTATTAGGTTTTTTAAGTGTTATATTTATAATAGCATTTTATTTATATATCAACTGTTTTTGTTCTATGTGAATGTCAATATGTCATATTACACATAAAATCATATAGATATAATATTATAGTATCGGTACTTACTGCAGGCTACTAGTAAATACTAAATTGTAATATTACAAGTATTACACTATTACTTACATTATACTAGTTATAAATAAAATATATACATAATAGAAAAGTATATACTCTTATATAATAATATTATGATGCGTGTGAGAAATAGACTATATACCTAAATTACCTAAAACCTAAGATAAAAAAGCAAGTAAAAAAAGCAGTATCCTTTATACTGGTGTGGAAAGGATACAGGTGTAAGGAGGATACTGTTGAATTTTGATTACAATTTGAATGCAATCATAAATCATTAGTCATTACATTCGTGAAAACGATTTGAGCGAAGTTCGTCAGATAATATAATGTACACTGTACAGATTAACATTTTTACATTTATCAGTATTTAGTATTTACGTTCAATATAAATAATTTATCATAAAACCCCTAAATGAGTCACCTAAAAACGTTTTTTCTTCATTTTTTGGTAGTTTTTTCTATCGCATATGGTCAATTTGAGAAATTCGAAAAATGACCTAAAAAATCGCAAGGCTGGGCAAGTTAATGATTTTTTTAAACTCAGTTAAGTTAACTTAATATGCATTAAAAAGAAAAAATTAAAAGTTAAAAGTTAATAAAATGTTTGGTTAGCTCAGTTAAGTTAAAAGTTAATATACATTTTTTTTAACTTTTAATAAAGTTAAAAAAAAGTTATTTTTTTTTTTATATTTTAGCGTACTTTATTTCTTAGTAACGCAAAACCAAAATTATAGATAATGTAAACATTGTAAACTATATTATACGACATACAATATTTTTATATAGTAGGTATGTATTTTATTAAAGTTATTTTACTAATGTATTATATACAATATTTGATTATGTTAGGGCATCCAGGATGGCCATTGGGTCAATTTTGTGGTATCATTACATTAGATACATTTGATCATTGTAATATTATGATGTACATTGTAAATTATGTAAGCTTCGTAGTCCTATAAAGTGTGTTAAATGTGCTGTTCATTTATATTTTACCAAAAGAAATAAATGATTTAGAGTTTAGACTTTACCATACTAAAGAAAATTAGGTTCTTTCACAAATTTGTGATTTTAAAAATGTTATGCATGAGACTAAAAATGTTTATTTTTAAAAATGGTTATTTTATATGAGTTATAGACTTCATATGTGTGTATGCGAATCGCGTTGGACAGATATTGACAATAAAATAAGCAATAAGCAATTACAATTTCAGTTAATACCCATCTATTTTTAGACTGAATAAATTCGATAAAGTATATCATAACTACTAGATAAATAAACCGATATAAAAGACAGTTGTGACTATAATAATATAGTGATGAGACAATCTCTCACCGCGCGACTAATTACGGGGAATATGATAAGTAGGTATTTTTAATTATTTCCCTGCATTCCACAGTTCACAGAACAATCTGCACAATAATAATTATTAATTCGCGCTGTTACTGTATAAGTATATAAACATTAAATAACCAAAAGTCCACAAACCTTTTGGATTTTATTATCAAATATTTTCTAATATATACAGGGTGGTCTTAAGAATACAGAGTGATTGGAAAAATAACATTTTTAATTCTAATAAATTCACAATAAAAATATTTTTGGACATGAAAGCTACTGAAATAGTGAAATGTAAAAAAAAAAAAAAATAAAAAAAAAAATAATAAACTTAACTTATTTCATAAAATGAAAAATAAATTCGTTATTTTCACGTTAATTAAAAAATTAATTTAGTAAGTTAATAGTTAAGTTAATGAAAATCCAAACTTAACTTTAACTTTTTAACTCGTTAATGCCCACTTGCCCAGCCTTAAAAAAATGTACCAACTATACGTCCACATTCCAACCGGAAATATATGCTATTCATAATAATCGGAACATTAGGGTCGAAAATGTGATTACATACATAAAAAATAAGAAAAGACGCATATCATTCTAAAACCAATACATTCTTCGCTTCGTTCAGAATCTAAAATACTTTATATTACGCATTATAAAATCCTAGAGAACATAAGGCGTTCTAAAAGGCTATAAATAAATAAAATACAAAAACAAAAATGTATAGGTACATCAGTTATAATTCTTTCAAAATGATACAGAAACAGAACTATAGAAATACTCTCAAATACGTAAATAAATTACCTGCAAGTACTTATTAAAGGTACATCCACTATAATTTATAGATATTTCACTACCTACAGTTTAAATACAATTACAAATATAATATATTAATATATTTATATATATATATATATACAAGTATACAATGTGTCGATGTCATATTATATATACAGGTTACAGGTACATGTAACATGTTTACTTAAAAAGTCATCTTTAAAAAAGAAATTGAAAGTACGTATATACGTTCCAAAATATGATTATAAATTACAAGAAATTATTATAATATATACGATATACCTATTAATAAAATAATTTTTACATTTTGTCTTTCGGTTTATAATGTTATCGTAATATAGTCGTATTAAAACAAATAAAACTTTAGCGACAAAATAAAATTATTATAATATTGCCTTGTCTGTGAAAATTAAAAAAAATTTCCTCCTCAGAATAACATTTTTCTTAATACACGCCTGATGTAATTGTAATGGCTGAAAAGCTCGCCCACAGGCCACAGGATAAAATCCCACTAGGGGTAAATTAATAATATTGATAGAACAAAGTGATATTATTTATAATTATAATTATTATTAAACATTAAATTACATTTTTTTACAATATTTTTCACTTATTAACTTTATGTACCTACCTAACTTTATTAATTACAATATTATTGTTTTTTTTATGATTTTATGATTTTTTTTTTTTATCTAGCTCCATTACAAAATATGTATATAATTATTATAATAATACCCATTACCTAATGCAAATGTACAATAATTTTCATAAAATAAAAAAAAGAAAATTCATAATATTGTATATTTTGTAAAAATATAATGAAACACAAATAATATATTTTAGCCTGTAGAATGTAGATCTACGAATCTACGATTTTAAATTATTAATAAAACCATAGAGGTTAACCTTAAGTTATAGGTAATCGTATTAACCACTTCATAGCAGTAATTATCAGTTATCGTCAATTCATTAGTTGAATAGTTGATCATTAATTATTACAAGATGCTGCAGTTATACCTACACACACAACACATGAGTAAAATTAGACTATGCGTAATGTATATAGTCTATACTTCTATAGTAGTGGAGTATTTATGGGGGGATATGGGGGTAAATCCTCCTTGGCCTTTATTTTTAAAAATAAAATTGTATTTTACCTAACTATATCCCATTTTGAGTCAATTTAATATTTTCCGATACATATCCTCTTTGAAAATATCTGAAATAAGCCACTGGATTATATAGACTATGGAGAATAATAAAATATACAATAAAAATAATATTTATAAATTATAAAAATCATAATAATATTATTAAATCCAACCATTATAATAATAGTAATATTAAATAACTTTTATACCTACTTCGAATTAAAAATATGTATTTTTATATTAGATATTATATGAATAATTGGAGATCTATTGATGATATTGTGTTGCAATGATGTTATTAAATATATTATAAATAACGGATTCTATATAATTTTATAAATAATTTAGTGTGGAAAATTGACAAATATAATAAAACTAAACACAAAATCACCTACAAGATTACAAATAAATATTTATTAAAGAATTCATAATTAAACATTTAAAATTAATAATATTTTACTACTTAAAATTTAACACGATGTATTTGTATAAACTATAATATTATATAAAAAATCCAGAGGAAAATGGCCCTTTTGGCTCTCTTTCTGTGTGTATGTTTGATGGACGGCTATATAAATTTGAAAAATATTTAATTAGTACCTTTCTATAATTAATATAAAATAAATAAACTATGTTTGCTCAATATTATATTACGGCGTTTCGGATTGATATCCGAAAATGTAAATTATTATTTTTATTATTAATTATAATAATTCACTGCCTATATTAATGTATTATATAAAAAATAAGACATAAATGGCTAAAAATAAAAATATGGCTAAATCCGCTATAAATATTAACATTCCCTAAATAATTCAAATTTTCAAACTAGGTACCTACCTACACACTTTATCTTAAAATATTTATTAGCTGAAATTGAAAAGGTGAAAGTGAAAAAAAGTGAGCCAGCTACCTAAAAAAAAGTAAGCATTATAATATTTGAACTTGACAAAAAATGAAATTTTAAAACAATATAAAGTATTAACATTATAGGTAAGTAGTTACTAAAAGTATAAATTGGTGAATTTGAATAACACATTTAACTTTTCGTACCTACTGCACGAAGTGTGTCGTACACTCTCGTACTACACACAATTTTAGGGACTGAATACTAATTACTATAATATTATAATTCATTCTGTTTTATGAATATCAGAATATCCAATATGCATAATATGTTAAATAGTTTGAAAATAATTTAATATTTTTTTCTGTTTAATGTGTACAAATTCGAAAACGAAATAGTCGAGAACGAAATGTCTTTTTGCCATACTATTGTATAATATTATAGCAATCGTAATCCGGCTTGAAACTAAGCTGCACACAAATGGCGTATTATACGTAAATATAAAACTGTCCCTTTTAACGTTGCGTTGCACATTTGGCAACGGTGCAATAGTTTTTCTGTATTTTTTTTTCTCGACGATTAGATTTTCTACCACTATATATCTATTTTACGATGAATGATTCGTTTAATTTTATACACCGCCAAATAAATATAAACAATATTTTTATTAATATTTATAAATATAAAGAATATTTATTTGACGAACATTTTTACTAAACGTATAAACAATATAACAATACAGCAAAAACTGTACCTTCAGCATTACAGTTACATTATAATATGTATGAATAATATGCTAAATATTATAAAAAAAATAATAATAATAACTTTTTATAGTTTAAAAAATATAATTTATGTGTACTTATTACTAAGACTTTACGATTATTTTTTTCCCGTAATAATCGATTATTTGAATTCGATTATAATCGATTAACTGAATAATTTATTAATGGTCGAATTATCGATTAATAACCGAATAATCGAATAATCTTACTATAGATTATTTCGAATATCCGGTCATTTATAGATTATTCGATTATATTTTTATTAAAAAAAACTTATATTGTTAAAATTAATCGATTAATCAAAATAATCGCACAGTCCTACTTATTACATATAAATAGGTATAGTCTGATATTAAAGTTAGAAAAAACAAAAACGAATATATAGATCGAGATCAGATTTTCGTCTACAACAAACCATTTTTTATATACCTATATATTATAGGTGTCGGTTATAAAAACAGTATACTGTATGTCTGTATATATTATGAATTATTGTAAAATAATAATGAGTCATGAAAATGGTTAGGTTATGGAGTGGTCTTTATTGAAAAGAAATAATGTTAAATTGTGTTAAAGTTAAACCGCTACGATAAATTTAAATATATACGGAAAATATTCTGGTCTGGTCGACAATATTAAAGCGAAATAATATTTTAGCCGACGGTATGCAGTGAATTAAAAATAACGAATACAATACACACAGATGGCATAAAAAATTAAAAACATGGTGTCGCCTAAAATCGACCAAATTGTTTTTATTTTATAATTTTAATATTTATATTATGTATTTAGTATTTATGTGTTCAATTATTTTCATTGTAAATTCAAAATTCATTAATTACACCACTACTTTATTTTGCATTCGCTCGGCAAATCGAAAGTAACCGTGAACCTTGTTGTGTAGAAAGTAGAACCACGATGAATTAGTAATGGCCAAATTTTTTTTAAAAAATACAAAGAAAACCATATTTCTAACTTATTTTGAAAATGTTTAAAAATTTATTTCGGGCATAAAAAATTATAATAATTGATAATCATATATTATTAATTAAATCGATAAGACTAAAATATTTAAAGAATAAAAGTACTAAAGTAGTATTTTAGTCGGCTTAGAAATTTTATGACACAAATTATCACGAAATAATAACCATATTATATTATTTATACATAGCTTAACCACAAATTATAATTAAAAATTATACCTAGTAGGCAAATTTAATAAAATAAAATAAATATATCTATTATATATCTGATAATTAACAAATGAAATTGAAATATTGTCGTCTATTGCAGTGATTCTCAACCTTTTTTTATTACATTCCCCCTTATCAATTTTTAAAAATATCACGGGCCCCTTCGCTTTAAATTGGACGTTTTTTTTTAGTGTTCCGTACAAATAAATTTTGTTAATAACAGATAATTATATATTATACAACTTATGACTTAGTTTTTATTTTTCATCGTTTTAAAAATAAAATACAAATCAACTTAATAATCGATAATATTTTTATATTTTTTAATACAATAACTTTATAAAAAATAATTAAATATGACAGTGAAATTAATTTAATGAGAAATTTGAGTTTGTTTTTTTCTTACCAAAAATGACATAATTATTAACAATAAAATTCTCGTTATTTCATTAAAACTATATTCCCCCCCCCCCCGTTCTAAATTACCCCTGCCCCACGGGGGATTCCTCCCGGTTGGGAACCACTGGTCTATTGTATATATAATAACATTTTCCAGTCAAAATATGTTTCGTTTTTAATTCATATAATATTGGCCAATATTACTCTAAACGAATTTCTAATATTGCATACGATTCTTTTTTTTAATACTTTATACGATTACTTTTTTTAACTGATAATATACTTGACTATGCTTATTAGTTTTTTGGCTCAAACAATTTTCGACTGAAATACGGGTTTGGTCATTTTTTTGTGAGGGTGAAGGCCAAGGGTTATTCACTCCCGAATAGATTACATAATATTATAATATGTTTCTTATAACACGAGTGCTGTATCATTCGATAAGTTACAGTTTTTTTTTTTTTTTTTTTTTTTAAAGTTTCGTGGTAAACTTGTAATACATTGTATAAAATAACGTGTTACTAATGTTTAAAAAAATTTTGTATAACACGTATTGTACAATTTAAATATGGGATAACACGCGATCCTACTTTTATTTGACGTCATTACACGTTTCTTACTCCTATCTTTACACTTTTATAATAGGTGCTTAAATATTATTATTATGATTAAAATAAAACGAGGATTTAAATGTACTAAAAACTTCTTTTTTCTTCTAATGCATTTTAACATCTTATCAAAGCCATTTCTGAATGACAAAAATATTTTGGATGGCTATAGTATTTTGATTTTTAATTTTAATTTTTGTATATTAGAAAATAGACACACTTGAATCGCATGACATTTTAAATTTTGTAAAATTTAACTTTATGGGTATTGGTGGCGGTCCGTTTTTAAGGAGCTGTGTATAGGCATTATATACGCACGTATGTATGAGTTATATAAGTGTGTGGGTAGTAAATGAATATTGGTGTGCGTGTCTCTACATACGTATTAATAGTTCTCACACGCGCATGCACAAGTCAACGTTTTTGATGATATTTTTATTTCGTGCCTTTAAAGACCAAAAAGCCTGACAAAATTACACATACTTAGAATACTTTGATTTAAATTCAGAAAAAAAATAATTATTTATATTCTCTACTACAAAACGTTGGAAATATTATTCTCATTTTAAGTATTGTTTTTACTGGGCAGAGATTTAAAAATTTGATAATTTTAAAGATTTTCATTGTTAATTTTTTACAAGTTTATAGCAAAAAGTCAAAATTTAATTTCCAACGTTTAGTAGTAAAATACTATATGAATTTAAAATTTTTTCAGAATTAAATTACGAATACTCTAAGTAGGTATTTAAAATTTTGTCAATCTTTATGGTCTAAATCGAATAAAAAACAGACCACCACCAATCCCCTTAACGATATTATTGTGAGTTGTGAGTGCTTAAAATTTAAATCGAGCAACTTTTTCTCCTCTTAATAAAAAAATTAAAAGTTCGAAATCCATTCAGTGTTTACTTCGGTAGCTCGGTAGGTAGGTATATAATATAGTTATAATATAATAGTATTATTGTATTTAGTGTATTTAGGTAAATTGAAAAAGTCGCTTTCATTCTTCTAATCCCCTAATACCATTGATTACCAGATTATCTATTTATTCTACAGTGAATACGCAGGGGGCTAAGAGGCTTAAGCCTCCCCCATTGGTCGTATGATATTTTTTATACGTCTGTAAAAAAAATTGATTTTCTTATTAAGTAAATGTTTGTATAAATAATATGAAGAATTGAAGAAACATTTGATATTACTCATTAAATTATTGTTATTATCATGATTAATGATAATAATTAATTATTATGGGTCCTGTACATATATACCTTATATACACCTTTGTTTAATAAAATCTATGCATATATCTTAAGCCAGCTTCAAACAAAACGTTTTGCAACATTGCTACCACTTTCGGCTCGTTTGTTATGGACATTGGACGGTATATACCATGTACGAGTATATAAATCCTTTATGTACCTACCTGTATTTTAAAATTAAACTACTCTTACCTTAGTTTTTGTTTGCTTCTTTATAATTATCACTAGGTATACTCAATAAATTTTACAGCCTCCTCCTTTAAGATAATCTTCTGGTCGAATGCTAACGCTATACCTAATTAGTAATTACCTAAAACTAAAGAGCCAACATTAGGTATGTTTAGGTAGGTACCTATAGATTTTTTTGTTTATTAATTTATTATAATTATTTATACGATTAGATTAGATAGGTGGGTAACCTATAATATTATAATATTGTTAGGTATGTCTATGTAGGTATAATGTTTGCCGAAAAGTGAAAAGTAAAAAATAAATGAACAATTTCAAATTGTTGTAGGCGGTAACAATACAAATATGACAATAGTGAATAAAAATAAGAGATGCTGTTCAATAATAGAATATTCTTTTGTTTGAAAGTACATTTTCGAAAATTTCTTTGAACATTTGTCGTTCGTTCATTGACGTTCGCATTTTTTATTGTTTATACCTATTTTTAAACATCTATTTCGTTCGGTTGTCGGTTCAATTCGACGTAGGTACCGAACGCTACCGAATTCGGATTCGAGTTTTAATACATAAACGTACTGAAAATCGGAAAATTAAACACTGTAATGAAATGTTTTGTTTCTTTTGTGTCAGAGTCAATCGTATTATTATACTGTGTCCAGTTCGTCAAAATTTTTATTGTCTTTCGCTAGACACTGAGGAGTGAAGTACAGTATGGAACTATGGACACAGGAGACTGACCGCGCGCCGACCGGAATTGAATGAATAGATTATGTACATTGTACAATGTACCTAAAGGTTAGGTATTGACATTTGACAAGTATACATGGGCATGGCACGTTAACACGGGAAAATATTGTAATTTATTTTAAAAAAAAATTTGATTTAAAAATGTTTCCTAATAATTTTATAAGCCTTCAATATAATAAAAGGTATCCATTGACACAATGCCACTAGATATCAAAAATTCAAAACTATATTTTGTTATAAAAAACCAGTCACATTCATAGGCGGAAATTGGGGGAGGCCTAGCTCCTCAAATATCTCATCAGTCCCCAAATATTATTTACGTTATAGGTACACGTATAAAAATGTTATTTATTATTCGTTTTTTGGTTATTTACTTATTTGAACCAATTGTTATTTATTTAAAAAAAAAAAAAATTCTAACATTTATGAAAATAATTATTTTATGAATGGAAATTAATAATTTATTAAAAATGTACAAAGGTTAACAGCCCGTTAAATTAACCAATAATATTATACCAAAATATTAGTATACAAGTTGTCAGGTTACCTATATATAATATGTTTAGTAATAAAATAAATTATATCACTTTCTGCAATAAACAATAAACAATAGGTAAGTCAATATTTTAATAATAATAATATATTATTATAATGATACAATACAGCATACAAGCTATTTTGCAATGAGGGGAATAGAAACGTAACAAGAACTTCAATGGTTCAAATTTGCTTTCTTTCCATATCCCTAACAGAAATTTCAAAATTTTAATCAATACCTACCTACATTTCTGAATGAACTTCGCTCAGAATCGTTTTTTCGAATGCAATGGTTTATCATTGCATTCAAATTCTAATTAAAATTAAGCACTATGATTTACACACCTGTATCCCTGCGGCAGGAGTATCAGCTCTTCTTTTTATGTCTTGGAGCTTAGACTTTTAATAAATACTTACAAATATTGTAACAAGAAAAATTTTATTTAGTGAAATCTTGTATATTACCTATATATAATATTATATTAGTGAGGTTAGATTACTTAGGTTGTTACTATTAGTATTGTTACTTGATGTAAAAACTTATGCGGAAAGCTAATCTGAATTCAAAAATACAAAAATATTTATAATTTAATAATGTCAGGAGTTAAAAAAAAAATTGAAGAATTACACTGGCTCCTTTTCTTGATGCAACTGTGAATCCTCTTACCAGAACATGTTAATTGGGATAAGTGTGTCTATTTTGAAATTTTCATATTTACTTTAGTGAAAAATTCAAATATTGACAATTAGTTTAAATATTAAAAAATTTACAATAATTCTTTTATTTTCAAATTTAACAATATAAAGAACATATTATGTCATGTTATCATTTAATATTTTGTATAAAAGTTTATAAAAACAATAAGGCAGGTTAAGAACAACCAATGTATTATTAAAACATATTATTTAGCTTATAACAATGTTAAATAATGAATTTTTTACAAAAATTAAACTTAAAATCATTTAACAATTAAAACACTACCTATTATAATTATTTTCTTGTATTACATGTACTAAATGTGACTTCTGACTTCTGTTACACACTTGTCCTCAACAAGCAATTGTACATAATTATGGCACAATAATTATCTGGGGTAAGTTTGAATTTGCTTATAAACAAAATATTTCAACAAAAGAAGTCTTTTAATCATTTTAATATACAACCAAAAAGTATTAATTAATAATATACTTTCAGTAATTTGGGTTGGACATCTAAAAAAAAAAAAAAGTAACCAATAGCAATCAAGTGGATCTTCAAAATTTTACACATAGGTAAATATCAAATCATATAATTCATATAATCGGTAATTGATGATTAAGCAACAAATAGTGCTACTATATCATAAGTACCATACTAAAAATTATATAATTAAAAAAGGGAATATTTGAGGTATCAATGTATTTTTATTGTGTCCAAACTACTTGGAATCACACTTACTCCATCCACTTTACCTTATATAGGTATAAATAATTTTAATATTATTAATAATATTGAAATTGGAGAAGTGATAAATTTACAAATTTATTACATAGGTTAATTTATTATATAACCTTATTCTATGTTCTTATATCTAACCTAACTTTATCTGTTGATCATACAAAGTAGAAAATACATATTAAATGATTAATTATTATACCTACATTAAAAATACTTACAAAATATTTGATACGCGGTAAAATTAAAAATTAAAAAGCCATGTACATTAATATTCATAGGTATATTATTATTATTATTATTATTTTTTTTTTGAAATAAGAATATTACATTTGAATATAAGTAATAAAGTATCTATCAACATTTGATTAAAAAAAATTATACAGTATTGGATTTGTAAATATAATTAATAACAAAACAATTTTGTCAAAAAATGCATTTAAAAAATAGGTACTATAATAAATAAGTATTGCACTCTATATTAAGTAAAAATTTAAGAAATACTTAAAAGAAATTAACTTTATCACTTGATAATATTTATATAATAATAGTTAAATAAATAAAAATAACAAAAGTTTAATATTAAAAAAAAAATATATTTATATAATTTTTCCTTTTTAGAAATACATATTTATATATATATATATAAACATAATATACACAATAAAAATAACTTGGATCATATGTCTAATATTGAATCATATCTACACTAATAAAAAATGCCTATAACTGATGGATGTGCCTTTGATCTTGACATGTCTACACTCACATTTTTAACAAACAAATTTGTGATAAGTAGAATGAACAATGCAAATTTAAATTAGTGTGAATGTTGCTTCAAAAATCACTTTAATTTTTTAGACAAATTTATAATTAGGTATATCAGTATGGAATAGCATAAAGAGCATAAAGTAAAAATGTTAAATTTTAAAATATTAATTTGGGATGTCCATTAAATAATTAAAAACTTTCTTTAGTTTTGAAAAATTATGTTTTGATTGAAATAAATTAACATAGATCTTTGGTAAATTTTAAATTTAATTTATTTAGATTTTTAGTGTTTAAAATTTTTTTAATAATTTATTTTTATTTACTAATAATTAAGAAGAATTTTAACTTTCATTGTTTATTTTAATATCTAGGGATCTACTAATATATTTACTAAATTATCTACCTATTGAAATTTCTTAATTAATATAACAAGTTATCAAATTATAAATTTATAAAAATAAGTAATGTGCTTATTATTATAATTACAATTTCATGTATTATATTCTAATATATTTTTTGAAAAAACTATTTAAATAGAATCAGAAATTAATTTGTTATTTAAATGGTTAATTATGTATTAAATTGTATAAATAATATATGTACCTACCTACCTACTTATTATAAATACATATCAATATTAAAATGTTATTTTAATACATTTTAGTAATATTAAATTATCACTACACTTAAATTGTTGGTAACAAGACAATTTTTTTTTTTTAAAAAAAATTAATTAATCTGTGAAATGAATAATATTGTTTGTAAATTTTTGCTTCATATGTCCACCTACATTTGAAACATCTTCATAATGATTATAGGAATCAAGCTCATAGTCAAATCTAATAAAAACCAACAATTGTTTATTAGACAAATCAAATTTTATAAATAATTAAATTTAAACTTACGGGTCTTCTAAATTTCTACTTTCTGATCGACTAATACTGCTTTGTGGTTTAGCTGATAAAATTTCAATATCCTCATCTTTATCGAACATAAAATCTACAAAATATATATATTTATATAAACAAATTTCAAATACAGATGGGTTGGTTCTTAAAACAATTATTGGAACTGGTAATAAAAGTTTTTCATTCGTTTTTTACCTTTTAATATTGGTATTATATTTATAGTTTTAATATCTTAATAAAATGATTATTTCACCCCTTATAATTAATAGAAATAGGAACAAGAAGACAAATTTACAAAATAAATAGTAATTGATGTTTAGTAGTTGTAATTCTATGTTTAGGAATATAATTATATAATATGTATTGTTTACACATAATTAATTATTTATAATTAAAGTAATATATATTTTTAGATAAAAAAAAATTAATAATTATAGATACATGTTTTCATTACAACTTCATAATTTCAGTTCATGAGGAACCAAAATTTCCCCATACCTAATTTTAAAATATATAATAAAATTTAAAACTTAATAAATTGTTTACCATCTTCAGGCATCAATATAGCTTGATGGGCATAATTGTACAAATTAATTTCATTATTGGGTTCATATTTAGGTTTTATGCTTGGTACATCACATTCCCCTTTCATCATATTTAACCAATATGCATTAAACCAACAGAATTTTGCAGCTCTTATTTTTTGTGTCCAAGTTTCATCAAATTCCTATAGATAACAAAAAATATATAATTATCTAATAAAGTAAAAATATATTATAATTTTCTTAATATAAATTACTATCTATGTAGAAACAAAAATAATTATAATATATTTTCTACATTTGTTATAATGGAATTATCCAAAAATAAATACTTCTTTAGTTAATTATTTATAGTAATAAAATGTAATTTGTTTACTATAACTTTGTAAGATTAAAAATTGAATAGTTAAATATCTTTAATCCAAAAAAATAATTATAATTTTTGTACTTTTTTAAAATTGTAGCAATAATAAATATTTAAAATAAAATAATATTGTGATAACATGCCAACTTATTAACATAGCGTTTAAAATTTTAGTTTGTAAGTGTATGATCACAATTTTAAAAATAAAAATGCAGTAAAAATACAACACATTTAGGTACTATTTTTGGTTTCTCATTGTCATAAATCATAATTTAATATAGTATTAGTTAAGAATATTTGTTATTTGTAAAAGTAAAAAGTTTCCTAAGCATATATTCATTCAACAATAAACATTAAATGTTAATATAAAGTATATATCTAACAAAAATTTTAATATATAATGATTAATGAATAATAATTTTATTAAAAAATATACCTTAATAATATCAAGACAGTAGTTGCTCATTTTACGAACTCTAATGTTTGGATCATGCATTAAACCAATTATATATATTGGGCAATCTAAAAATAAAATATAATTCATAATAGTATTAAAAAAATAAATAAAAGAAATGTATCAATTTAAATAATATCAACAAAAAAACTTCACATAATATACTATAATACACACTGATTTAATATTAAAATATATTTTTTTCAGACTACCACATCTGTAAGAAATGGCATTTTGGTAAATGTTTCTAGTCAACGAAAAATGTAACTATAAATAAATAGCAATTAATTTATTTTAAAAAAAAAAAAAAAAATTATAAATTATAAATTAATGTTATATAAAAACAACACTAACAAAAAAGAGAGCAACAAAAGAGACCGGCTCCTCAAAAAAAAAAAAAAAAGTAACCTAAGATTTCAAATTTATTTCAGCATGAATTATAATAATTGTATACATATAATTGCATTATTTATTTACTTAGATGACAAGAAAAGAACTGGAAAAGAAATTAAGAAAATTGAAGTAGCAGGTACAAGCTACACAAAACCAAAGTAGGTATAATTATATGAAATTTTTTAAAAAAATACATAATATAATAATACTTTATATATAAAATTACTAAAAGTTATTTTTTATTTTTTTTATTTTTTTCTGTTATAGATAACTCATTAATACAAGTGTAATTTTAAAAAAAAAAACTTATAGTTTTTATGCAATGATAAATTTCATATTAAGGTACAGCTGTTTATAAATTAGTGTCACGTTAGTAATTAATATTTTGATACGTGTAATAAATAAAATGTATCTATATGTTTATTTAATTTATTGTATTCCTCTTATATCATTATCATTTGAATACATGGATAATAGTAATTATTAATATGTTCATACATAATTTCTTTTATTATTTATCACATTAAATTTATAGCATTTTGTTGGTGTAACAGTATGTTTTTTTAGATTTTGAGCGAAGCGAAAACTATTTTGATCATTAACCTATATCAGCTGTAGATTATGTAGTTTGTATGTTTAACTGATTATTGAGTAATGTTATTAGTTGGATGTTGTATAAGTTGTTAATTTATCCCATATCTAATTACTTGAGTCTTGATATATAATATCATTATTTGTATATGTATTATATATTTTACAAAATTGAATATTTCTAACCTATATGTTTATACAATATATATTATGTTATAAAATATATCTGTTAATCTTAATGTTATTTTGTAATTTGCCTCTCTTTGTATAGTAACCATAGAATGCACATAATAATAATTTTATTTTTTTAGTATTCAAATTTCTATTACATAGTGCTATTATAATGTAATGCATTTTAGTATACCATAGATAAATTTTGAAAACTAATTAAATGTATAATACGTGTACACTACAATACTATATACTAATAAATTAAGGATATGATATTTCTAGTTTTAAATTAATTTTTAATTACATTTGTATTAATGTGTTATCTATAACAGAAAAAAAAAATTAGTGATTAAATAATCATTTTTATAAAAATTAAACTAATACCCAATAGACAATTTTTTGAAATTTGTAAACATAAATAAATTAGAGACACATTTTGTTAATTCCAATTAAATTAAATATCCATATTAAATTGAATTTAGAAAAAAAAAATTACATTAAAAAGAAAACATTTTAGGTAGATATCAATGTCAAACCATAAAAATGTACAAAAATATTATTACATTAAAAAAAAAATATATATAATTTAAATAAATTTAAAACTAGAAATACCATATCCTTAATTTATTAGTATATAGTATTGTAGTGTACACGTATTATACATTTAATTAGTTTTCAAAATTTATCTATTGCATACTAAAATGCATTACATTATAATAGCACTATGTAATAGAAATTTGAATACTAAAAAAATAAAATTATTATTATCTGCATTCTATGGTTACTATACAAAGAGAGGCAAATTACAAAATAACATTAAGATTAACAGATATATTTTATAACATAATATATATTGTATAAACATATAGGTTAGAAATATTCAATTTTGTAAAATATATAATACATATACAAATAATATTATATATCAAAACTCAGGTAATTAGATATGGGATAAATTAACAACGTATAACATTACACAATAATCAGTTAAACATACAAACTACATAATCTACAGCTGATATAGGTTAATGATAAAACTAGTTTTCGCTTCACTCAAAATCTAAAAAAACATACTGTTACACCAACAAAATATTATAAATTAAATGTGATAAATAGAAATAAAAGAAATTATGTATATGAACATATTAATAATTATTACTATTATCCATGTATTCAAATAATAATATAAAAGGAATATAATAAATTAAATAAACATGTAGATACATTTTATTTATTACATGTAATATTTAATTACTAACGTGACACTAATTTATAAACATCTGTACCTTATATGAAATTTATCATTGCATAAAAACTATAAGTCTCTTAAGTCTAAGTAAATTAATGCATGGATTATTATAAAATATTTAAACAGATTTCTTAAAAATCGCAGCTTTGCAGTTCATTTGACGTTATTTGATACATTTTCTTACTGCATAGGCTCAATTTTGAAAAAATCTAAAAATGACCTAAATAAAGTAAGTACCAACTTTATCCATTTTTCAAATGGAAACATATGCTATCTAAATAAATTGGACTATCGAAGCATTATTACTAATCAAAAAAAAATGTCTTAAGACATAAAAAAAAACAAGTAAAGTAAAATGTCTTTAGGTTTCAATAAAATTTAAAAAAAAAATTGGTATATACTATTTAAACAATACTGTGAAATATTTGAATATAATAAGAAGAATCCATAAAAATACATAAAATATTTGTTTTACTAAAATTTCAACTTTAAACACCTATAAAAATCGAAATGATACTTGACATTTTAATTTTGAAAATTAATAGAAAAGCTAAAAAATTTAAAATTTTTTTTAAAACATAATTGATTATATTTGATATATATCTTAATGTATTTCCAAAATATTAGGAAAATCTCAAGACTCATTTTTTTTTTTTTTTTTTTTTTTTTATTGATGTTTAAAGTTGAAATTTTAGTAAAATTAATATTTAAAGTATATAATATATTTTTTCTTATTATATTATAATATTTCACAATAATGTTAAATAAAATTAACAAAAACTTTTGAAAATTTTATTGAAGCTTAAATACATTTTACTTTGTTTATAGATGTTTATTGTATAAAAAAGAAGAGCTGATACTCCTGCCGCAGGGATACAGGTGTACAAATCATAGTGTTTAATTTTAATTAGAATTTGAATGCAATGATAAACAATCGCATTGGAAAAAAGTATTTTGAGCAAAGTTCTGTCAAATATGGGCATTTAGGTAATAAGGGATTTTATAAGCATTTATATTGAACTTAGAGACTTGAAAATTTTATAGGGTGTTCATTTATGTACTATACGCATTATAAAATTTTGCGTTTTAAATATTTAATAAAAAGTGTCAAAATTTTAATCAATAACTATATTATCTGACGACTGAACTAAGATCAAAATCATTTTTTCGAATACGATGGTTAATTATCACATTCAAATTCTAATTAAAATTAAACACTATGATTTGCACACATGTATAACTGCGGTAGGAGTATCAGTTTATTTTTATTTTTTTTATAGATGGAATGATAAATTGTATTTTTTGAAATAAATGTATTATATATGTAATGTATAATAAATATAATAATAAATAGAAAAGAGGAATTTTAGCATAAAAAACTAATCAATTAATACTCGTATATTATCTTATGCCATTAATATTACCAGTATTTTGAATTATATAATCTCCCGTAATTGGATGGCACATAAGTTGATATAAAAGGTACATAATTTGAATAGATAATTCATCATTACCTCTTTGACCTGAAATATTTATAAAATACTTTATAATAACATATAATTTTTAAAATTTCTTTAAACAAAAAAATGTATGTTAAAGTTTATTATTGATAAGATTCAATTTAAGATTGAAAACTGTTCGTGAAAATCAGAGGATTATTTCGGGTAGTAAAAGTGTATTCATAATAAAAAAAAAATAATAATAATCACACATCATTGTAAAACCAATAAATTCTTAGCTTTGGTCAGGGTCTAAAATTACTTATGATGAAGAATTGAAAAACCTGGAGACCTTGAAAATACAGTTTCACATATTTTGTCATGGAGCAATTAATATAATATTAACTTTACTTTTTAATAAACTTATAACTTGTTGTATTGTTCCATGTTCATAAAGTAAATCGCCACAATTTTCATCCTTTGATACAGTTCCTAAGAGTTTAATAACTTCAATCAATAGTCTTGTATCAGTTATTGTTTGATTTTGTTTACATGCTAAAATAAAACAATTCAAATATTAAAATACATTTATTATTAGATATTTAAAATATTAATACTGGGTTGAATAAAAAATTAAATAGTACATTAAAAATTTGGTTGCACTAACAATTATACGATTAAATGTTTATTGTTCTTCTAAAATTAAGATAACAGACCGTTAGTTAATTACTCAATTTCTATCCTGTAAATTTTAACGGGTTATTAATTAATCATTAATTTAAGTTTAATCAACTGATTTTTATGCAACTCTGAATAAAAGTATTTTAAAAACATTTATCAAATAATTACTTATTAATTTAATTTTACTAGTTTCATTTATAAATGCACATTATTATGTGTAAATTATTATATACAAGAGTTAAAATAACTAAAAAAAAAAAATACTATACCGTTATTTACGAATTGTACCATCCAAGAAATTAAATTATTAGACTCTAGAAGTTCTTTAAAATCTACTTCAGGAACATTTACATTTGCAATGATGCCAACACATTCAATAATGCATTCAATATCCTTTATTATAGTAACTAATTGAGCAAAATGTCCTATAAGTTCCTTAAATATTTATATATAAAAAAAAATATACATATATAATAAAATTAGTAAATTTAATTTAAAATTAATTACATGTATAATAATATTAAACAGCAATTTAATATTGACTAATCAAAATTATAAGATTTACTTAACTTATCATTTACAAATGATATAATTTATAAATTTAAATTTTTAAATTACTTAACTTTTAGCAGTATGTATTTTGTATTTGTTTTATTGTTCATATTTGTATATATATTGTTTAAAATATATTTTTATTCATTTTAAATATTAAAAAGTAATTTAAAATTTTTATTAATAGGTATTGAAGTTAATATTTTCATGTATAATTTAAAATAAAATTGAGCACTTGAGAATATTTTTATATTATATAAAAACTGAAATGATAAAATTGATAGTTTTTAATTGTATGTGATATATTGTATACAATTATTAGAAAGTATCAATTTTATGATTTGGGGTTTTAATAAAATATTATTCGTGTATTACGTTTCTATTAAAGAAAAAATATTCAATATTTTTTTAATTTAGAGATTAATATTATATTTTAATACTATATTCTACATATTATAATAATGTTGCTGTTCTTGATATTCTTATTAATTACTATATACAATTATAAGAATAATGTTATTAAAAAATAATACGTACCACAAATTGAGGTTTCAGTGATTCATGACTAGACATATTATGGAGAATTTTAAAATACATTAAATCAGTTGTATCAATAGCTAACTGTACAAAGGGTTTTAAACCTCGATTTGCAATTAAAAGTTGTGAATTTCGTTCATTTAAAGTTAAATTTGTACACAAAGCAGTTAATATTAAATTGTATTCGTTGAATGTTAATAGTAAATCTGCAATCTATAATAAAAATAATATGATTATTATATCTTATATTATCTTTTAACCATATTAATATAAAAATTAACCTTTGATAAGCAATTAGTATGTGAAAACAAAGCTCGTGATCGATCATCCATACTACAATGATAACATAGTCTGCATATTAATTCACTATTTTCTTCTGTACCTGCATTTGATTGTTTCCATTAAATCATTTTGTATATTATTACAAGAATTATATTAAAAATATAAAGATTTTTTAAATTTGATTGTTATTTGAAATAAATTACATTTATATTTTAGGTGTATTTTGTAAATATTTTATTTATAAAAAAATTAAAAAAAAATAAGTTAAAATAAGTATTTTATATGAAAATAAATAAAAATTAAATAATATTTTAAAGAGTTACTTTAAAGATACAAAATACATAATAATATACATATTACATATTTATAATTTATCACATGTATAATATATTGTATACCTATTAAGTCCGTTATCTTTGGTAATAATCCAACTTTTAAAATATCATCACATAGAGTTACGTCAAATGATAAGTTGTACAAAAACTTAATAGTATAACTTTCTAAACTAGGATTCTTCATCATAAACATTTTTGGTAATTTTTCAATTATCGAATATTTTTTCTATAAAAAAAATATGAAAGATAATAAAAATACATAAAGTTTTTTTTTTTAACATACAGTCTTAAAATACTATTATTAGTTATTTTAATATAATCAAAATTACCATTCTATCTATATGTTCTTTATACACTGATAGTTGAATTAATAACTTAATACTTATTAAGAGTAAGTCTGTACTTGTTCTATCCAATAAAAGACATAATAACTTAATTATGCCCTTTCGAACAACTTTCTCTTCCAGATTTTTATCAATTGTTAAATTATATATTAGCTCAACAGCTCCTAATAAAATTAAATATTTTAATACATAAATGTTTAAAATCATAATTTTTATAATAAAAATAATTAATAAAATAATTTCTACACTATGTTGTATTCAAATCATTTTAGTCTTATTCTTACTTGTATGCATTATTTGAGCATTTGTAAGTATAATAATTATCCAATAGTACAATATAATACATTATATGATACAAAATTAAATTATATAGTAAGAATCTGAAGTAGTAGGTATATAAATTTTATTTTAAACAAATAAAAAATGATATTATATTACTAAATTACTATACTTATTAGATAATATAATTTTTTTTACAAAAATTACTTGGGTATATTTTCTACCATATGTGATATGATAAAAAAAAATCATCTGTATGAAATAATATAATTAATATAAACTGACCTTTTAATGCTTGATCTTGATTTTTTCCTAATTTAAATAAATTTCTTCTCAATTGATGTAACGCCAATTCGTCAGGACTTTTAGTCGATAATCCAAATTTTACACTATTTGATTCCAAAGTTTTTGGGGTTTTGTCTATTTAGAAAATTAAATAAATGAAAAACTTTGTAATTATTTAATACTAAATTATTTATATGTAATTTATTTTATATATGTTGCATTCATTTAATGATATTTAAATATTATAAAATATTAAAATATAATTTAAAACCCATTTTTTGAAATAATTAAAAGTTACCCATATAACTTTAAATTGTAATATTTATATTTGAGTAGGTAGGTACACTTGTGTATATTTTATTTAAATTGAATGTAAAATTTATGATTTCAGCAATTTTACTTTATGAAAATAGTGATTCATAAAATAATGAAAAAATGAAATAAAAATGCATACTACTTAATCATGTGTATTAAAGTATTATACCGAATGTACCATTATATATTATATATAAATATTCTGAAAATAAATTATAAAGATATATGAATTGACTTGGTATTAGATACAGAAAAACACACACATAATAGATTAATAGTTACATTATACCACGATCAAGGTTTCTATTAATATATTTTGTATAAAATATTATACAAACCTAATCTAACTTCATGGGTATTTTTTTCTATGTAAAAATATAACTTTTATAACTATATACCTAATTATTACCTAATAAAACATAATGTATTTTATTAAATTATAATATATCTTAGGAATATTATAATTGTAATCAAAATTCAACACTATCCACTTTACACTTGAATCCCTTCCCTTTTTTTATTATAAAGTTTTTCTTTAAATATTAAAAAAATAAAATAAAATAAAATTCTATATTTCTGTAACAATTATCAGTTTAATAAAAATAAATACATAGACAGAGATCCTAAATATTATCAAGAGTCTTAAATATGTGGTACCTAGCAAACAAAATTTGTTTTTATAGAAAACATTTTATAAAGAAACAAAATTTTTATATATTAGTTTGTTTATTAAAAATCAAAATAATTTATATTTTTTCACAATATTAACTTAATCTTATTATTCTATTAAAATATTTTTTTTTAAGGTGGAACTAGTTATGAATAAGTGATAAGTCTATGTAACTTTTCCCTACCATTTGATCTCTGTCTATGAAAAATATTCTAAATATTTTAAAAATAAATAAGTAGGTATACCTTTTATAGTTTGTTTTTCAAAAGACGCTGAATGCCTTCGACTATCATTATTGGTATTAGAACTTACTGGTATTTGACTACGAACTATTTTTGATGTTATAGGAGCACTTCTTGGAACTGGTAATTTTGATGGCGTAGGTAATTTTGATAATTTAGATTCACGAGGAGTAATTACTATTTGACTTTTCAGTTTATCGTAACGATTCAATTCATATTCTAATACTTCCACAGAAATTAAACAAATCTAAATAATTAAAATTATAAATGTTATCGATGCAAAATAGTAATAAATATTGTAAAATTTAAATTAATATTTATTATTAATATAAAACTAACTTTGTGGTCAATAAGCATTTTATGGAATATTTTATATGCAGAAAAACAAAGAAAAATATTTATAATATTTGAACTCAGTTCAAAACTCTTTCGATATTCTTCTCGGAGAACTCTTGCTAATGCACTCATGGTAGGCTCTATAAATTCATGTATAATAATTTTTAATTTATAACGAAAAAATTAAATTACAAATTATTAATTTTGTGATTTGGAATTAAATAAATTATTATAATTATTGAAATATTATTTTTGTTTTAAATTTAAGAGAATTTTAAATTAATGTGATACAATATTATGTATAATAATTTATTTACTTAAAGTTAAATAAATTAAATAGGTTATGCAATTTACTTATACATGAGCTAAATATATACAATACATTAATAATAACAATAATACCTGATGATGAGAGTTCTTCAAGATTATCTTTATCACAAGTTACTTTTAGTATAAATCCTGACCCACGCACTTTTTGAGGTATATCATCATATAACATTTCAATGTATTCATCAATTTTAGCTAAACTAGCTTTATCATCGGGCATCAATCCACATATATGATATATATTTGATGGACTACTTTCTAATCCCAACTGATTTTTATTTTCTTTAATTTTATTATCTGTATAAAATAATAATTAGATATTATATATATTTTTAAATTAATTAAAAATACATAGATATATAATAAAATATATTACTTGCGGTAGAACGAGTTTGTAAATAATAAATTAAATGTTCTACATCATATAATTTTGTTTCGTGTATAAGATTACATTTATGAATCACTTCTTTTGCCAAAGCTCTACAATCAGTATTTCTATTCAAACTTTTTAAATGTATTATTTTTTGGCATTCCTATAAAATAGGTAACATTTATAAAAATTTATATACTATTCAATATTTTGATATTAAATAAAATAATTATTTGTAATAATAGAACAATACCTCTTTAAATATAAATATTCATATTATATGATTATAGACAATTATAATAATTAGTAATAATTAAAATAAACAATTAAAATAGTGATTAACACATGAAATGTTATCTTCAAAAGAAATTTAACAAACTAAGTAATTATGATACACTTAAAAACGATTAACAAATACAAAAGTTTATACCATAAAAACATAACTTACAAATTATATTCATTGAGAATTTACCATTATTAATTTTAATTAGGTATAATAAAAATAATTTTAATAAAAAAAAATTTATTATTACATATTACAATAAATTTAATGCAAATTATAACATAATATTGCTAAATTATATTAATATGTTATTATAATAAGTGAATTATAACTTATATACCTTATGATCACCTATTACGGGTTCTCCATTTTCACCAAGTACAAATGCGTCCAATTCATAATTAACAACAATAGCAGTTTCAGTTGGATGTGCATCTACAGCTCCAGATCTAACTCTCCTATAAATTAAAAATTCATTTTCTATAAAAAATTATATTTTAATTAAATTTATCTATATAAATAGCAATGAAATAATTAATATATTCATGAATATATTATATATTTAAAAATGGTTTCTTCTCTATCTAGCATTTAAATAATATTAAAAATTCAATATCTTAATAATGTTGTCTCATTTGTGCTGGATTGTACCAAATACTTACCAGGAGATAAATTATTTTAATATGGTATTAAATATATTAATATATTTCTTTTACATGTTAAAATAATTTATCTCCTGATAAGTATTTGGTGTAATCTGGCATAAGCATGTAATAGTTTTAGCAAATACCTATCACTAAATTATTGTATTTTTCATAAAATATATTTGTGAATTCTAAACAGTAGTTCACTGGATCCAGTGGCATATTACCGCTTAGGCTGTATAGGCTACCGGTCTAGAGCGGAAAAAAACTATCATTGTGGCATTGTTACTATATACTTTTATATTTTAGTTGTAAATATTACTACTTTCATATTATAGGTATAATTAATTAATATTTATATTAATATATTATTAACTTAAATAAAAATTATAACAATACAAACGAATAAAAGTTATAGACGCTTATACTTTGTCTAAGAGATAACATTTACATTGGGCATTGGCAGTAGCCAAAAAAGTTTAATATAATATATTAATATCAAAATACCAAATGTTACCTATTAGGCATAAGTTAAAAGTTAAAAAAAGGTGTTCAATGTATCCGATTGTAATACGGCCTTACGAACTATTATTTTTCATAACAACTATTAAACCATAAAAAGTTATACATATTTATTTATATATATATATTTATTTTTTCTTTTCGTATATTTAATTATTATGAGTTTAATTTAATTTGTAAATTGGAATTTTATTCTCCGTATGAAACGTATTATTATTATTATTATTATATTTATAAAATCTAATTTTCTGACCTCTGAGCTAGATCTAGTAAAATTGTGTACACACCATTTTACTGCACAACATCACAATCATTGCAACTGCAACGTATTATGTGTGCAAAATATTATTACGAGTATATTATTTTTATAGTTTAATTATTTACAAATAAGTACGGAGAAAGATAATGGTTTGAAAATACTCTTTCATGTACCTATATAATAAATTGTATATATTTAATTATTATTTTTTATATTCATAATATTAAGTAATATTATAATTTATAAGTATTTATTTGTAAAATATATAATTTTGTAATTAAAGATAAATTGCTTTCATGAATGAATAAAACGTCAAACATTGAATGTTTAAAATTGTAATATTATGAAATAATGTAATATTATTTAAAAATTATACATAAATTTAGAAGTAACAATTTCAACAGTTAAAATATAATTTTAAAACGTTCATTTTGCTGGCTGTAAAGGTGGCAAAATTATCAAGGCCTACAAGCAGCAAAAACCTTAATCCGGCCCTGGCTGGATCATAATGATTGTGATATTTAATAACTATAAGTAATAATGTGTAGATTAAAACAAAACTTACCGTTTTATGTAATGAGTTCCTTCTGAAATCATTGTGATCGATCAACTATGTTTTAATATTAATTAATAGAAATATAACTATAAATCTTGTTTCTTTCTATAAACATTAAACTATTAAAAAATCCGAGAAATAACACGAAATATTTATTATGGTTCAACAATTGTATTAAAACACTGGACTATTGTATATTAAATATTGATTAAAATATGAAAATTTGTATTTGCATAGTTCAAGTACTATATGAAACGATCTGTGTATTGTGTTTTTTATGTATGGACTTTAAAATTTTTTTATATGTAATTTTTATTTAATTGAAAAATGAAATTGGAAAATGAAATAAAACGATCAATAAACTACAATATTCATTTAAAGAAAAAGACAAAAAGTATGAAATATCGATGTAAAAACTTTTTATCAGTTTATCATCATATTCACGATGAACGATAAAGTGATAACTAAATGCAAGATATCATAATTTTGCTTCAAGCGTGATTGCTATTGTTTTGATTGGTTGAATGTTCAGTGGCATTTTCAAAATATTTTAATATTGTGTTATAATCATTTTATTACTGTTAATTGTTATGTGTTAAATGTTTATAAAACACTTTTTTATAAAACGTAGTAAAATTAAGTAAAATCGTAATTACTTACGATCGCACATAAATCCTACTTTATCAGTAAGTAATATATCGGATGTAATATAAAAATCCTATCTATATGATTATGATGTCTTCAAAAATTATAAATTTTTAACAAAATTCAATAACCGCTGGTGGATAAATCGAACTTTAACCGTATTCTATATTAATGTCAATAATTTGTGTAAGTATATATATTTCATTATTTTTATACTCTGAGCGAACCAAAGAATGTATTGGTATTACAATTACAACGTCATTATTACATGTTTCTTTTTTATAGCTTGAATATAAATATTACTATTAGAAAAAATTGATTCGATTACTACGATTAGCATATGATGTTCTGGTAGAACCTTAATGCTAAAAATTGACAATTTTATCAAACATATACATAAAAACGAGAATTTTACGAAATATTCAGTCCTATATTTTGTAGAAAAATTGACGTAATGATTCCAAAATTTTACCACATATATATAGTAGCTATATGAATATCCAAAAAAATATTCACGTCTCTAACATTAAAATTGCCTGAGTTATCGTGAAATTTTAAAATCAAATTCGTCGAAATTTCAGTTAAAATGCTGTGTTTTCGTTATTTTTTCGTCGTTTTTTCTACCACTTAGAGTCAATTTTGAGAAATTCGAAAAATGACCTAAATAAAGTACCAACTAGATCCACTTTCTAACCGGAAACATATGCTATTCGTGAAAATCGGAGCTTTATTTCGGGTAGTAAAAGTGTCTTCAGAATAATATTAATAATAAAAAAAGACACACATCATTGTGAAACCAATACATTCTTTGCTTCGCTCAGAAATAATAATTATTATTTTAAATTGTTATTTAAATTACACCAGTGTTAATATACTAATATACAGTAGGTAGTGAAAGTTATGTAGGAGGCATTTAATATTAAATAATTTTTAATAGTTAATTTAAATTTATTTGATTTTTACTATTAATACATATATAATACATTTTAAAATGACTGGTATTATAATTAAACATGGTTTTCAAAATATATTTTTTAAATTTATTATACCTAACAATAAAGGTAAGTTATAGGATAGCGGACATGTAACTCATGTACAAGAAATAAAATCTGCTAATGGGTTTTCTAAAATTAGTGCATAGGTATATATAATTAGACAAACATCAGTAACTTTAGAACCGTGGAAAGTGAACCTTAAGGTATAAATAATAATAACCTACAAAAGATATTTATTTATGTACGTTTTAGCTTGATGAAAATCGAGTAATAAGTACTGCAATTTATGGATATACTGCTGGCAAAGGAGGCATCTGTGAAAATATATGTTCAGTATATTATTTTGTAAATTAAATTTAATAGTTTATATTTAAATTATATTACTTTTAATAAAAAAAATAATTAAAATAATTTTACTATTATTCATGAATGCATTAATTAATGTGAATTATAAAACTATAAATTAATAATACATCAGTACCTATATATTCAAATATTAATAAAATGAATAATAATATTTATTGTTTTATTATTGGACTTTGAAGATTCGTTAACACATAATACATGTAAAATGTATTTTGTAATTGCCATTTGAAGATAGTAAATCAACAGTCACTTTGGATAAAATTCCATATATTTTTAATCTGCTAAAAACTCTCTCAACATGAATTCTAACACTGGCAACTGAATATGTTTCAAGTAGGTACTTCATTTTCAGTAAATCTCCCATTATGTAAAATTGGAGGCATTACTAAAATATATTTGTATTTTCACATCCAGCTTTTATTCATGGAAACCCTTTATCAGCCAGGACTACATCACCAGGTTCTAACAGATTTAAAAAATCACTGTCATTTGTTATAAACGAATCACTTGCTTTACCTCCATAGCACTTAGATAAAAAACAAATCATTCCATTAGGTGTTACTGCTACTAAAACTTTTATTGTATAAGTATTTTTAGGTATATCTTGAATAGATATAAACTCTTTGTTATATTGTCTTAGGTTGTTCTGTTTTAATTCAGTACAATCAATGATACATCGGCAGGTAGGATAATTTTTTTTAAATAAATTTTGTAAAGTAGTGGAAATTGTGTCTTTAGAAGGCCAAAAAATAAATTGTTTAGTTTTGATTGTCAACACATTTAAACCATTATAAAATATCCTTTTTACAGTGGGTCTACTGGTATTAAAAAATACTCTTATAGCAGAATAAGATATTCCTAATTTTATTTTCATTAAAAATATTAAAAAGTTTATTTTCTTTATTTATTGAAGAATATTGAGAAGTATCTGGTAAAAAAGTTACTAATAAATGAAATACTTCAAATGATGTGCCAGTTAAACCTCTTAATTGTTCATCATTTGAAATTGATTGAAATCCTTGAAATATTTTAGTATTTAAAATCATATTTGAATTTAATGTTAAATGTGATTCTGATTCGTAAGACTAATTTTCAATATTAAATGCATTTGGAAAATTACAAAGAGATGAAGAAATTTGAGTTGAAACATTACTATTAAATATGCATCACAATGAAAATGATACTTCATTAACATTGTAAAAAGCAACCTGTGTACTAGCATCACACATTATATTATTTACATTTTGTTGAAAATTTAAATTTAGGTACTTCAATATTTTCTAAATTTAAGTTGCACGACTGAGCATGATTTCTCTTTTGAAAATTAAAATGACGTTTGAATCTGGAGTCTTGTTCATGACTGAGTAGTAATTGTTTTTTGTAGATTTTGGGAAATAATGAAGGACTATGTGGATGTTTTGATCTTTTATTATTGACAAAATAATCAGAACATATAAGACTTGATAATTTAGGTTGCCACAATTTACCAAATTGACTAAAAGTTAAATTCTAATTAATATTTCAATGATTCAATTATTATTATTATGCTATATAATATTTACTCTAGGCGATTTACTGCTTTAATCCAACGCATTTTTAGTTCTTTTTCATGAGTTTATTTGAAAAATAAACTTAAAAAAATTAGAAAAATTTCATTAATTTTTGATTATTTAATTAATTTTTCAAATTAGAAAAATTATGAATTTATGACTAGTTTTCACAGTTCATTCCTGAATTTTAGTCTTACACAAAGATAGCTGTTATAGTTTATAGATATCTTAGTTTTAAGATCTATGGCAAAACTATAATCTATAAAAAATATTAATTATTATTTCATTATGTACACATTTAATGCTATCAATTTTTAATACATTATTCAAATTTCAAAAAATATTATTAATATTATATGTATTATATAAATATAATTATTGAATAATAAAAAAACTTAATGAGTTATCCATTAAGGCGCGCTGTTTTTAAGAGGCTGTACGTTGTCTATAAAGAATAACTACTTTGTTCTTTTCTCAATTTCTTGAACATATTATGGATCATTAACATCATTAACAGGGAATAAGAAAAGACTGCTTAAATTCTTATTTTCAATCTCTACTTAAAGCCGTTCTTTATGTTCTTATTTTATGTTCTGTGTTCTGTAGTGTTTTCATGAGTTTGGTTCAGTTTCATAAGCATAACTAGATTATGAACTAAGGGGATGACCAAATTCCCAGTTGTTTTTTCTGTCATACCATTTTTGACTAATCCCCTTCATGTTTCCTTTATGTTGGAAAATAATATAAGTTAATATTGCTTGTTATCATGAAATATTGAAATGAATTTTGTCAAGATTTTAGTTCCCATAATAAATGCCGTATTTTCGTCATTTTTTGGTAGCTATTCCTATCTTAAAGATTAATTTTGAGGAATACAAAAATGACCTAAATAAAGTAACTAGATAAAATTTTCTAGTGGAATCAGTGCTACTCCTGGTAATCGGATTATTTTATCTGGTAGTAAAAGTGTACATGCACACCCATTAAATAAAGAAAAAAAAATAAACATTGTAAAACCAATACATATTTCGTTTCATTCAGAATTTAAAATATCAATTTTTATAAAAAATATTTTTATTTTACACATAATAAAAAAAAAAAATACTTTTTTAAAAATTTTTCTGACATTTGTAGAATTTTTATGGGCATATTTATTTTATCTTTTTCTATATACGAGTTCACCGCTATATACCCTTAATGGTTCAATAATTGTATACCTAAATATATTGAACAAAAAATTATAAATAACTAATACCTAATTTTTAATCCTTACATTTTCATCAAACCCCCCCCCTCCTTCGCATAATCCTGGCTATACTACTGTATACGTGTAAGTATACGTGTATAGTATACGTGTATACATAGTATACGTGTATAGTATTGTTAAACTACCCTTTTAACTTACCTGTAATACCAGGGTCCCATCAATAAGTAATGTTTTTCGTGGGGCTGATAGACATGTATAACCAACAATTACAATCCCTTTAACTATATCTACCTGTACTGTCATACTCTTATACTGAACCAGTTTATTAGTTTTCGAAAAACTTACCCTGTCGAATCACCTGAACAACCAGGATCCCATTAACATTCAACATCGATTCTTCGTGTGGCTAATTCGTATCCAAAGAATATTACCGATTATTATGGATATACAATCCCTATATTAAATATTACCTATGTTATCTGATACAAAAAAATAAACACAAAAATATAAAATTCTTAACGATGTAATCCTGTTATCCTAGTAGTATTCGTGCGAAAATATTTGGATTTCTTGTATTTATACACAATTTTCTATAAAAAAAATTAAGTTTCTGATATTAAAATAATATATTGATAAAGATTTAATAATTATTTACATTATAATATAATATTATAAATTGAAAATTATAATTTTTCTCAAAAAATATATATGAAAAACTTGGGCGTACCAATTTAAACACTGAGCCACTGAGGGTGCTACGTTTAGATTTATTCGATTTATTTTCATTCGTATCTACTCGTATATTAATGGAATCTTTTTTTTGTGGGGTCGTAAATTGTAAAATGATATACAATATAATATGAGGTATATATATTATAGGTATATTACAGGTATTTTAGGTATATATACATATATATTATAAATGGTTCTCGGACATTTTGAATATCGCGTTAACGGAGCGTCGGAAAAAAGACGCGTTTAGCTAAATTATTTAAGAGATTCCTCCTGAGGACAGTGACGGCTCGCCGGATGAGGCAACTGAGGCAGAGCCTCACCTCTCATTCTTAATAGTATTTCCAATTTTTAAGTATATATAAATATATATAATTTCAAGAATTTTCTCAAATCAAAAATTTATAATAATAAATATGAATTGTTTTTATCAATATATAGATAATATAAATGATAATGTAGACATGAAATTACTACTCTGATATGCTCATAGATTTATAATATAAATAATATGTCTGTCGATAAGCTTATAGTAGTGTAAGGCCGGGCGCACATTGAGACACAGTCCAACACAGGGTAGGTTAGCATAAGCAGGGCAGAAAAAACTGCACTACTAACGTAACCGCACATTGAAACGTAGTTTCTTGTCATCCTGTGAATTCTGCGCATGCGCATTAATGTAATTACGTGATTTTCATAAACAAAATACGAAAACTGCTTGGCACGTGTGTAGTAAACTGTGTCACGGACACTGCGTAAGGCCGGGCGCACATTGAGACGCAGGCGACGCAGCACAGTGTAGGGCAGCACAGCGTAGTTTTCTGTAATCTATTAGTTAGAACGTACTAGCGCATATTTGGAGGCAGTGCAGGGCAGAGCAGTACTGTGCCTGCGTCGCCCTGCGTTACGCAGTGTCCGTGACACAGTTTACTGCACACGTGCCAAGCAGTTTTCGTATTTTGTTTATGAAAATCACGTAATTACATTAATGCGCATGCGCAGAATTCACAGGATGACAAGAAACTGCGTTTCAATGTGCGGTTACGTTAGTAGTGCAGTTTTTTCTGCCCTGCTTATGCTAACCTACTCTGTGTTGGACTGTCTCAATGTGCGCCCGGCCTAACGCAGGGCGACGCAGGCACAGTACTGCTCTGCCCTGCACTGCCACCAAATATGCGCTAGTACGTTCTAACTAATAGATTACAGAAAACTACGCTGTGCTGCCCTACACTGTGCTGCGTCGCCTGCGTCTCAATGTGCGCCCGGCCTTAAACTGTTAAAGCACGGCAGCACGGGGCCACGAGATATCGCACCCGCCACCAGACAATTCCCACTTTTTTCGGTGACAAAATCGGTTGTTCCGACAATGCTAACGACAAAAGTCGAGATTACCCGAGAGGCAAATAATTTCTTGCCTCAGATAGCCCATTGAACAGTAAATTTGAATGGTGGGGTCGACCGGATAAATAACGATAGAATATTATTAGATTATAATCTGCCTCATTGGATATATCAACAGTATTTTCTATAGTTTATATCTCCAAACGTCAAAATGTTACATTAAGCGACAAAACTATCTTTTACACGCGTTGTTTTTACCCATAAATACTAACCATCGTTATCAATAGATTAAAACAAGTTAACAAGGTTAATCTAATTTGTGTTAACATTTACTACGTTTACACCGGGATTATTAATCTAGATTTAGTTGGATTTAAGACAAAAGCTATGATGGTGTAAACGTAGCGGATTAACACAATCCGATTAGTAAGTCAATCCCATATCTTGATCCGGATTGACCAACCTAATCCGATTAATTTTACCGGTGTAAACACGTAAATTCGAATTTTTCAACTTTTATAGGTTATGTTTTAAAAACATATATATAATCTTTTTATTTATGAATACCAAATTGATTACCTGTCACTCTATATTCACAACAGCTAGCCAAAAAATATAAAGAAATACCAACTTTTTTTTCTACAGAAACAGATTCTCGTGATTTTAGAGGATTAAAAATTAAAATCTGAAATTAATTCCTCACGTAATGAATAACATATAAATTCAAATGCAGCCTTCGACATTCTAAAGTTTTCTAACCATTCTAAGTGAGAAAATCCAGGGACAATATTTTCCCACCAATCTGAACTTCTAGGCCTCATCCAAATACTTCTTTTTTCTATGGGGGGTCTTAACAATACAATGTCCACCATATTGTACCATATTGTACCATTGTTGCATTACTTTGTTTTTAAGTCGAAATCTTTCAGATTTTATTAGACATTGTATATAATTACGTTGAAATTTTAACATTTCAAAAATCATTACAATATTTATATTATTATGTGGAAGTGAAACAGACATTTTAATTAATATTTTCGATTCTTAATTATTATACACATTAAACATAACACACAAAACACAACAAATTATACAATTTGTAATATTTTCAGTTTTATTTTCACATAATTGATAATTATTTATTGATAAGACAAAATGTAAACATAATATTAACAGATTAATCATATTAATAGAAAATACATTAATCCTAAAATATGATAATATGGTGTAAACCTAGATTACTCTTTATACTATTGATGTAGATGGTTACGATTTAGACAGACACAAATCCGAGATTTTTTTTAATCCAGATTTAATGGTGTGGTATAAACGTAGTAATTGTCATCCTACTACATAATATTATCTAATCTAATATAATATAATATATAATATAATATAATATAATATATATATATAATATTATATAATCTAATCTGTGGTTATATGTTAGAATTTTAGAAAGCCGAAAGTATTTTTTTTATTATTAATCAAAAACTATAATTTTGGTAATCTATAAATATTGTTTTTACTTATTTATTTTACGTTTATTTGTTACAAAAATGGCTACACTGAATTACAAAATCCTATTTGGCGTTAAAAATTAAAAATTTCGACCGGAACGCCGTCTCTAATCAGTCTATCTCTATTGACTATTGAGAACTGTGATTGTTGAAAATTTTACTTTTTACTATACGATGCAGTCGAACACCAAATTAAATTTATAATGTAATAATTTTGCATTTTCATTTACTTTTTGTGGAAGGCTTCCATTTGCGCGGTAAGTTATGTACTTTAATATTTTCGACTTGAGTATTAATTAGTGATGAACATAATCGAATGATTTCGATATTTGAATGATTATTAATCGAGAGAATCGACGAAAAATTACTCCAAATATGAATAAAATTTTAGCATATAATTATTGGTAAATTTTGCGGTTGCTTGTAACTTGTAAATGGTGATTTGCGGTAGCAGAGTTTATTTATTACGCTCCTATGAATAAAAGTATTTTTGATAAAAGTTATAAATGTAAATATAGTCTCATTTATAAGCACACATAGCAATGTCTGTATTTATTTATACAAAAGAGTTAAAATGTAGAAATGTCTAAAAACGATAACAAATTGAAAAATAAAAACATCAGATAAGGTAGCGTTAGCTGACTTGAACATCATTTAATTTTACAATTCACACTTCATTGACCTTTCATAAGTTTACAACCAGGTAGAGAATAATAACTCAATACTTTAGTCAGTTCAGGATTAAAGTAGATATGTTATAATCATAAATATGTACTACATTGAAAACTGTAATGTTTCATGTTTATATGACGTATAATGTATATCATTTTTCAGATTTAATGTATACTAAATCAATTAGCAGATAATTCAAAACATTTCAAAATTTGATTACTTTACTCATATTAGAACTCGATTACTCAATTATTTTTATCATAACCGAAATATCTTGATTATGTCCATCACTAGTATATTACCATATTAATTATTAAATTACAACTAGATATATAGATATTTAAATATATATGAAATTATCGATATTAAAGTAAATTAAAGTATAGAATTATTATTTACTTCTTTTTTCTAGTGTAAAGACAAATTCCATTATGAAGCATCCTAACAATATAAGTTAACTAATATGTATACTAGTTAATATGAGTTAACTTATATGAAATAATGACATCTATTAAGCTTTTAATATTTTAATATAGTTTATGTATTTTATTATTATTGGTTAGCAGGTTAATACCTATCTAATATTTTTTTTTTAAAAAAATTCAAAAGTTAGTACCTATATAATTAAATTTCCTTTAAGTGTCAGTATTATTTTACTAATTTATAAACAAGCAACAGGTATGTTTTTGCATAGTAAACTTTTTAGTGATTGTGTTTATAGTTAAATAATATTGTTAGTTGTTACTAAATATTAATAAATTCTCTAACAAATTGATTATAAAAACAACAACTTGTTTATTGAATTAGTAACTTGGTTACTGTAATTTAGTAATCTGAGGTGCAAACATTATTAGTAAAAAGTTTACTCACGGTAATTGTGCCAAAACACCCCTAATGTATCTTTAAAATTAACAATTAACAATTTTTAGATCTTTATATTGTATCTTTTATATGTTTGTATTTTTAGATCCAGATTTTAATCAGTTTAATTCATTTGGCGAAATGGATAGCACTAATGAAAATATTGGTTTGTACCTAAATAATTACATATAAGATTAAATTAATT
>JAIUCT010000012.1:13081453-13099639 GCA_021307375.1 Tetraneura akinire | reverse complement strand
AAATATTGGTTTGTACCTAAATAATTACATATAAGATTAAATTAATTTAAAAATTGAATAGTTTTTATAAAAATATGAGTCAATTAATATATATCAACAAATTTATATTAGGTATGCCATTATTACTTAATTTATTTTTTATACATTTGAACAGTTATTAGTATGAGTATGTATTATGTCATTTTGAGTTGTACATATTACACATTTTTCATTGTTACAACAAGGTATATAATTATTAATTATTTATTTTATCCTGTGGCTTTGCGAAGAGTTAATTATCCCTATAATTATCTTTAAATATTTCTATGGCTTTATTTAATTTTATAAAATTTAGTTTCACACATTAATTTCATTTTATTTGTTTATTAAAATTAGATGGTTGAAATTTGATCACATTATTAAATTTATTGAATATGAAATTAGTAATATGTTATGTGAATGAATATGTATACATCTGTAATATTCACATATTAAGTTAAATGAGAATGCTTAAAGATCACAGATAAGGCCAAATAATCATGTTAGCATAAATTTGCACATGTTACGTAGATGTACCTCAAACAATTAAACTATACTTAAATTATTACTTTTTTTTTATTTTATAAAGTTTACAGTTTTTTATTAATATGTAATATATATATTATTTTTTTAAGATTATGATGTTCTCCAAGAATCCGAATTGATGAATTCTATGGATGCTCAGTGGTCTGCAACATCATCTGCATTGAATGTTTTAGATACATCATCGACTTGTTCTTTTAACAGTTTAGAAGCTTTGGAAGAACATTGTGCAAATCCTTCAGATACTCTTAAAAATAAAGATGATTATATAGTTATTGACCTTACTCCTGTTAGTGAAGATATTTTAAATTATAGTGCTGATAATACTAAATCGCTTTCAACACATAAAACTACAGCATTTCAAAAAAAACCTAAACTGTTAACTCATAATGCAAGTCATGTGTTTGAAAACATATTAAATGATGATAGTGAATTAGAACTAACTCAAAATATTCGTTTAAGTCGTTTTCAAAAACGTAAAAGATTGTTATCTCCAATTGATATTAATATGTTAGATTATAATTTGTCTAATGCAGATAGTTCTGTTACTGCTACTAACGATCAAATTTATGATTCTAAAATAAAAGGAAAGTTTAAAAAACCATCAGATATTTCGTTGGATAGTTCCAATAAAAATATTGATAAATCAAAAAATAATGCAATAAATCATTTCACTCAAAAGGCAGTTTATGTGGATAATTCTGCATTTGATAATATTATTACTGATTCAAGTATAAGATCTGATATTACATTAAGGAATGAAAACACCTCATTGAACAATACATGCGTGTCAAATATTAATGGAATTTCAATGTGCAGTACATTAGAAATTCCAAGTTTAAATCCTAATAATACCTATGATATACCAATAAATGGTAATTCTACTCAAATAGGAATTGATAAAAATAATTTAGTGAAACAACCGATTAATGAAACATATATATTAGAAAATGATTTAATGTCTAGTAAATCAAACAATAACGTATCTTTAGATTTAATAAATGCTAAAAAAACATTGCTGGATACTTATACTATTGAAAATAGTGTTAATGATACATCAAATCAATTAAAATCTGACAATAAATTAACAAGTACCTTATGTGATATGTCTAACACTCACAGTCAATCTAAATCATCTAATAGAAAGCCTAAATTTATTCGTAAACTTCAATTGGATGATATATCATCAAATTATAATATAATTAATGATTGCAGTGTTAATGAAGAATTAAATGAAACAGAAACAAATAAATTAAAAAAATTTAAATTAAAGAAAACATTTCAAGATACTGATTCTAGGATATTCGATGATATTATTAGTGAAGAAAAAGAAAAATCTCAAAATAATATGTCAGATAATAAAATTCAAAAAATGAATGCTTGCACAGAACCATTAATTAATAATGATTTATTTAATGTTTCATCTGATTCCGAATTTAAGAAAAACATGGAAGAATCAATTTCAGGATCATCACAATCGAATGTTGTTCTGGATGATGTTGAAAATGATAAATTTGAAACTTCATTATTATATAAATATAATACATCCAATAGTATTTATCGATCAAGTAAATACAATTTTTTTAGTAAACAGTTTGGCCGTCATAGTTTAAGTTGCCAAGAAAATACTAATAACTATGATAATGTACTTAAATTGCATAGTGTTTCATTAAATACTGCTCTTAATAAAACATCGAAAGAAAAAAGTAATACATATTATAAATCATCTAGTAGTTCTAAATTTGATTCACAATCACACATTTTAAAAGTTAAAGAAAACCAAACAAACTCACACAATGAATTAAATAATGTCTCACCATGTGAGTTAAATACTTTAAACAATGAATTCGATAAATTTAAATTGTCGTCGTTATAAAGTCGTCATTTTACTGGTATAAATAATCTTAATGCACATTCAGGAATTTTCAATGATTTGATAAATGATAGTTTAAATAGTGATACATCTTTGACTGTGAATAATAAAACTTTAAAACAAATAAAATTCCAAAGTCACAATAATAAAGCTAAATCTAATTCAATTATATTCGATAATGTAATAACAAATAGTCCAGAATCAAATTCTACACCAATTAAAAATAAATCTGTGAATGATTTAGTGTTATGTGATCAAAATGAAGTTCAAAGTGATGAAACAATTGTAAATGAAGATGACTTATATAATAGTAAATCTATAAAAAAATCTGTTAATTCTTTTAAAAATCTTGAAAATTGTGATGTAAATATAGATGAATCTAATAGTACTGATGATGAACTTGATATTTTCAATAATATTAATGATTCTAGTTTAAAAAATTCAGAAGATATAAAATTTAAACAAAAAAATTTATTAAATGTTTCTGCTGGTATTGATAAATCATTTGATATAAATGTAACTATAACAAATACTTCTATTTCCAATAGACAATGTCATCAAAATAACTCTTTGAAATTGAAAGAACCTCATAATAACCATTCATTAACAAATATCACAGCAGGATTATTAGACAATTATGATTCATCAAATATTTGTTCAAGTAAAGATAATTTATCTATCCATAATAATACTTCTCAAGCTTTAGTGTCTAACAAAGTATTGAATAGTAATTGTTCTATTACACCAGTTGATGATGAATTAAATAATATGACATCAGAGAATAATGAAAGATTGACATTAAATTGCACATCTGAAATAGAAAGTATTAGATCATTAAGGAATCAATCAAAAAGTTTACTTATATCTAGACATTCAACGAGTTCTACATCATATGAAGGATTAACATTATTTAATAGTACTGGATTATTAGAATCATCAATAAATCAATCAAAAAGTTCATTTAATTCAAAATATTCTAAAAATGATGAAGAATCAACATTGGTTAATACCACTACTGGAGAAATTCTAAAACAAAACAATTCATCAATAAATCAATCAAAAAGATCTATTTCTGAATATCCACCAAATATTTCTAAAGATTTATTTTTATCAGTAGTTGAAGACAATTTAAGTAATATTAGTAGATTTTCTGTTGAATCATTAGAACAAAAGGAATTATCATCAAGTAGTTCAAAAATATCAACTTTAGAATGTTCATCAAATATGTCGACTAATTCATCAATACGAAAAGCTGAAGATGATTCAAATAATGTAAGTGGAATTTCTACACGTTCATCAAAAAAGAATAGACATTCTTCTAATAATGTACAACCATCAACAATTTCAAATATTACTGATGTGCTAATAAAAAATAATGAACTGTATAATTCTAGGAAAATTTTAAAACAAAGAGCTTCATCAATAAACCATTCAAGTACATCGACTTCAAGATATTCCCCAAATAGTTCTGAAGTATTATCAAATATAAAAGATTTAACATCAAAAGTTGAAGACAATATAAGTAATGGTAGTAGAGTTTCTGTTGAATTGTTAGAACAAAAAGAATCAACATTAAATTATTCAAAAACATTAACTTCAGAATATTCAATAAATATTTCTGGAGGCTTATCAGATATGCCGAGTAATTCATCAATAATAGAAGTTGAAGATGATATAAAAAATGTTAGTAGAATTTCTACACGTTCATCAAAACATAATAAACAACTTTCTGGTAATGTGTCACCAGTAATATCAAATAATATAGTAAATGAATCAGTATTATTAGATACTACTGCTGGATCTACGAAACTGAACAAATCAATAAATAAATCGAAAATATCTTTAAATGATACAAATAATATTAGTAAAAAGTTTACTAATTCTTCAATACAAAAAACTCAGTCATATACTGTTGGACCTTTGAAAGAAGATGAATTGCTAATAAATCATTCTAAAAAATCTGTCTCAGATAAAACATTAAGGAATAATACATCAATGATTTTGAGAAGTAATAAGAACAAAATATTATCTCCTCATTCTAAAACTTTAAAAGTGGTTGGTGTTGATAATGAGTCTAATGATTCAGACTGTTGGGAAACATTATCTGAAAATTCCATTATGCCAAACATTAGTGGATTTGAAACGCCTAAAAATAATAGATCAACTGTTACGGAACTTAATAGAATTGGAATTATGTCTATAAATAAACAAAAAGTCACTCATCCTGGTGTTTTTGAACTTGAAGATTTTGCAGAAGTACCATTAAGACGTTTGTCTATAAGTTCATCTAATGGTAGTCCTTCAATTCTTACTAGAGCTTTTGCAGTAAGTAATGCATTTGAAACAATTAATACTTTACAAAATCTTGATGAATCTATTAATAAATCACAAGTAGAAGAAATAGTACAAGAAAAATTTATATCTTTGTATAATAAAGAATCATGGATTACAAAAAGGCTTTATAATTTTATAATTGATAAATTTCTTCCTCGACATAATATATATTCTATTAAGTATGCAGAAAAATTTATTAAATTCTTAGCGTCAACATTAAAAAGTAATCATAAGAATAAAAATGACAGACAGTTGTATACAGATATACTAAAGTACCACATGGCAAGATATGGAATTATTACAAATACATTTGATTACATAGAATTTTTAACCGATTATATACCAAGACCATATTATGATGATTTAACTCCTAGTTGGGATTCTAAGACATCTAGAGTCAAATTTAATTTATCAAAAGCCTATATTCCCATTATGGAAGACGATGAGTTTTTAAATTATATTTTGGAAATTTTAAATGCTTCTTAACAATATAATTATTCAATATTTACTTATAAATATCCCATTATTGAACATTTAATTTTTCATATTATGTAAGAGAAAATTATTTTAAAACTTTTTATTATATTTAATGGTTAATTATCAATTTATTAATTTGTTTTTCATTATAAAATATTTTTTTTTAAAAAAAAAATGCATGCACAATATTGTTTAATTAAATAGGGATTTACCCATTAGAAAAGTTATAACAAATAAATAAATATTATTCTGTTTTATTATTAAGTATAAGTCTTGTTATTAAATAAAAAGTGTAATATTTCAAGTTACATTATAAGTTTTATTATTTTATAATTATAAACTAACACAAAATAGTTGTTTATATTTATTAATTTATATAAAGAAAAAAATTATAATTACTTCACTAAACTTAGTAAAGTATATGTTTAAGTTTACACTTATTATATAATCAATGAACACAATTATTTGAGTATCTAAACTTAGATACACAGACTTTAAAGTTTTAACTAAGGAAAATACTTCAACAAATAATCTGTCATTGTCGATATACATTCTGTACATAGACATTTAGCATGGTCTCAGCTATGCTTAGGTAAACTATCCATAGTCATTTGGTGTCTAGATGTAGATATGTTGGGCATTTCTTGCATTGTTTGATACATAGGATTTGATGTTTGATTATGATTTCTGTTATGCTGTGACCAAGATACATGTGCACCTCTAATAATTACTTGAGACTGAGCTGAAATATTAGTTGAATAGTGTTATTGTGGATGTCTGGTAGAAGGTATTGTGTAATTTTGATATCTATGTTGTAAAACTTGATTATCCACGGATGGTAAATAGTTAGATCTGGATGGTTGTGATGCTTCAACATTATTAAGAGGAGTAGGCATAACGGGATTTGTTCTATTTTGTGGAACTAGAGGAATTGCGAGTCTAGCATTAACAGCTAATAAATGGTCTCTACGTCTAGTAAATGTAGCCAATTCTTTTTCTAAGTCAACATTTTCATTTATTAATTGATATAAACATGAGAGTAATGATGCTACATCAAAATGTTGAGTTTGTTCCATTAATAATGAACCACCTTGTTCCCATTGACGTTCAAGTAAATCTTCTAAACTTTGAGAGCTGTTTCCAAGTCCATTAGTAAACCACTCAGAACCAGATGCATTACATTGAAGATTCTCTGTAGGTTTTTGTACTTGACGATATAATTGAGGACCCATTAACAATGGTGGTCGATTTGTTGGTCCATTACTTTCATTAAATACTTTATGTGTTTTAATTTCTTCATTCAACGTATCAGTTATTAATTGAGCCATACTGGAGTTTGGATTAAGGGCATTTCCCAACATATGTGGAGCATCAACACTAGATTCAAAGTATTTTTGCTCACTTATTTCTTTAATTTTAGTAGTAGTAACAGAATTAGACATATTCATTGAATTGGAATCTTTAATCCATGCGTTTGTCATACTAACAGGAGGCATATTTGTATCTATGCAAGATAAATTTGGTTCCTCAATAATTTTTAAACCATCAGATTGTGATTCACTACTAGTCATATTAATTTCCATTAGATTATCAACATTTTCACACTTAATCTCTTTTTCAGATTGTGTATCATTGGGATACTGTTTCTTACTGCCTACTGACATTTTACTTTTAAGTTGACGATGAGGAATTGAAGACTGAGAATTATTCAAATGAGTATTTAGAACACTTTGTGATTTATCTTTAGAATCTTCAAAATTATTAACAGCTATTTGTTTCTTTTTTTATTTGTTTTCAATATTTTCTTGAGTAAACTCGTCCAAAGATATTTCAGAAGCATTCTGAGGACGATATGGTGCAATGTGTTTTATTTTTAAATTGTTACTTTTTTTAAGTTTTGAATAATGGTGCTTACAATATCCAACATACTGTACATTACGGCCATGGTTTCCTGCTTCTTCACATAATAATCCAACATTTTGTGCACAAGTTACACGAAACTCTAATTTACAACACCTTTTTTACAAGTCATGCAAGCGCCATACGTATATGGATACTTTAGGTTCTCTATTCTTTTCTTCACAGATATAACAAACTTTTTTAAATCGGTCTAGTGGTATTTCATTTAATTTTATTGGTTCCATAGTATCCACATCTACAAAAGTTACTTCAGGTATGAACAAGGCACATACTACATGAGCCCAATTCCCATTTTCTGTTGGTTTTAGAGCACCATCTTTTGATGGACACAATTCACATATCACCTTAGCGTTTGGATTTTTTTTCATAGCAACACATTTATTACAATACCATGATCCTTTCGGTACTACTCGAATTCCATAACAAGCTTTATGAACAGCAACATTACAATTTCTACCATCACAATAAATTAATGGGTTGTCATCAAATGCTTTATCTTCGCTACATACACTACAGTTTCCCAACATTTCTTTCATTGCGTTACCTAAAATAATAAATATCAAAATCATTTAATCTACTTTAAATAGTTAATACAAAAAAATAATAAATCTAAAATACTACGTTTATAAAAAAACTTTATTCTGCTATTATATATTATATATATGTAAGTATCTGCTATGTTATTAAAACAATATATTGACAAAATATTATATTCTATGTACAATCAGTTAAAAAATAATGGGTAGCCAATACCCATTATATCTCTTTGTCTCATAGGTAGCTTCGCCACTGCAATATACTACTTAATGTTAATACAAATAACAAACAGTATTTTATTACACATTTACACATTACATCCGCACCTATTTATTTATTATAATCAGCTATAATACTGCTATACACTACATGAAACAGGGCACTCATTATATTTTACAAGTCGTACTGATGTATACGAAACACAATGTAAACTTTAAATAAAAAAATCATTGTTTTTTCAAAACATTATATTCTTTTTTGCCGTTGCTGTGCTTTCGCGCTCTTTTTCGATGTTATTGATGCCCTGTCCTTGCGCCTCTATTCATGGAACTTTTCACTATTAGTGTTTGTCAGTTTGTTTGACCTTGGAAATTATATTTATCGATACGAACAACAAACAGTTATTATGAGACATGAGTTTTTTTATTATGTATATTCTTTAACAGTCTCTACCGCACTACACTATACATATATTCCCCAACCATCTTACAACCACTAGAACTTTTCTAGCATTATCGTGCCTTTCCTTTTATAATATTTACCATGGCAATAATAAAATTTTAAAAGACAATACCATATAGAGATGAATATTCGTGTTGTTTACAACAGTGTGTGGTATTGGTATATCTGTTACGGTAAATGTACGTATACCAGTAAAACCGGTTAAACCTAGGTTTTATTGACAGTTTGCAGCAAAAGTCCGAATTTCGGGCATTTACGATTGATCTTCGTGAATTCTAGGACATACAAAATTATTCGGTAAAAGTTAGAATCATTATTATAGTTCGCGGGCTTTTACAAGAGAGATATGGTAATTTTTAGGATATACAATTACACGTTGGTAAAAGTCCGAATAATAAAATTTATATTATTGTACACTATTTATTTAATTTTAATTTTTTGAAGTTAAATTATAAGTACAGTGAAACCTCTAAATACCGGACACTCTCGGTCGCCGTAATTTTGTCCGTTATTTAGAGGTGTCCGCTATTCAGAGGGGAAAAATTTTCGAAAATTCAAGAATCTCAATTTTTTCTTTCAAACTTAATCTTTTTCTTTTGCTGGCCATTGCGTACTATAAAACCGTATGTATTGGAATCACAAATACAACTAAACTAAATACGTATTAAAAATATACGAGTAGGATAACATCACAGAACATAAACTAGAAAAATGTTTTTATCGATTCGATAATGGACGGATAAGATAAATTGTAATTGCACATAGTATAACGCCGGGTTTTTACTCGCCGTGTCACTCGTGGTTTCCCGTCGGTGTCGGATACAACACGAGTATTTGGATTTTCCCCCAAAATACACTATTATGTGTTTAAAATATTATTTCAATCAAATATTATTTCAAATATGTATCATTATTACAATAAAAATTATCAAAATTAGAAATTAAATTGCCATAAAAGTGTCCGTTATTTAGAGTGTCCGGTATTTAGGGGTTTTCCCATATAAAAGTGGTGAAAATGTTCCCGTTCCCATAAAATCGTCCGCTATTTGGAGGTGTCCGCTATTTAGAGGTGTCCGTTAAGGGAGGTTTCACTGTATTTGACGAAAACAATTAGGTAGATTGTATTATTTAATTACAGGTATATTATATAAAAATTACTATTTATTTTATTTCTGTATAATTTTTTTGTTATTTTAGAAAATATAAATACAATCATAAATATTTTTCCCATAATAATATAATACTATAATAGTACTTTTATCGTAAAATATTAAATAATTTATAATATGTTATATAGTATATAAGTATTTAGCATATAAGTATATAAGTAACATTACAGTGGTAATAATGGCTAGGTAATAAATACAAAAAGTGAAAATGTTTTTTTAAAAAAAATGGTTTTGATATAATAACAAAAATATCGAAAATATTAACCGGTGATGTCTTCACACTAGAAGGTCTCCCAGAAACTTTGTCTAATCACAATTTGTTGTATTATAAATACGGGCCTATTATATCAATCGACGTTGAACGATCTTTTTCAAGATATAAAAATCTTTTAATGGATATTCGTCGATCATTCTTTTTTGAAAATCTTAGTAAAGCTATAATTGTACAATGCAATTCAACAGGTAAAAATAAAGTTTATTATTAGTTAAATAAATAAATTTTTAAACAGTTTTTACATAGGTATGTTGTTTTATTTCCATTTAAAGTTATGTTTAACCTATAGTATGCCATTATATCCCACATGAATTTATATATTTTCAATAATTCACTTTTTTTTATTCAATAGACGTCTGTGGTCGTATTGGCTGTAGCGTTGAGCACCGCTGGTCGTCGTCTCGGCTCTCGGCTATGATGTTGGATGCCGTTGGTCGTCTGATTAGTGCATTGTTCTTGATGCTTATTTATATTAGTTGCCCATTTTAACCTTTCACCTTTAGTCTTTTTACAGTCAAAAGTCCAATAACATATTATGATGTAAATAATGTAGGTTAATACTAATTAAGTATTATATTTAGTTTTTTACAGTAAAAAGTTCAAGAGAGCATTATGATCTATATATTATTAATTATGTTGTTTTGAAATATAATATTAATAAACTTGGTCGTGGTAAATTTATTTTTGAAATTGTTTCTTTAGATCTTTTAATAATTTACGGCTTCACTTATTTGTTATTTAATACCAGTTTTACCATTGAAAAAACACTATCTACTTGATTTTTAAACATAATATTAATCGTATTAAAACGAGAAAAATATTTAATTATTTCATTAGCCAATTTACAGTATACCACCGGCCACCAACTATTAGCTGGTCATGTGTTGTATAAAACGTTTTGTTGTATGGGCTATTTTATTAACTTTTAATAGGATTCGTATTCATAAATCATAATCATAACTAGCACACTAGTTGCTTAGTCGTATACTCGTATTATGCTATTCGCGGTCGCGTTATTAGTACCCATCACTCCATCAGGTTTAATTTTGTTCATAAGCAAAAATATAATATACTCGTAAATATTATTATTATTATAATAATATGTTTTAATATATTTTATATTTTTAACAGATATACGCGGGTATACGTGCGTATATGAGTGCATTTTCATTTTTTTCTGGGGTATACGCTAAATTATTAAATTGTTAAATTGGTATACGCCGTATACTCGCGTACACCCTTCAAGACATCACTGACTATTCGACAATGTCGACAATGATTCAATATTTGAAAATCAATAAATGAATACTACGTATTGTAAAATTTTAAAGATTACAATAATTTCAAAGTGATATTTATTTTATCTACAACCAATAATTATTATAATATATTTCTATTTTCCTATAGCAATAGCCAATACAAAACACAATAGTCAACAATACGCACATAATATAAATAATATTAGATTGTTTTCGATGAAAAATAATCACAACATAACATACGTAACTTACATTTATCATACCTTTGTTAATTTCGTATGGTAAAAAAAAAAAAAAATTAATTAATTAATAAAAAGAGAATACGTCATAACGGGTGATTGTAAATTCCATCGATTGTGACCTTTTTGTATGTAAATTCCACCGGTATTAAAATATTACTCATAAAATTGATGTACTCGTAATGTCTTATCGGTATGATTTTTAAAATATTTTATATTTTTATGAACCATTTAGCATTACTTACCCAGAAGACACCACGAGAAAGCGGTTCACACTATCTTCCAAAAAATGTGGGTTTTTTTTATTTATATATCGTCAATGATTTAAAATGTGTTATTTAGTTAAAAATGAAAAATGTTTAAATTACTTTATTATTTATAAATTAATATTTTGATATTATTTTTGTTTAAACAAACATATTATTCTATTTAAATATTCATAACGTGATTTTGATGTAGAATTTCTATAAATATTAGGTTAGGTTTTCATGAAAAATATATTAGCCGTATTTAAAATAATTATATCGGTGGAATTCACGTATTCATACTCTCATTTTAGGTGAAATTTTGGTACCGGTGGAATTTGCATGTTTTAAATCGGACTCTAAAATTGACTACCTTCCTGGAAATCGGTGGAATATACATGTGCCTGACATAACGAATGCCACAATATATTATAGTATTGATAAAATACTCATTGATCTCGTTAGTCAATTATTTCATAGATGGGCGGATGGGTAACGTACTAACGTAAGAATAATAAATCAGAAATATAAATTCCATTTCAATTAAATTTATTTGGGTCAAGTTTAATACACGCACCACGCACGTATTATAAGATGATATTAAATGTAGGTAGATTTTTATAAAATATTTAAACACGATTGTATTAAAAATATCATTGACGTATATATTTATAATATCGCCATATAGGACGTATATTTTATTATAATATTCGTGTGCAAAGGTACACGTCGCATATTATCATTGTAAAAATGAAGAGACGAAGGAGTTAACCTTGTGTTCGGTTCTTTCGCGACCAATGCAGACGTCCAACATTATTATACCATCCGACATCCGTATACCTACTATAGGTCCTTAGGTAACAATGGGGCGAGTTTTTTTTCATTTTTGGAACGTAAAATTATCAGTCTACCGGTTTGACGGGACGGCGACGATTTGGCGAAGGTCTTTTGTATGCGTCCACACGTGTGCGCACATAATATGACGACTACTATATAATGTATAATGGTACCTCCTACCGCCTACACAGGCTTGAAATTTGATTTATTGTGTGTTCGTTCTACTAAAACACCTGGCAGAGAATATACCATATGCAGTGTAAATTGCGGGAATAAAACAGTTTTATAATGACGTTATATTCAAAAAGGATCTAGGAAAAAATATCCAGATAAAAATATCCAAGTAAAATATATCCAATGAAAAAATAACCAGTGGAAAATATATCCAATGAAAAAATAACCACTCCATTTTAATTAATAAATAATAATGTTAGAAATGTACTTAAAAATACAACTGTCAACTCTGTATAGATGTATTGAATACTAAAACTAATAAAGTTAAACTCATTTAGTACATTTAACCATATACGACAGTACAACTATTATTTACTTATTCGTTGTAATGTTTTTAGAAATTACCAATTACTTATTAGATTATAAATAAATGTAATATAACATATTGACCGATTCACAGATTATAATATGTAGATATATTATAGCCATTTGCCATATAGTATATAATAATATTATATGTAGGCATCTGACATAAGATTCAAACGCATATAATGTTCATTTTATTGATTGCGGATATTTATTCCTCGGGTAATTTTTCCACTGGTTATTTTTTCTTTGGGCATTTATTCCTCGGATATTTTATCTGTAGGATATTTTGTCTATCGGTTATTTTTTCTGTGGATATTTATTTACGGATATTTTTTTCCCAGATATTTTTACTGACACCCATTCAAAAACACCAAATCTTTGTAGTAGGTACATTCTGTGTATAATACCATTGATTATAAATACAAAATATACTTAATAAAGATTTTGAAGAATTATGAATACATTCATAAATTCATAAAGAATATACAGTTCTTTTTTCTTCGTTGATATTAAATTTATAAACCTATACTAAACAAAACATCGATAAATATTTATATAATCATTATTAATTAATAAAATTCAAAATTTTCAAAATTATAATATATACCTACTGGAAGCTTCAAGAAGTAAAAAATATCACAGTATCGCGCGATTTAAAACAAATTTGATTATCAAACTCACGCGAGTGATGCGAATAAATTCGTTCATTCGCGCGATCTGCATTTTCGCGTTACGTTGGATCTATTTTTATAGATTTGATTATTTCAATCGTCACGTTCACGTAGGACACGGCGTTAGATAGTGGCGAATTAAGAATGATAACTATGATAATTTATAATTATTATATTATTAAAATATAAAATAAATATAGGTGAACATTAAAAGCTGGTTTTCTCCACGCCTCTCACGATCATGATATTAACAACAGCCGAAATAAAATAAGAATTTATCAACAAATTGGTAATTTTATCACCATCTATTGAGAATTTTATTTGACTCCGTCGAAGAACAGGCCAGCGAGCAATCTATTAGTATTTAATAATATAATCAATGATAATACACAGTACAGAAATAGATGGGTACACATATAATATAACTCTATAAACTATGCCTTGGTCACGGTCTATTAGTGGGAGGGGGAGCATTGTTTTGTAGTAACGGCGAATACCGGTTATTGTGTCCGTCCGATGTTCGTTTGGACTTTGGACCGTGTACCAGCATACCTACCTATCATAATTATCTACATAATATATTATGTAACGTCAGGAAATGCCGTGATTTTGCACGTTTTTACGAAATCGAATACTGAATTATTTTCTTGTCTATACAATAATAATGCCGCATATACTCGCATTGTACTTTGTACCTGGCCGTTTGTGACCTTTGTCGTATCAAAATTTCAACAATGTAGGTACATAATATTCCACCTCTAGATTGCGCCTAAATAATATATTGTACTTGTACACGTACATTACCCCACTTCCGTGAAAAATTAACCGAGTTATAATTTACGTAGTATAATCGCAATTTTCAGGTACCTTTATACAGCCATACAGGTACCTATATCATAAGAATAAAACTGAACGACCACGTCGACATTTTTCGAAGCAAAAACGATAATATCTCAGATTATATGAATTTTGAAAATAAAACATATTGAAACATAATTATTTATTAAAAAACCAGATCAAAAACTCAATTCGATTTTTATATATGGAAACAAGTATTTCCACAACTAGGCATGTTCAATTTTGTTGTTATTCGGCATTATTCACGAAAAATGAATTTTCGACAAATTCTATTTCAATACTTCACGATAACTCGGGCATACAAGTACTTACGGTCTAACATTGGTGAAGAAAGATTATCTGCATTAGCTATTATGAAGCCGGTGTCACTACAGCAATAAGCCAATATATTATGACAAAATTATTCAAGAATTTGCTCAAGCTCGTGCACGATGAAAATTATAACCACACTTTTTTTTTAAATATTTTTTTTTGAAGTATATTAATAAGTATTTTAAATAAATTTATATCTATTATCTACAAAAAAAAAAAATATTTAATATAAAATGTACATTTCTTGATGGGTTGATGGGGGTGGAGGGGGTGCTTAAAAATGTCTAAATGCGCCACGTGATTTCAATCACCATCTATGTAATCTATATATAATGTCTATATAATCTATATATATATATCTATATAATCATATAAGACGGTGCTTGCAGCTATGAACAAAATAAAAGTGAAAACCAATCCACCTTGGTGAAAACACCGTTTTATCTACATCGTGACCGAAACATTGATAAAAAAGAGTTGTAGGACCTAACTTCTAGACCGTGTTTTGAATTGTAGAAATTCACCGCGAGGTCGTAGGTTGGTAGCCCTTCATGACGCCAACTGTTTAACGAATCAAATCACGCCAACTGTTTAACGAATCAAATCACGCCATGTCATTGTTCACCTTCACGAACATTACAATGCTCAATTGCGTATTTTGTATCCATATAACCTACAGATGTAGACCTGGGTTAATGATAATTTATTTATTTAATTCTTCTTCTAAAGAAGTCTTCTAATATTTCCTAAGGTTTAAATCCTCGCAAAAGTAATCGCAATACTTTTAAATTTTTATAATTACTGCAAAAGATTAATTAATTTTGAATATTAATATAAAATAATTTTTGAGAATAATTTGTTCGAATTGCATTTCCGAGACACAATAACTGTTTACGATTTAATGATGGAACATCGTGATGTAGCTTATCGAAACATGAACAATTCATCTTCTGAAGAAAGTGATCGAGGTTATACAAGTAATAAAACAAAAATATCTATATGAAATAATCATAAATAATTTAAGTACCTATACTATAAATATATGTTATTACTTGTTTTCAATTATTAATAATGGCTTGTATATTTTTATAAATTTATCAAAATATTCACCAAGGGTGAATGCACACTGGTTAAAAACTAAAACTCGTTTATTGTGACGACTAATAAAAATAAAACCATTGTATAAATAATAAACATTTTTCCTTTCACTTTTCAGTTATGACTAGTATTGCTTTAATGGAATGGAACTTGATCTATTTTGATCAGTCTTATTATGGTTGACGTGAGGCAATATTATAGTACATTGTTGGTTTACCTTTTAATCGGTGCTAGGTCATTTTGTTTAGTAAGGTACAAAACATGCAAAACGCCGATATTGTGTACGGTCTTATAATAAATAATATGTACATGATATTATAATATATATATATAGCATTATTATACATTAGAAGTTTAAAAATAAATAATAATACTCAATTTTAAAATTGTAATGAATTTATATAATATAAAGCTATGAGATACTGCATTTATCGTTGTAATACAACTGTGATAATAACAAAATTGGCCATTAAATATTGTATGATTTTGAGTTTTGACTATAATATACTGCAAATAGGTACTACAACATAATTGGAATGATAAATGTTGGAAATGTATAATGTAAAAAAAATATCTAATATAAAATGTATAATAAATTGTTAATAAATTTATTTTTAACATTTCCAATGTATATCTTTAAAATTTGTATGCAGTGTTGTGTATTGAAATCCATCTGTTACAAGTTTTAGTTTTAACTTGGTAGATGTGGTTGTTGCCATCATCACAGTTATTACCTTATTGAATTTGATTTTTACAATAAATGCTATCATATTTTAAATGTATATTTTATATTTTATAGTTTAATTTTGATATTTAATATGTATTTCCAAACTGTTTATATATAACATTCTTACCTATGTACCTATATATTATTTATTATAAAACTTTAGGACCGTATAAACTGTGCGTTTTGCAATCAATATTTTTACCCAACCGTATAAAGTGCCTGCTTATTTTATTTTGAACAATAGATTGTATAAAGTGACCGTTTAATATTTTAGCCATATTTTGAATGATTATGTTTTATATGTGTGTTTTATATAATACTTTATTATGACTAAGAACAAAATAACTAATCTTGACTAAAATTTCTTCAATCAATTACGTTGCTTTACTAGTGTGCAGTATACTAGTATGTACCTAGTGAACTGTATAGTAGATATTGTAATATTTGTAGTCAATCATGGGATGGTATTTTAACCGTATTTTAAATGATTATGTTTTATGTGTGTGAAATTGTAATGCTTCATTATGATTAAAAGCAAAATGCCTAATCTTAATTAAATTTTCTTTAATCAGCTACTTTGTTTTTCTAGTGTGTGGTCGTTTAAGTATGAATGAAATTTGTGTGGTTGAAAATATAAACAATTAATCTAATTATAACAAAAAGTTTAATATATAATAATGATAATGTAATATATAATATATATCATACAAGTACATTTATTAAAATATATCTATATGCCTACAACATATCATTATAAATAAACAAAAAGTTATTATAATAAATTATAAGTTGGGTAGTTATATTTTATAGGGTTAAAAATAAGAAAAATAATGGTAAATTAATTGTATTTTATTATTTTTTTTATTTTATTATACATCCAAGTGATTCATCAAGTGTAATATTAATATATTATTAATTTTAAAAACATCTTTTTATTTTATTTATGAATAAAATTGAATTTTTCTATCAAAAAAAAAAAAAAAATAAAAATAAAAAAAAATAATAATAATAAAATAAAAAAACAATAATCATTTTTTTTCATTTAAATTATAAAATAATACATTTTAAACACATGCTTTTATGTTTATATAAAGGAAAAAATTGGATTTTTTTTTATATAAAATAATTGAAATGTTAATTTTGTTTGTAATATTTGTATGGTGTTGTTATAAAATATATTATCTATAAATTCTACCAAATCTATTGGTATCAGAATACCTAAGTGGTAGATCACTGTACTAAACAAATACTGAGAATTCATGTATAATTAATTTAATTATTAATCATGTATATTTTAAAGTAAAATTGAGTTCATTGTAAATAGGCAAGTATAAAAGTTTTTTAATTGTTATGTTATGTTTATGAGCATTAATTAATTTGAAATATTTTAGTCTAATTTATAAGTGTATGTATTTATAAATTTAATATTAATTTTAATTAAATAATTATTCTTAAAATTTAAAATTATTAAACTTTATACCTAACATTTGATTATACCATAATCCATTAACATTATAATTAACATAATATAATTATCTTAAAATAAATATATGTAGAATATAATATTTAAT
>JAIUCT010000012.1:13010574-13079210 GCA_021307375.1 Tetraneura akinire | reverse complement strand
AAATCAAATAGAAAAACGAGCTTCATCAAGAAATAGAAATCAAATAGGAAAACGAGCTTCATCAAGAAATAGAAATCATATAGAAACTCGAGATTCATATAACTTTCGTGAACATTCCGAACCAAAATCTAATATTAAACGTAAAAGTAGAAGCCGTCATGTCACAACATCACAAATGCGTGATAACTTGCCAAAAAATGAAGTTAATGGTCAACATTCGCATTATCAGAAGCAGTCACAAACCAATGATCAACAATTATTTCCATCTAATACATTACAAGATGAAAAGGTTATTTCATGCATTTTATTAATTTATTAATTTAATGTTATTTATATGCATACATTTTGAATGTATACTTGAATTGTTGATAAGTTTTGTGATACACAGATATAGAAATGGATTATAGAATGATTATATCATCAATGCTATTAGCTAATAGTTAAATAAAAACGGTAACTGCAGAAATTTCTTCTTTCCCGCAATAATAATATTAGAGAACAAAAATAGTTTAAGAATTTATTTTTATTATAAATCTGATGACTGAATATGATAGTACTAGAAATAATAAAATTTAACAAAAAATGAAAAATATTGCACTCGATAACTTTTAAAATATTTTACTAATATGGTAAACTCAATAAATATCTATATGGCAACATATGTCATAAAATATATCTAATTTTCAGTTAGTTTAGTAAAATCAAAATTTTTACATTATATAACAATAGAATAAACAACTTTAAAAATATAATATTTTTTTCTATTTTACTTAAAATTGTAAGTTTAAAGATTTGATAAAAAAATATTGGAACTGTCGATTTATAAAATATTTTATATTTAAGTTAAGTATATGAATTTGGTTTTTTAAATTTTCAATCCAAAAGCCCAAAGTTGTGAATCATATAATTTATTATAATATTTTATTTAAAACATATTTATTATTTTCAAAAATCTATAATTAGGCTTAAAATCATAGTAACAGTTTCAAAATTTTCATCAAGTATCTATACAATATATTTATATTTATATGAATATTTACAAAAATTTTTATATTTATTATAATAAAAAATTGAAAAAAATTACATAATTAAAGTACTGACAAGATGAAATATTTGATTATCTCACAATTTTTTCTGCCAAAAAGTTTTTTTATAATTAAAAGAATAATCAATACAATTGTCGCCTTGATTACTATTTAAAATGAAAAGCATATAATTATTATTTCATTTAAATATTTTTATATTTACTATTGTTAGATAAAAGAAGCAAATTTAACAGAACCAAACTCAACGTACTACCCACCACCACCACTGCCACGAAATTTTATAATGGGACCTCAACTCATGCATCGACATCCACGTATGTGGCGACCCATGATGCTAAGACCACGGATGCCACGACAACGGATGCCACCACCATATGGGCCGATGCCTCCATATCCATGGATGCCACCATTTCCTTTTATGATTCCAGCTCCTCCAATGTACATGCAACCATGGCATCCTTACTATCCTCCATGTAAGTATAATCTTATAAAAAATATTCTTTTTTTTATTTTATAATAATTGCTAAAGGATCTAACATTCTGATGACAACTTACAGTTATAAATAACAACTTGTAATTAATTAACACAAACTATTGTTTTGCCAAATGATATATTATTTACTTAATGTAATATGTATATTAAATATAATATCACAATATAATTTGATATAAATTTATATAATTATGTTGGTATTTTTACAGGTAACAATGAACGTCCTACTTAAATAGAATTCACAAGAATATAATATATATTTTACAATATTATAGGTATATATTTTTTTGTATAATTAGATATAGAAGTTTAAATGTTTATCGTAATAAAATTAATGATATAATATAACCTTAATGTTGATTAATTATTATTAGATTATTAAGTAGATATATTCATTTATATTAATATACTTGAATATCTGTATAAGTAACAATAATTATCATTGTATCTTAAATTATCTTATGCATTTTAAATTATTTTTATTTTTTGGAAATAAAAATAAAAACATTTTTCATTTTTTTTTTTATATATTATTGTTAAGGTTAAACATAATTTAAAATTTGATTTATAATTGTTTTAAAAAGGTTATATTGTAATTTTTTATATTTTTTGCTTATACTCACAACTTAAAACGAATAGTGTAATGCAGATTCCATTAATATATTTTTATAACTTGGTTTATATAAATTATGTGCAAGGATTAATTGTATAGAAATTTAATTAAAGAACGTTGTCATCCATGAACAATTGTTGAATTATATTATCTATCATAATACTGTTTGACTCTAGAAGTATACATTTTTTAATTATGCTACTTAAATATTTCTATTCTAATATTGTTATTATGAATAATGTATTTAAATTATTTTAATAAGAATTTAGATGTTAATATTTTTAATTGAATAATATAATATTTGATTTTATTTTATTTTATTATATCTTATATTTACATTGTAAATTGAATTTAATATTAATTTATTCAAATTTTTAAAAATTAAATTACTAATTAAATTTAAAAAAAATTAATTTTTTATTAAACCAAATTAACAACTATTTATATTCTACTAAATTTGATAAGTTAACTAAATTTATACTAACTCTATTTTAACTAGTATGAGAAAATAGTAATACTAAATAAAAGTAAATATTGGTTCTATTAAAAAATAATTCATTTAAAATGTATTATAATTTTGCTGAAAATTATAAATTATAAAATTATTTTCGTTATGTTAAGTTAATAATTAAGTATTATAAAATAAGTGTACTAATTTTTGAATATGTAACTATATTTTAAAGTTTATTACCACTAATATACAAGTTGTGAATTTAGAATTCAATCAAATTTATCATAATGGTTTTATCCATTTATTAATTACTTTTCAATATTTAATCATAAATGTTTATACACGAACATATATACGTATATATACTTTTTCGCTTTTAATATTACATTATTTTGCATTTTTTTGAGAATTTGTAGTACTTTGTTTTTATTATGGTATTTATAAAGTAAATTGTATTACTTTGTATTTATTATATTTATAAAGTAAAATCAATTTTAATTTAGTAATTATTAGTTTATTAATTAAAGTTTATAATTTTTATCATAATTATTTTAATTACTATTTTTTAAATTTTGATTTTTAATTGTAAAAGTAAAAAGTTAATAAATATATTTCACATTTAATATAAATATATTAATATATGTAAAACGTGTTTTATGTTGGAATTTTTACTTTAGTCTTGAGACAAAACTATAATTTTAGAATTATTAATTATTGAGAAGTTATAATTGTATTTTGCTAAAATAAAAAAAAATTCTGTTGAGGTTTATATAAGTACTTAATCTATATAGTCAGTGACGCCCCGAGTGGGGGGGGGGCAGGTTATGCAAATGCACCACCTGAAAATTTTCCAAAAATTGTAAATTAGAGCGGAGCGTCCCTATCAGGGGCGGAGTGGGAGTTAAATTCAGGCCAGGAAATTATAATTGAACTGGCCACTGACTGTAAATTTGAATAACTACCAAGGGGCAGGGACACACTGAGGTTTTCAAAAAGGTATTCTAAAATAATAACACTTACCCACCTAGAATTTACCCATATCACCCCCATTCAAAATTTCTTTTAAACCTTTAAAATCACAAAGAAGCGCTAGGACCACCCACCCTCAAAAAAGTTGAGCAGCTACCCTCCTCATGTCAGAGTCAGAGCACCTCTAATAACTACACTTACAAATCTTTTCTCTCAATAAGCTCAAATTGACACTTGTCTTAAACAGTTTTTTTGTTTGTAAATAACTTCTAGTTTTATTTGTTATATTTTATATATGCAATACAAAAATTGCTTGATACGATAATTATATACTATCCGATAATAATAATTATAATTTATAAGAAACCAACAATATATATAATATTAACTATAAACATATTTTCACCCAAAAAAAAATAATATTTTAAAGTATGTCTTTTATTTAAACAATTATTATTGAATATTTTATGATATATAAAATCAATAAAATTAGTTTCAATTAGAAAAACAAATCATAAAACAAATTAAATAACAAAAACATTTATTTACACATGTTTAAATAAGATGTGAAAATGCATAAAAGTAGTGATTGTATCAAAAATTTTTGAAAATAAAAAATGCCTTGGACAATTATTATACTAGGTTCGAACTCGAGGTCTCGAATTAAAACGCATCACACTAAACATGTAAAATTCGATGTTATTTTTTATTTGTATTTAATTAATTATAATTATATTTTTATTGTAAAATAAAGATCTAAATGTGTCTTTGCTATTATTTAAAAGAAGAGTTTATTTTCGATACGTAACAATTATTTATATTCGTATTCGAGTTATATTATTTTAATTATACCTTAATACATAAGCGTGTTAGTCGTGACTTCACGAATCAGATGATTCGTAAAACCACAAAACGGCAATATAAAAAATAATAGTCAGTACTTTAAATCCAGCGACGATAACTGAAAGTGTAGGTGAACTCGTAGATTGTATAAAAGAAATAAATAAAGCTGGTGAATTTGTTGATGAATGAAACTTGCATACGTCGAAACACCGTCAACAATTTCCGAAACAAGTCCTCTTGAAGGATGTGGTGTAATGCGGTGTTGGTCACCGAGACTACGGACCAACACTGCTTGCTGGTTGGTCTCGTTGGGTCGTATTTATAACCTTTTGAGTCCGATCTACAGAAAGGCTTTTCCCACGATTCGATGCATTATATCGTGTTAATGAATAGCTTACGTTTATGTTTAGATAAAATGATATAATATTTCCCACGAGCCGATCAATTATGTTTAATTATTATTAGGTATTAATCTTCTAGTCGCCGACTGTGGTTTCTTTTTTTATTGCATTATAGAAATGCCTTATCATATTGCGCGTGTTGCCGATTCCGGTGTCGCTTATTTATTTTAATACCTAATATAAACAAATTTATTGTGGTATTATCTAACTATACATGATCGCCGTCTTTGACGTTATGTATGTGGGTGTCATAAAGAGTTGAGGGATTATTTAATTGCCTATATTCAGACTGTGACTGTGTTTTGCTGTATGTTGATTCGTTTATTAAATAGGTACAATGAAATTGGTTGAAAAGTTGATCGTTATTCTAATAATATTATCATCTTATTTTATATTAAAATTACTATTAAAAGAAAAATAAATAAATGATGATATTTCATAAATATCATTACAATAATATTAAAACTCAGAGCATCGGGAATTGTGTGTTGGACGGCGACGAGTGACAAGAATGTGCTGAATTATATGCATATTATGCACATTATGGTCGACACTCGCCACCGTCCCCGCACGATACGGACGGAGCCACGGAGCCCAGTTGAAACTACGTAAAAACGGACAAGTTGTAAACCGATGTTTGTTGTTTGATTAATAAACACAGTTATTTAAAATTATCTTCTTATGCGTTACCTACTTATTTTTAATTTTAAATTTATTGTTGTGTTAAGTTCATAACAATGCTGCACCGATAGATCCGGTTCGATATGGATCAATGTTCGGGCTCAGGGATACGTCTACACTCTTATAAATAATATTTATACACGACACTTATAAAAAGTATAATTTATTTTATTTAGTGGACTGTATGTATAGTATATAAATTATGTAGGAATATGTTAATGCCAAAGGCGGACGAGTTGTGTATCGTTCTCTTTATAAATCACAACTCATTTGGGAAAAATCTCGATACAATTAGTAAAAACGATAATACAATATTACCTATCAAAATATAATGATTATCAATTTATCATATTTAATAACGGTTAAAGACGACCAAACATACAATATATATTAGAATAATATACTACCTATATTAAAAGAGTACATTTTATTTGCACTCATTGTACATTACAGTATTGCACAAAATACACACGATATGAATTTTATAAAATAAAATTGTAAAACAAGAAAAATATAGGTAGGTATAGGTATGATTGTATACTATGCTTTAAAATTTCACTACGCCCTTTTGGAGACCACCTGACCACTGTTGTGCGTAATATGGACATAAGTAATAAAGCTATTTTGGAAAATTGAAGTCGTTTTAATCCATCCAAGTATCCCAGTACCCATCGAAATAGCGAGGATCTGCATTGGGGTCATATTTTGGAAGATATTGTTTCACAAGTTCTTTTTTAAATTCGTACAAACGATCAATTGTCTCGTTCAAAACGTGTCTGTTTTGATCGGCTACATTTTTGTATTCGCACGGATCATGATGCAAATCAAACAAACAATAATTGTCGAAACATTCGTAATTTTCATCGGGATTTGGATGGGCAATGCGTTCCGAACATTTCTCTTCAATTTTCGCCTGACCGCGAACGTCATTAAATAAATGATGCATCGTCGACACGTTCATACAATCGTCTTTGGAGATAAAACAATTAATTTTCGATAGGTGGGAACTAGTGGGACTTACAATTACATTTGACATATTGTAATCCGGTCCGACATTGCCACGCTCACCTCTATATCTGAGATAAATTGACAGATCATTTGTACGATTACCTGTGTCAAAATAACAGTTATTAATCTATTTTAATTTATGTTTGACGAAATGCGTGAACTATTATGACGTTAAAGATATGAGAAACATTCAAAATAATGTAAATATATTTTAAAAATATAAATATAATTTATGAAATCAATATTTCGATTTCATATTTAGTCTATACACCTACTTAAAATAATGATCATACGTGTTGACTATAGCTATTAAAAAAAGCCAATAACATAAAATTATGAGTTTTTAAATTACAAATAATTTTTTGTTGTGGTTATAATTTGTAAATGAATTTTATTTTATTTTAATTTAAATACATATTTTGTATTTCCATTAGGTACCTATATAATAAGAGCCATGTTATAGGTATTAATTTACATAATCATTTTAAGTAATTATAAAAAAGTTACTTCTTAAAATTATCTAAATGTACTCAATACATATATATATATATATATATTTAAATATTTTATTTTATACATATTTTATATTTTTATTTTACACGTCATAAACATTCTAATTTAAATTTTAAAAATCATTATTTTTACTTTTTACAATTTTCCATTGATTAACAATTAATGCTTCTTCTCCTCTAACTTCATCAATGTTGATTAAAACCGTTGATCTCAATTGTTTAGAATTATTGGTTAAACTTGTCCACTGGTCAACACCGTCAATGTTCCTTAAGTCTTCAATATTACCACCTGCAAATAAATCATTATTTAGGTATCATGTTATTACTATTATTTTTAATAAAATAATTATGAATGAATAATTTATTAATTTTATTTAATTGAATACAGTTTAAAGCAAAATTCTATGGCAAATTGGTAGGTACCTAATTAAATATTTGATTGAAATAATCATAATGTGTGTATTAAACATTTAAAAAAATTTAAAACCATATAAGTACGGCGTATGGTTTTATTCATAATTAACTTCAATAATTAATATAGGTACCTACTTACCTAAAAATATATTTTATCATTTTAAAAGCTTCATTAGATCTTTTAGGATAGGCTCAGATATTGCTAATTAATTATTACCTATATGCTATATCTTATAATATTGAACCATAAAGAGTAGGTATAGGTAGGTAGATTGAATATCGATTAAGCAAAGTTAACAATACCTAATTGCGAACTTGGGTAATTTAAAATTGTGATATTCGCTAAATTGTTAAGATTATGGTTTATTAATATTACAAAATATCAAATTAGAGATTTATAGGTACAATACCTGCAGCTGTATACAAAGTTGGCAACCAATCAGTAATATGAAATAAATTTTCTGAAACACTATGTTTATTTTTCAACCACGGACTCCATATTGCAGCTACCCCGCGTACTCCACCATCAAGAACTACTCCTTTTTCCTATATTATTTAAAAAAAAAAAAAAAAAACTGTCTTTAGTTAGGTTTATATTATTATAATATTATAAGTTGATTTTTTTATTCAACGTGATTAGTGAATATTTTTAAAAAGACAATATTATTATGATTAACTTTTTTATATAAAAAAAAAATATAGGTATAGGTACCTTATTTTAATTTTTAATTAGTAGCTAACTTATATTGTAGGTATAGTTAGTAGTTACCTACATAGATGATAGATAGGTACGTTATACGTATAATATCACGACAAAATCAACGTTGATATTATAATGTTATAGTAGGTATATAACATGCTTTCACACAGTAACGCCTAGGGGGTGACATTCCGGGCAAATGCCTGGGGCCCCGCGATCGGTGAAAGCCTCGTAGTTTCCACTGTTTAAAAAAAAAAACACATTTACGAGTATATTGAAGAAATTAACTTTCTTACATAACAATCAATGTTAAAAAGACGAGCTGATATTTCTGCCGCAGGGATATAGGTGTGCAAATCATAGTGTTTAATTTTAATTAGAATAATTTGAATTCATTGATAAACCATTGCATTCGAAAAAACGATTCTGAGCGAAGTTCAGTCAGATAATATAAGTAGTGATTAATTATAAATTTATAACGAAATGTATAATTATATGAAAAATTTAAAATGCAAAATTTTATCACACATATAGGGACGATATAGGTACACATAATACATACCTACCTATAGTACATAAATGAACACACTAAAAAGTTTTTAAGTTCAATATAATTGCTCATAAAATCCTTTGTCACCTAAATGCCAATATCATAAAAATTTTTGTCAATTTTATTTATCATTATGTAAAATATTGAATAATAATAATAGGAAGAATCCATGTAAATAATTAAATACTTTAAATATTAATTTTACTAAAATATCAACTTTAAACAGCTATAAAAAAATTGAGACTAGAGATTTTTCTTATATTTTGATATGATGTTAAGTAATATGTAGATATACTTCAGTAAAATTTTCAGACCTTAATGCCAAAAATTGCCAATTTTATCAAACATTATATACATAAAAAGATGAGCTGATACTCCTGCCGCACAGGATACAGGTGTGCGAATCATAGCGTTTAATTTTAATTAGAATTTGAATGCAATGATAAACCATTGTATTCGAAAAAACGATTCTGAGCGAAGTTCGGTCAGATTATAATTTTCGTTTGAACTAAAATTATCAATTTAAAACAGCTATAAAAAAAAAATTGAGGTTAGGGATTTTTCTAATATTTTAGTATGATGTTAAGTAATATGTAAATATACTTCAGTAAAATTTTCAGACCTAAATACCAAAAATTGCCTATTTTATCAAACATTATATGCGTAAAAACGAGAATTTTACGAAATATTCAATGTCCAATATTTTGTAGAAAAATTAACTAAACGGTTCCAAAATTTTACCACATATATATAGTAGCTATGTGAACACCCAAAAAAATTTTGTGTTTAATTAAATGTGTGACTAAAATACAATTTGGAACTTAGATTTTCAAAAATATTCACTGTATGTACCTATGTATCATAAAAAAATAATTTTAAACACTTAAAAAAGGAAATAAATACTAACTACTTATATAATTGTGTCTATACTTAGGTTATTATTAGATATACCTATATGTATATTTGAAACAATTTTATATATTACCTATTTAATATTTTTTACTATAGGACATATAGGTACCTAATGTAAATATGAGCTGTTCTGTTTTTTTTTTTTTTTTTGTAAGTAGGTACATATTTATTACAAATATTATATTTATATAATAAAACTCAGTATACATACTCCTCTTAATGGCCAATTAGAGCCATAATTTTCATGATACCATAGGGTATCTTCAGTAGGTGCACCATTGTCGGATATAAATAAGATGATAGAATTTTCTAACATTTTATTTTTGTTCAATGTTTCAATAATACTACCAACTGATTCGTCTAATGAAGTTAGCATTCCTGAAATTGATAATAGCAACAGGGAACATATTATGTAGGTATAAAATTATTAAGTAGTTTTATTATATTATGTTAAATTGTTAATTAGAATTTACAGACTTCAATTGTATATTCGACAATATTATCTCCTTACCTCTTGGACCTATTTATATTATTTTTATCTCCCTCTTAATTAAGTTATAGCTTTATTCCTATATTATATGGTAATATAAAACTTATTTTAAGCAAATTATAATTTTAAAAAATTTACTCCATCCCTTGGACTAGGTAGACATCTAGATTCGCTGATCATCGCTGCTGGGAAATTATCAAGCTTTAGAATGACATTAATATTTATATTGTCAAAAATACTTAGGTATTTAAAATATATGTATTTCATAAATTTTTTACTTAGGTACAAACTCCCTACTCTTTAAAATCCAAAATTAAAAATTCCACTAGGAATAAATAGGTACTGTATATTGTAATACTGTATACTTGTATACTGTAAATTTAAACATGTAAAAATAAAAACTATTAATATAGGTATACAAAATATTACTTGGATTTAAAATCACATAATTATATTGTATTTATATGTAAAATAAGTGGTAGGTAATATTATATAAAGTAAAATTAAAATTTATAATTAGTTTTGTTAAAATTAAACACTTAAATTTCATTACGAGTTATTTTATATTGTATAAAAATAGTAAATACTGTTCATAATTATCTATTATTACGTATTATATTTAAATTGATTTATAATAGGTAGATACCTACGTTTATAACATTATTAAATATTAATAATAATAAGGATTAATGTAGGCATTAGTAATATAAAATAATTTTAACGCATAAAAAAATGATTTATATTTTATATGGTGTAATATCAAGGAAATATTTCATTTATTAATTAATAATTAATATATCTTATTATAAACTATACTATATTGTTCACTAAATATTAATAAATATACATAATAAAAATTATATTGAGACAGGGATAATTATTAATAAATAAGTAGATTTTCATTTTTTTTTTTGTATTTTAAATTTTTAATATTCCAAATCAATCTCTTATAGGTAGTAAAATATTACGAGTAGGTTTACACACTACTCAGAACACAGTACACTAGCTGTTATTTAGGTAGGTAAGTTAATTGGTACCAATAAAATAATATATTCTTCTTACCCGCATAAAGTTTTCGATTTTCATTTTCAATATAAGCGAATTTCATGTTATTATAAGTTTTATTAAAAACTTCTAAGTTATTCGGTCCTTTATTTCCAGAATGAACAGCTAAATGACTTATCATTAAAAACAAAGGGTTATCATGATTTTTATGTGATTTTATAATTTGTTGAGCTTCTTCAGTGAAAACATTAGTTGCGTAACGATCAATCATCTCATTCCCAGCCTTTTTAAGTCCTCGTCTGGCATCTATTCCACTGGCTAAATTCTATTTATATTTTCAAATATTTAATTATTTCATGTAATGAATTATTATTTTTGATAAAAAATATTGTTCATTATAATATTTTAGTAAAAATATTCAAAATATTTAAGCAATTACCTAGCGGTTAAAAAATAAAAAAAAAATCTACATGCAAAAAAATTCACAAGACCTATATAATATACCAAGTATAATTATTATAATTTAATAATTAAATAAATTTATGGTATTATATAATAATTATTTTTATTTCCAAAAATATATATGAATACATTATTGATAGTACCTAAGTATTATATTTTTTGCTCACAATTTTAATTTATAAATATTATTAACAAAAATAAAAATAAAAAATGAAATTTATGTATATCTTATTGCCTAATATGCATAATGCCGATTGATTTTGGGAAAAATATAAATATAGGTAAATAAAAATAATAATTTTAATATAAGTTTCCTAGGCATTTTATAAAATGCTTAAACAAATTTTAAATACATTCTCTAGAGTCTAGATATTATAATAATATAATATATAATATCAAATTTAAGTGAGGCAACATATTTCAAATTAGAATTACCCATAAATCAGAATATGTTATAAATTTATAATGAAATGATAGTATCAGACACGTATAAAAAAAAAAATCCTGGGAGAAGAGGTGGGTTCATATGTTATATTAAGTTACTTATATACAATTTACTGTGAATGTCAATGTTTAATACTTATGTTTATTAACTAATAAAACTTGCGGCATTCCTACCTGGAAGAATAACAGGACACGTTAATTTTTTTTTATGGGTGTTTAAAGTTGAAATTTTAGTAAAATCAATATTTAATGTTTTTATATGGATTCTTTTTATTATTTCTTAATATTTTATGACAATGTTAAATAAAATTGACAAATAATTTGAAAAATTGATTGAAGCTCAAATACATATTGCTTAACTCAGTTCAAATTATTATGAATATTACAATTACAATTTTTTTTTTTTTATACTTTAAATTTTAAAGTATAAATTTAAAGTATAAAAAAGAGCTCATATTGCTGTGGTATAGGGATAGAGGTGTTAAATGGATAGTGTTTAATTTTGATTAAAATTTGAATGCAATAATAAATCATTCGAAAAACGATTCTGAGCGAAGTACTGTCAGATTTGAGTATTTAGGTGACTTATTTAGGCGTTTTATGGATATTTAATGAATGTATAAACTTAAATCAATACATATATTATCTTATGAACTTCGCTTAAAATTATTTTTTGGAGTATATTTATCATCGCATTTAAATTTTAATCATAATTCAACACTATCCTATTTAGACCTGTATCTCTTCCACAGCAGTATCATCTTTTATTTTTATTTATATTTTCCCTAAAATCAACCAGCATTATACACATATATAACGCTTAGGCAATAGATAATAAAAATAATACTTATAATCTTTTATTATTATTTATATTTTTGAATTATTTTTATTATATACGTATACCTATTATTTTATATTTTCATATTAAAAAGGTTTTTAAATGAATACTATTATATAAAAAATAATTATAATATATACCTAATACTTATGTACTACCTAGCAAGCAAGGCTGGGCACTAACGAGTTAAAAAGTTAAAGTTAAGTTACTTTTAACTAAGTTAAATAACGAGTTACTTTTTTTTTACTATTAACTTTTAACTTAACGAGTTAATTTTTTTGTAAATAACTGAGTAATATTTTAGTTAATTTTTCTTTTATTAACGTTAAGTTAAATAATCTACTTTTATAAAAAAAATAAAATGTTACGAGTATATTGTCTTAATTCAATGTACAAAAATACCAGTTATTCATTTATTATAAATTTTATATTTCCTGTTTTCCCAATACAATGTGCGATGTGCCCACTAATATTTAAAATGAAATAACCAATTATATATATATTTTATTTTTATATACAATTTACTAAAATTACATAGTTTAAAACTAGTCTTTTCGTAGAACAATAATGTATAAATATAAAATTATTTTAAGTTTAATTGACAATAATTATTATTGTACCCATACCGCCTACCAGAGCGGAGCCAAAAATTTTCCAAGGAGCGGGCGCGCATATAAAATAAATTAATATTTATTAATATAAGTTTTATTTTGCATATTATTGCATATTATTTAGAGGTTTTTTTAACTATTTGGCATATTTATGCATTTTTCTATTTTATTGTGTAATTTTAGAGTATTTTTACCAAAATTTATATTTTTTTAAAAATATTTGTTTATCGTATATTTTCGTTTTACTATGAATTATAATCGTTCGAAATTGTATTAAATTGTATTTGTAAGATTGTAATTTATAATATTGTAGCATGGTTTCACAAATTTTTATTTATATTATAAATATATATCTTATTTTTTTATTTCATTTGGAGGGGGCGCGTGCCACCTTCGCCCCCCTTGTATCCGCCCTGCCGCCTACCCATTAATATTATTACCTATTCCCGCATTATTTATTTTCTATAAAAGTAGATTATTTAACTTAACGATAATAATAATTATAGAAAAATTAACTAAAATATTACTCAGTTATTTACAAAAAAATTAACTCGTTAAGTTAAAAGTAACTTAACTTTTTAACTTAACTTAAATTTTTTAACTCGTTAGTGCCCAGCCTTGCTACCTAGTACCTATACCTACATGCTACATACCATACATTTATTATGTACTGCCCATACAAATATACAATTTACTTATTATAGTCTATGCGCTATGCCTATAGGTAGGTACAAAATAATGATAAAATATTATAATTTATAATAAACTGTTTAGTGTTACAATAGGTATTTTATTTAGGTAAGTATACATGTTAAAATTTATTTTATAATATTTGAAATTTGAATATAATATAGGCTATCTATTGAATATTATGCTTTATTTTATCAATATTCTTCGGGGTGAACGCAGAAAATTTAGGAGGGTTATAATATAACTGACTTATAATAATAATAATAATTATTATTATTATAATAATTATAATATAATATTATATTAGATACAAAATTTTGTAAGATGATGGTTGTAAACACTTTTTGCGTTCTCCCTTGTATATTTAAGTGACATGTAGGTATTTTAAAAGTAACTCTCAATTTACCGTAGAATGTGTGCTATTTCTATAACTGATAAATCCGTTCCAATAACCAAAATGACTATCAAAACCTCGAAATGTTGGAGTAAAATGTTTTTTATATGAACCCAAATGCCATTTTCCAATTAAATGAGTTGAATATCCTATATCTTTCAAATACTATTAAATAATAATAATTACATTATTTAGACGTTGATATTGTAATGTAGGTAGGTAATGTTATTAACTAATTATAAATATATCTGAATAAATTTACTTGTGGTAAAAGTTTTTCATTTAACGGAAGTGCTACAGCTTTACCAGCAGCAATGGGTGTTCCTTGAAGACCTAAAAATATATGAATAATATATTATTATATATTAAGTACCTACAATTATTACGTTTATTTATTTATTTATATTTTATTATTAATATGAATGTTAAAAAAATATCTTGAAATAGGTAATTTAGTTATAGCTATATAGGCCACTGCTACTGTTATTGCCATTGCGCAATTAGTCAAAAATTTGATAGTAAAAAATCGAATAAATAAATAAATTTTAGAATCTGAGCGAAGCGAAAAATGTATTAGTTTTATAATGATGTGTGTGTTTTTTTTTAAGCCTGTAAATACTTTTTCGACCAGAAATAATGTTCTAATTTTCACAAATATATTTCCGGTAGAAAAGTGGATGTAGTTGGTTATTTATTTAGGTCATTATTTGGATTTCTCATATAGTTGAATTTATCCCGTAGGCACGCTGGAGCTGTAATCCATTATATGGGCACTAATAACTCGTATTCGACATTACCTGTTGGGGTTGAAGTTTGTTGTAGTAACTGATTGTCTAATTATATCTTGCCTAAGTTGTCTATTGTCATTTTTCTGTTTTGTTCAATTCTATCGGGGACGAAAGATGGGTCAGATGATCGAGTTGTTGACTACACTGCGATGGAATTTAGTCAGTCACTAGCCAAAGGCTAATACGAATACCGTTTTCCGGTATGAATCCTTTGAGACTAGACGTCTTAAAGACCATTCCATTCGACTACTATTTTATTTGCCAATGTTTGTTACATGTAATATGCATTCGTTAACTTTGTAATAGTTAGTATTTCGCCATTTCGGTAATAAAAACTTTCGTATTGACTATATTATAATATATAATATTCTTATATTAATAAAAAATAAATAATAGAAAATTATCTTAATTCGTACAAAGTTCATTTTCTTTTGAACTTGAATTTTAAAATATTTATCTCCCAAAATATTTACTAATGTGATAATTTTAATATTAATATTATTTATTATACATACGATTACGATATATGCAATTTATGATACGTATATATAAAGTGAATAATAATATGAATATTATAGTATTAAAGTTTAAATTCATACCATAGCGAATTGGGTATTTTCCAGTTAACAACGCAGCTCTAGATGGAGTACATGTTGGCTGAACATAATGTCGATTTAAAATTATACCGTTATAAGCTATCGCGTCAATGTTCGGTGTAGGTATTTGAATAGATCCATGAAAACCAATGTCATTCCAACCCTGTTTTAAATATTCATGACGAAAATAATAACTAAAATGCCTAACTAAATTTTAAAAGTAATTTTACCTAGTGTACCTAGTTACCTCCTAAGACTAAATACAATATAGTTATATAGTACCTGCACAGTTATTTTGTGAGTTACTTGCAAGTACTTTCAAGACAAATGCTGAAATGCCTCCGGTTATATATATATATATATATATATATAAAAAAAAAGAAGAGCTAATACCTGATACTGCTTTGAAAGGGATACAGATATAAACAGGATAGTGTTGAATGTTAGTCAAATATAGGTATTGATAAAAAATTTGATCAACAATTTTATTTAAAAGTTTTAAATCTGTGCGAAGCGAAGAATGTATTGGTTTTACAATGATGTGTGTTTTCTTTCTTATGTCTGAAGACACTTTTTCTACCCGAAATAATGCTCCGATTTTGATGAATAGCATTTGTTTACGGTTGAAAAGTGGATGTAGTTGGTACTTTATTTCGAATTTCTTAAAATTGACCCTATCCTATAGGAAAAACTACCAAAAAATGACGAAAAAACGGTATTTTTCACTAAAACTCAGGACTCAGGCAATTCTAAACTTCGAGACTTGAAAATTTTATTGGGTGTTTACATAAGTAATAATGTACTATATATACTCGTATATATATATACTTATTTATATATATATATTCTATTTATGTGTGATAAAATTTTGACTATTTTCTAAATTACATTATAGGTTTATTATTTTATTCTTGTCAAAGAAACGTACAAAGTCGCATAGAATTTGTGTATGTACTTAGATAGGTATATAATATATTATATTATATTATAATAATTATACAATATAACTATATTAGGTATATAAATTTCAGAAATTATTACATACCAAATCATCGGCAATGATAAGAATAATATGAGGTTGTTTTTTCGGTTCTTCTCGTTGCCATTTGTTATTAATCGATTGTGAAAATAATATTGTTACGAAATAACTAATGTAAATAACATGAACTAGTAAATTAACCGCGGTGACGTCCATCATGATTATTGTTGTGAAAAAAAGTGATGACGAATATACGTTTGCTCGTTTACAATATCTTATAAATCGTATATAATATGTTATTCTTTTTCGTTTTTGAACCGACGACTGACGACTCGGAGGAAACTGCGTTATAGCAATACTTTAACGTAGATTAATTTCTCCGGGCGGTCAAATATGGTATATACTGGAGTGCCTTGATATCAAGGCACTCTAGTATATACGAGTACTATTGGTACCTACTTATAAAAAACTTATACCGCGTTACGTATAGTATAAATATCATTTTTATTTATTTATTTATTTTTTTAACATAATATTATGAATTTATGATACCCACGCGAAAGTATATTAACACTGATATATTGATATCGAAGTGGATAACACTACATCCGTTCAATATACATTATAGTAAAACGCCATAATAATAATATTATTATAATTGAAATATCATATTATAATATATATTTTAATCCGACTAACTGATTGTATTATAATATTATTTTGTTAATTTTGTATACCATTATCATTATACCAATAACATATTTTTTTTCTATATAAACGTTATATGAAAAATTGAAACGTAAAGAGACACTAATATTATTCTATTACGTGATTTATGCATTATGTAGATATATTAATACATTTTTATGATTATTTTTTTTTTTAAATTAAATTATTATAACGAATTGAATCTTAATGCAAATAATGATATTCACAAGCATATATAATACGTACTAAATTATCTAAAAATAGAGATACCTACCTAATTGTTTACATTAATTTTTTGGTTTTCGTTATATTATTACATACCTATATGTAAAATATAAATCAAATTTCATTTAATGACCATTGAAAAATTGTTCTATTTATTTTAAATTTATAATATAAAAGTTAGGTTAAAATATATAGTATAAGAGAAAAGCAAAATAATGCTATAAAATCAGTGATTCTCAATCTTTTTAGGACCGCGACCTAAATTTTCTTCCAAAAATCTATCGCGATCCCCCATAGTTTTACATTTACAGAATCGAAAAAGTAATTTCAACAAAAAACAAATTCCCGTCGTAATAATTATTATATTACTTTATACTTCTATTATAGTTCTATATCTATAGTCTATATAATTTATAAAAACATACATTTCTTACAATCTGCATAATTAAAAAAACTTCTCGCGACCCTTTAAAAATTGACTCGCGACTGGCGACCCACAGTTTGAGAAACGCTGCTATAAACTATAATACGGGACACTATACAAAATGTGATGAACTGACATGATCAATTCCCCCCGATATTGTATTGGTATTGCCTAAATTTACTCCTTATTTTTTTTATATTGAGGAGTTCTTGCTTTATTCATAATTTAATTTGTTTATAATATTATAAAAATATAATTAATACCTACGTACGACTAACCCATTAAATAAGTTTATCAAAACTTAGGTACCAAAAACGTATTTAGAATATTGTAGAGAGATATTTTAATTAGGCGGACACCCCCCTCAAAAAAATCCTAGTTGCGCCTGTTATTACCTCTGATTAATCGATTTAATCGATTATTTTAATGAAATTACCAAAATTTTGATTAATCGGATATTAATCGATTACTCGTAATTTCCATTGTTTTTTGAAATTAAGAATAATAAATTAATAATCTATTTTTATCAATGAACAAAAAGTTTGTACTCAAACAATTCCCATATGATAAATTGTATAAGTGTACCTATACATATTATAATTCAAATATAAAAACAAAATGATAATAAAGGTAAATTAAAAATGAAATTAATATAATTTTTTCCTTTTTCGTGAATTTATAAAATACGAGTATATGATAAAATAATGAAATACTTTATAAATGTTAATTTTAGAAAAATAAAAACTTTGTCCCCCAGGGATTCACCCTCAATTCAACTTCCTATTACATATCTATTAATAAATCAATTACAAATTAAATGATAATTTATAATTAAATGTTTTTTTTATATAGCTGTTTAAACTTGATATTTTTAGTGTAACATAACATTTGAATGCATAAATCGTTACATTCGAGAAAACGATTTTGAGTGAAGTTTATCAGATAACATATATCATATATGTAATGATTAAAATGTTTACATTTATCAGTCTCTACGTTCAATATAAATAATTTAACATAAAACACCTAAATAAGTCATCAGGTCATCTAAATACCCAAATTTGACAGTACTTCGCTCAGAATCATATTTCGAATGTTGTCTCCACGATGTGTGATTGTGTGGGGCCGAATGCATACGCAATATTATCTGTGTGTACTGCGAGTTCATCTAGCTAGCTTTAACAATCACAAGTGCCACTTGAATGCATTTTGGTAGTTGACTCATCCAGAGCGTTTTCAACAACGTTTCCAGAACAAAGGTATCGGCCAAACTTTAGAGATGGCGTAAAAATTGAGATGGCTTTCTATCTCCTATTTCCATGCGTTCCAAAATTTGGCGAGTTTTTTCGTCTTGTGACGCGCAGATGCGTTTTACCAGTTCCTGTTTAAGTTTTACTTACCTGTCATTGGTCTGTGGTGTTATTATGATATTATTTACTTCGACTGCATATCTCGACGGTAACGCGCCTACAACATACCCAAATTTTGTGTTGTTAGTAGTGATCCTTGCGCTGGAAAAACTTCCCTCGATCATGACTAATCAAAGTTTTGGATCTGATGAAATGAACTCAGAAATTTTGACAGCACCACGGGAAATTGCTACGTTGCTATTTTCCATCACGTTGAGGTTAACAATTTATGGGTTTATTATAAAACACTCACAATGATATAATCTAAATATTTCTTTATTGAAACTAATCTTACAATAAAAAATAGCAGAACGGCGTAACTTAGCGTTCGTATAATACACGACATCGCGCTACGAGAACATTCTCGAACTCGCCTCACCAGACGAGTATAGAATATTCTCGAGCACCCATATAGTAGACGGCGTCATTGCTACATTTAATCATATATAAAATCATAAGAATTATTTTATTAAAAATTATAGATTCCATGATTTTTGGCACTTAATTTATTCTACAATTAAAATTATTAGAAACTCTACAAAGTAATTTAAATGAAGTATCAATAATCAAATTCTCTCCTTTAAACATTCTTCGATTAAAATAATTTTTTATGGAAAATAATATTTACATAATATTTATGTGTAGGTATAGGTGGCACTTGTTATTTAAACCCGTAGATCATGGCAACGGTGGTGAAGTCGCAACACAACTAAATACGGGAAATTTTCATTTTTTATTTCTATTAGTTTAACTTTATGTCGTTATTGTCGTTAGGCACACAATGTCAGCCAATAACAAACCACGAGCATGGTTATCGTGGCGGTGCAAACGGGACAAATGGTTAGCCGCTGCAGTCACAGTGTTGTTCTGCGTGTCCATATCCATTTCGCAATTGACGGAAGGCGATATAAATAGTAGAATACACGTTGTGGGCATTGAGACTATGGCCGTAGCTCGAAACATGTTTTGTCCACAAAAGTGTTCTGGCACGCTTTTAACTCAAATTATAGTCCTGACCGCGGCCTCTTGCACGGAATTCATGGGGGTAATCAGTAACATAACTTCTGAAACCTCAAACAGCTCGGAAAGTTCCACTACGGAAAGTTTTGAAAATGTAACTCTAGCACCTGAGTTAAACATCACTGGATTCATTGAGGGAGACATCAAAGTAACTCAATACAAAAATATCTGAACGACCAAATGAAATTATTTGCCCATATATGGTCATTTATCTTATAATGTCTTTATAAAGTCAGGGGTGGCGTCAATGTTTGAGAGGAGACGAACAAAATATAATTGGGGAAAGTGAACGTATTTGACTGTGATTCTCATAAATCAAATTGATAAAGATGAGCTGATACTCCTGCCGCAGGGAACAGGTGTGCAAATCATAGTGTTTAATTTTAATTCGAATTTGAATGTAATGATAAACCATTGCATTCGAAAAAACGATTCAGAATGAAGTTCAGTCAGATAATATAGGTATTTATTAAAATTTTGATATTTTTTATTAAATATTTAAATCACAAAATTATATCACACATATACGGACCATATAGATACATATCTAGTACATAAATAAACACCATATAAAATTTTCAAGTCTCTTAGTTCAATATAAATTCTCATAAAATCCTTTGTCACCTTAATGCAAATATCTGACAGAACTTCACTCAAAATACTTTTTCCGAATGCAATATTTTATCATTGCATTCAAATTCTAATTAAAATTAAACACTATGATTTGTACACCTGTATCCTTCCAGCAGGATTATCAGCTTTTTTTTTATACTTTAAACAACTATAAAAAAAATCGTAATTATAATAATTCACAATTAATTGGAACTGTAAAAGAAACTGTAAAAAGAATTGAAAAGTAAAATGTATTTAAGCTTCAATAAAATTTTCCAAATTTTTTGGCTTTCTATTTAATTTAATTTTAAAAGTAATGAGATATAATAAGATGAATATTCGTATGGATTTTAAAATCTTCGTTTAAACTAAAAATATCAACTTTAAATAGCTATAAAAAAAATTGAGACTTAGGATTTTTCAATATTTTAATATGTGAAGTAATAAATAAGTATACAGTATAAGTATGCAATATACAGTTTAAGTACACTAAAGTTAAATTTTCAGACCTTAATGCCAAAACTTGCCAATTTTATCAAACATTACATACATAAAAACGAGAATTTTACAGAATATTCAACGTTCTATATTTTGTAGAAAAATTAACGTAACGGTTACAAAATTTTATCACATATATTAAATAGTACCTATATTAACATCCAAAAAATTTTCAAGTCTCTAACTTTAAAATTGCTTGAGTTATCGTGAAATAATGAAATAGAATTCGTCAAAATTTCAGTTTACGTGAAAAATGCAGTTTTTCGTCGTTTTTCATCTCTTAAGGTCAATTTTGAAAAATTCAAAAAATGACTTAAATAAGGTACCAACTACATCCACTTTCCAACCGGAAAGATATTCTATTCGTGAAAATCGGATTATTATTTTGGATAGTAAAAGTGTCTTCAGACATAAAAAGACATACATCTTGGTAAAACCAATAGTACATTATTCGCTTCGCTCAGAATGTAAAATAAAGTAATTTAATTTTGTCCAAAATATATAATAATATAATACATGTTTACTTATTGCTGCGTATGTTTTTATATAAACTGGATAATGATTATTGATATTACTAAATAATAGTGGGATCAAGGGGATCAATCATCAGCGCCGGCGGGAGTTTTTGCGGGGCCCAGGGCAGATTTTTTCATGGGGCCCTAGAATTTCTATATTATGTTTTGTAACACATTTTTTACGCCTACAATTAAATAAGTGTTTAATTAAACATAAAATTTTCAAATAAATATGTATTTATTTTTAAATCCAAATACAAAAATATTATTTGGCTCGTCTACTATATAGATACAATTTTCGTTAAAAAAAAAATATATTAATTAATTAAATCCCATAAAAAATTGCGGGGCCCCTCAAATAGCGGGGCCCTGGGCAGCTGCCCCTTCTGCCCTGCCCTTCCGCCAGCACTGTCAATCATCCTCCATAAGCTGTATAATATGTACCTAAATAATTATAGCCATCATATTTTAAATTTCTATTTTTTTTTTTTTTTTTTTTTATAATGATTACATTAATTGCAAGAATTGAAATATGGTATGTGGTATGTATATTCGAGTTGGTAACTCTGGTCAGTAATCACAGCCGACCGCACGGCATGCAGGGTTCTCCTCGAATAATACAGCGTTATACAGGTAGAACGTTCTATGCATCATATTATTATAGATTAAACACGTGTATTTCATTTAATTTTAGATTTTATGTCTAAAGACAATTTTACTACCCGTAAAAATGCTCCAATTTTTACGAAAGCATTTGTTTCCGGTTGGAAAGTGGATGTAGTTGGTACTTATTTTTGGTAATTTTAGACAAATCCATACTCTCAATTTTTTTTCTATAGCTGTTTGAAATTGATATTTTTATTTTTTTGTTTTTATGTTTAAAGACACTTGTACTATCCGAAATCAGTGGCGTAGCCAGAAATTTGTAAAGGTGGGGTTATTCAATAAATTAGTATATACTTCTATACAGTGGCGGATTTCCGGGGGGGGATATGGGGGTCATATCCCCCCGTAGACTTAACCTAGCCGGAGGTTAAAATAAAGGATTTTTCTTATAGTTCTCACGAAATGCTTGTGAATTGTGATTATATTTTTGTAATATGAACCACGACAAAATAATCAAATATTTTTAAGATTTAAAGCGAAGCGAAGATGTATTGGTTTTACAATGATGTGTGTCTTTTTTTTTCTTTCTTTTTTTTTATGTCTGAAAACACTTTAACTACTCCGATTTTATATCCGTTTTTCATGAATAGCATATGTTTTCGGTTGGAAAATGGATGTAGTTGGTACTTTATAAGGTCATTTTCAAAATTTCTCAAAATTGACCCTTAAAGATAAAAAAAACGGCATTTTTCACGAAAACTTAAATTTTGACGAATTCAATTTCAATATTTCACTATAACTCAGACAATTTTGAAGATAGAGACTTGAAAATTTTTTTGGGTATTGACATAGCTACTATGTATATGTCGTAAAATTTAACCTAACTATTTGGTTAACTTTTCTACAAAATATAAGACTTTGAATTTTTCGTAAAATTCTCTTTTTTATGTACCTATATAATGTTTGATAAAATTGACAATTTTGGGCATTAAGATTTGAAAATTTTACTGTGGTATATATACATATTAATTAACATCATGCCAAAATATTAGAAAAATCTTTAGTCTCAATTTTTTTTTTTAAACTGTTTAAAGTTGATATATTTAGTTGTTTTGTTTTTATGTCTGAAAACACTTTTACTATCTACCCAAAATATTTGTATATCTCCCCGTGAAAAAATCCTAGATCTGCCACTGTTACTATATAGTTTTATATCATATATATATTAATATTCACATACATGTCATAATGTCATTACTTGTTATCCAATTAATTATGTAACTACCTGGCTACCTATTATCTACCAGTGGACGAATTCAAAATATTTCAGTAGGTATTTCAAAATTTTTATTTATGTATAAATTATAAATTATAATTTATACATACATGTATATATATAAAAAAATCAAAGAGAGGGGTTTGAACCCTTAATCCCACCTGGCTACGCCACTGTCTGAAAGAATGGTCCGATTATCACGAATAGCATATGTTTCCGGTAGAAAAGTGGGATGTTCTTGGTACTTTATTTAGGTCATTTTTGGAATTTCTCAAAATTGACCCTATTCGTTAGAAAAAACCATGAAAAAATGACGAAACAACGGCAATATAAATCAATACCTACATTATCTGACTCTGAATCGTTTTTTTCAAATCCAATGATTTATCATTGCATTCAAATTCTAATTAAAATTAAATACTATGATTTGCACACGGCACACCTATATCCCTGCGGCAGGAGTATCAGCTCTTTTTTTTTTTTTTTTTTTTGAATGTTTTTTTTATTTTTTTTTTTTTTTTTTTTTTTGTGATGGAAGTCCAGAAGTTATTTGTTCTTTTAACATTTTATTCAAACTCTCGTCTTTTTTTTATATCTGCAATCAATTTCTAAATAATTGGTTTATTACAATTAATATTAATGCTGAAAATACGGTATGCCATCCAGAATGTTATTATTAGTCCTCGGAAGATCGTTTTGGTATTAGTCATTGTCAGGGCCGGACTGGCCCGGCGAGTTACCGAGTAAAACTCGGTGGGCCGCGACAATTTTGGGCCGTTTAATATATAATATATATAATAATATTATATATATATATGTATATATATATATATAATTGGGCCGGTTAATTACAAAAACTCGGTGGGCCGAATTTGTCCAATCCGGCCCTGGTCATTGTAATTAAGTACAATTATGTATAGACGAGTATAAAATTACCATATTGATATCCAACAATCTATAAATAATAATAATTAAAAGGTAATAGTTACGTCTTGTATTTTATAGCGTTATTTACCATTGTATATAAATATTATAAAAACATAGTTTTTAAAATAATCTTACTACTTCCTAATTATAAGAATTTTTATATTATATATATGATATTTGATACCTGAATAATAAAAATAGAAAATTATATTATAAGTTCATATACCTATATGCTATATAATTTAAATTATAATATAAGAATAATAAATAAAAATCTTTTATTTGATTATTGATAATTATTATTACCATTGCGCCCAAATTTTAATGCGTCCAAATGTAGTATGCGTCAAATTTACATGCGCCGAAATGTAATATGCATCAAATAGTCCCCCGTCGAAATGGCCACGTCCATTATTTTACGTGCGTTGAAATTTCCGCTTCAAAATGACGTACGAGTATATTCACATTCTGGATTTAATTGAACTAAAGAATGAGAAAATTGTACACCTAATAAAATCAAATATAATTTCGCCGAATGTAGTCTTACAAATTACACTTTACACAAAAATTATTTTAAAAATACTACAAAATGAATAATTATTAGGTAATTAATTATTTAAATTTCATAATAGACATATATAAATTAGATATAATTACAAATTGATATATTATATTACTAAATTAAAGACTGGAAACCTACCTATTTACTAATATTCGTCTGTTATAATAAACCTAATTTAAAAAACGTCCATTGAAATTAAATAATATAAGGTGGGTATCTATTAAATTCATAGAAATACCTACTATATATCTTTAATAACTAGTCAAATTATTGCTTATTAATTTTAGGAGCGAATAAAAATAAAATAATTATATAATAATATTGAGGTATTTATAAAAATAATTAAACAATAAATTAGGATGATGGAATAAATATATATTCAATTGTTCCTGAGATATAAATAATATCGATATGTTTCCTATTCACAAACTTTCCAAATTTAATAAAAATCGTTTTTGATTGAACTTCATTCATTTCAGTAAAAACTAAATATTCCGATTGCAAGGTTTAGTACATACTGAAGATATCTATTAGTAGGTAAATGAAATATTAACGCATTTTTCTGTAAATTAATATGAAGAATAAGAATGTAATCAATTATTAAAATAAAATAATTTTTAAATTATTACCTAATTAAACATATAGTGTTATAATAATTATTATGCTCAATTTTCAATTACATTAATAGTTGTATAATAAAATTGAATCATGCAGATTGTATCTATAAAAGTTTTACGGTATTGCGTAGTACAGATGTAAGTTTTAAATAGTAAAAAAATGTCCCTTAAACATTACTTAATTATTTTATAACCACATGTAATGTAATTATTTTTTTATTTATGTAAGAACTCGTTAAAAATTGTATACGTGTCACAGGTTTATGCTACACTATCGGTACACCCTGTATACGATGAAATGCTATATGCGAACGTAAGTGAAAAGTACGTGCACCCAGAATGGAACTCAAAAACTTACGTCGCCAACTTGGTACTGTTAAAATTAAATAAACGTTTCCACTTGATTGGTGAAATGCCCGATATGATGAATAACTACATGTTAAATTTGCCGGATAAGCTTTATTTCAAAGGGCTCGGAATGATCGATCCCTCGGGCCCAATGATTAACCCCAAAATTAACATAACTCAGGAAGTGCCAAATGACAAATCCATAAGGATTGTGAGAATCAAATTTGCCGCAAACATATGTCCATCCGAAAATGATGGGTTAGTGTAATATAATTCTAATACCTACATTTACAAAATATTATTATATAAATAATTAATGAACCACATCGTGTTAATACCAGAAATTTATACAATTTCATTTGTATATTATATTATTGATAAAATTCATTGATCATAGATAATTTACAATTGAACTTATCGACATTAAATTTTATTTAAATCTTTGACATGGTCCCAGAAGGTATTATAATATATCACATCATATTATATTATAAATATTAGGAAAATACAATTATTTGTGAACCATAAATATATTTTAATAGTAAACCCAATTTCCAGATTTATCATAAGTAGGTACTTCAAATTATATTATATTATATTATATTATATAAAAATTGAAGGATATATTATGTATAAAGTATAAGAACATTAAATGTATTAGCGTATTTTTACAAAGGATATTTATTTTATTTTTATTTTATTATTATTATTATTATTATTATTATTATTATTATTATTATTATTATTATTATTATTATTAAGCCATATATATGGTAACGAAGGCCATTGGCAATTACAAAATTACAAAAATTACAAAAATTACAATATACACATATTTATAGTTTATAAAATGGATTATTTAATTTAATCTTATTAGTGAATTTTAAATCGTATTTTTGAACTGACCAATGGAAATTGTTTATTTGCCGCTTAGCGCCGAGACAATGTTGGTACGTTTTGCTTATATGCACCCGGAGGGGACCGCTTTTGCATTATTTCCTCCGAATTTAATATGTTACCTAACCTAACCTAACATTTTCGGGTAGGTAATTTTTAATTTTAACACGAATTCAATGAATTTTACAATTTTCCTTCAATAATATATTATTGTAATATAATACTCGTATAGTATATTACGAGTAGTATATAATAGTCAAGTCTACAACTAATTATAGTATTATACTTTATACGTCAATTAAATATTTATCGTTTTAGTAAGTGGGAAAACGACACAAATTGGTGGTCATTTTTGTGTACGGAACCAGCATTCACTCATAAAGAATATAATGGTACTTTGTGTAGTGGTGACGTAGGAGGACCGTTGTGTATGTACATTATTATAATACTTATAATTTAATAATAATTAATAGGTATTGAAAAATTGCCGATATTTTCAAAAGCGTCTCGTATATACTCGTTATATTAACGACTATAAATTGAACAATAGGTACTTGATTTTTCATGACTGACAATATTTTTATAAGGCCTACCTACATATATACATTTCATGATTAAGTCCCAAACTTTGGTAAAAAAACGACAAAAATTGCTTGCATTATATTATAATTCCACTAAATAATAATTTTACACCGTACACAGAATTAGGTACATTTTTACAAAGAAAAAAAATTAAATACCTAATTAATAGATAAAAATTGAAAAAAAAGTATTTTAAAAAAGTATCACCGATATGTGCCACAGATAAACATAATACGTTGAGTGGCATGCCGCAGCTGTACGGTGTATTTTCGCACATGTACCATACCGTGTTTCCCATTTGCGCGTCGGCCCAATGTTTTGTTCAAGATAATGCACCGTATCCGTGCGGCTCGAGTGACAACTTGTACTACAAATTCACGGCGCTCATCGGGCGGTACACGTCTTGGTTGAACCGGACGATTGAACGGATTCACATAGCGCCCACTCCTACGCCGGTACGAAAATGTCCGCCCGTCTCGATCACGGCCATGGATCCGTTCGATACGACCCTAGATCCAATCTACGACGTAGATAGGTACAGCGACCGCGCGAGGTCAATGGTGGCCAACCGGAAACTGTGTCCGAAGCACGACAGCACGATATTATCCTCGGGAAATCCGCTGCACCGCAACCGATCATTGCGTACTGTATGCGTCGTGATATCCGGCGTTCATGTACTGCAGCTGTGGCGATGGATAGCGTTTTGACGCCAACTTCGACCGTCAAACCGAAGAACCGAAGAATCGAAGAACCGAGAATTTGACGAAACGCTAACAAATAACCATCGTGCGTATAATATTATTACAACGTGACTACACGTTATTTGTGAACGTGAATCGCAATTCATTATTTTAAATAATACAAGTGTGTATATTTTGTTTATTATACCGTGTATACCTACACGAATTATAATTTTTATCGAGAGGGTATATAGTAATTATAACCTAGGAAATGTTTACAGTTTTACACCATGAAATGTTTCTACCGCATCGCGTGTATTAATCAGGAAATAATAAACTAGACAATTTTTTTACTTCCACGGATATTATAATAATCGAAACCTAAAGCCACGAAACCTACGAAATATACCGCGATCAATACCGGTACTTATTAATTGTTATACCTGTATACCTTATTACCATGGACCATGGTTAATATATACCAGGGGTGGCCACTAACTTTAACTTTGGGAGCCGCAAATTTATAACGTTAATTCGAGGCGAACCATATTGTAAAATGAATTAAACGATGTTTATAAAATGAAGATACATTTTTCATTTTGAATCAAATAAAAAACATTTATTTTTTCGAAACACACCGGCACACCGTGGCTATTTTTGGCTATACGTACTAAGATTACCGCCGCCGTGCCAATCTATACCCAATAATGTAATGACAACGAATCCGACGGCAATAAAAACACTGTTTAAACGTTTTTAACGGCATTTTATACCTATTTATTCATTTTAGTCCTAAATTTGGTTCAAGAGCCGCACAAAACTAATTTAAGAGCCGCATGTGGCTCGTGAGCCTCGTCATGGCCACCCCTGATATACCTATGTCCTATACAATATACATTGTACAAATGAAATTTTCATCGACTCTTATATAGAGACAGTAAAATGTAAAATACCGTAAAACAACAGAATAGATTAAATATTTAAAACGGTAAATCTACGAGCTATTAACGATTAATATTAGATACCTATTTGGTAATTATCTGATAAAACACATGTAATACTTAATATATTATATTATTATATATTTTATTTGATTATAGTTATAGGACCAACTTACCAATTAATTATTTTAAGACAGTTTATAAATTATATTATGGTATGAACAATTTTAGATACGAACAACAAGTAAACCCAATAAGTAATAATTGTTATTTTTTATATAATAATATTTATGAAATTATAAAATAATTCTAATATGAATTAATATTATTATAATTAAATACATATTTAACATCAGCAAACAGCGGTTTTCATTATATTTTATTTTTATATTATATTTAGGTACCTATATATACAAGCCAGGATTTATAAAATAATTGGCCTTGCAGGGCAAATAATCAAAATGAGCCCTATTAAGGCATTAACAATTTAACATCATAAATAATCGAAAATATTTTTAAATATAGGTAGGTATGTTATAACTTTATAAGTGAAAAACATTAAAAAATAATCGCTATAAGGATAAATAATCTATAAATAGATTTCATAAAATCACTCATATTCATAATAACAAAACTATCGCGATATTTCTTATCGTTTATCAAATTTAACCATAGAAAATCAAGAGAAATTCTGTAATATCTGTAATTATTTCATTATTCTGTGGTAATAAGTGTATACTGTATGACAGAAAACATACCTAATTAATTAGGTATTTAATATTTTACGATAAAAATTTTTAGATATCTTAAATTTTTCTGACAATGATTGTTTAGAATTCTTAATTTTTGTCTGCGGGCCCCATGACAGTGTGGGTACTGGGGATGCGCCCCATCTGGCCCCCCTATAATCCGGGCCTGGATTTAAATGTAATAAAGAGAAATAATGATAATAATAATTTTTAAATTAATGAGCTGTTAGATTTTATCTTAGTAGTCAGTACTCAGTAGTTCATTACCTACACATATAATAATGCAATAGAAATTTGGGTAATATTTGTCTAATAATTTTGCCACTTTGGTAAAGTTTTTAAAAAATAATCATCTTCTTGGGCAAAAAATAACATTTTCGTTTTAATAGCTAAAGAAATAAATGTATTAAAAAATATTTTTATAAGTTATAACAGTTGTTTGATTAATATTGCATAAGAAACTATATTGCTAAGTAAGTAAAATTAAGTTTAATACATTTTTATTAGACAAATTTTTAATAATCTATTTTATTTGGTAATAATAATAAACTAATAAAAAATAATATTATAAGAATACAGGATATATCAAGCATAAATGAAAGTAGAAATTTAAATACAAGTACTTAAAAACAGTAGGTGTGTACTGGTTAAACATTTTAATTAAGATTCATTATTAATTAAATTAAATCCATCATAAAAATTCAAATTTTTGAACTTATGTTAAATCACAAAAAAAAAAAAATGATATTCGAATGTTTAAATGTACTAACATTGTATCTGTATATGTAAAGCCTAAAATAGGATACATTATTTTTATATAATAGGTACTTACCTAATTTAGTTTATAAGAAATTTAAAAAAAAAATCCTATTTTTTTATGTACTATATTATATAGTGTACTATACAGATGTACCTACCTAATTAATTTTTCCAAAATATTTGTTCTGCATATTCAAATAATTTATAAGTAACTTTAGACGAATTCGATTTCAATATTTGACGATTACTTAGGCAATGTAGAAGTTAGAGATTTGAAAATTTTTTTGGAAGTTGACATATTTACTATATATATGTTATAAAATGTTGGGACCGTTACGTTAATTTTTCTAGAAAATATAGGACTTTGAATATTCCGTAAAATTCTCGTTTATTATGTATATGTTTGATAAAATTGGCAATTTTTGGCATTATAAGCTCTCAAAATTTTACTGTTGTATTATACATAATACTTAACATCATATCAAAATATTATAAAAATCCCAAGTCTAATTTTTTTTTTATAGCTGTTGAAAATATATGATATTTTTAGTTTTTTGTTTTTGTTTTTATGTCTGAAGATAATTTTACTACCCGAAATAATGCTCTGACTTCAGAGGCGTATCCAGGATTTTTTTTGTTTGGGGGCTGATCTCGAAAGTTTCAAAACTTAAGAATTAAATAAGTCATAAATAAAGATAAATAATAAATATTTAGGTATATGTATATATTTATGTTACGGGCAAATCCCGAAAACATTTTTTTTGTAATGTGATATAACAATTTAACATTTATAATTTAATATTTATATATTATTATTAATAAAATGTATATAGAAAAACCCTAAATAAATAAATTTTATATAATACGTAATTACAACACCAATATTAAATATATTAAAGGAATTATTTTATTATAATATTGTATTTTTAAAAATATAAATAAATTATTTAAATTCAAAAAATTATAGTTTTTATAATAATTATGATACCTACCTATATTAAAATTATTTTATTATATTTAAATTTAATAATTTATTGAATGATTTCCAAAAGTATAAAATTATCGTAGCAATTTCTAAAATGTCAAATTAATTTACAGTAGTAAAGAAAAAAAAAACGGGATTAATACGGGACGTATGGTCACCCTCACCTATCTAAATAATAAGAGTAAATTTTGTGTACCCGCGTATACCCTCCAATACACCACTGATTATACAGGGTGGGCCTGAGAAACGGAAAAATGTAAAATAATTCTCACAGACGTTTAAAAAACTTTTTTTAAATATTTATTATTAAAAACATAGAGTACATAATATGCAATTTTAAGTTCAAAACACTAAAATATCAAGTTCGAAAAATAATCTCAGTAAGATGGTGTCCTTTTCTCTGTATACATTCCTGGAATCCTGTATGGAGGTTTTGCATGACTCTTTGTAACATATCCATGGGAATTAAAGCAATTTCTTCTTTAATTATTTTCTTCAACTGGAGAAGTGTTGATGGTCGAGTACTGTACACTTTGTTTTTTGGGAGCCATTGAATGTCGCCGAACCGCGAGATGATTTGATTACCAAAGAGCTGGCCCCCAAGGTCACCTGATTTGTCAGCATGTGACTTTTTCTTGTGGGGCCATCTAAAAAACAAAGTGTACAGCACTCGACCATCAAAACTTCTCCAGTTGAAGAAAAGAATTAAAGAAGAAATTGCTTTAATTCCCATGGATATGTTACAAAGAGTCATGCAAAACCTCAATACACGATTCCAGGAATGTATACAGAGAAAAGGACACCATCTTACTGAGATTATTTTCCGAACTTGAGATATTTTAGTGTTTTGAACTTAAAATGGCATATTATGTAGGTACTCTATGTTTTTAATAATAAATATTTAAAAAAAGTTTTTTAAACGTCTGTGAGAATTATTTTACATTTTTCCGTTTCTCAGGCCCACCCTGTATCACATTTGAAAAAATAAAAATAAATTCGTGATTTGCCCGAGAACCAATTGGTCAAATCGCGATTTGACCGGTCATTTCGCGATTTGCCCGGGCACATCGCGTTTTGCCCGAGTTTCGGGATTTGCCCGAAATTATTCTTGTTATTAAGAAGAAAATTATAACATACCTATTTATTATATTATTTATATTATAAAAGATATTAAACTAAATAATTAATTCTACATAATTTGGTATATTTATTTTGAGATTTATTTATTATTTATATCTTCATTATTAAAAAGGCGAGCTGATACTCCTGCCGCAGGAATATAGGTTTATAGGTTTGCCAATCATAGAGTTTAATTTTAATTCGAATTTTAACGCAATGATAAATCATTACATTCGAAAAAACGATTCTGAGCGAAGTTGAGTCAGATAATGTCGTTTTTTCATTTTTTCCATAATATTTTCGATTACATTAAAAATATCAATTTTAAACAACTATAAAAAAATTTGAGACTAGGCGTTTTTCTAATATTTTGGTGTAATGTTAAGTAATATGTAAGTATACCTACTTCAGTAAAATTTTCAGACCTAAATGCCCAAAATTGCCAATTTTATCAAACATTATATATATAAAAACAAGAATTTTACGAAATATTCAATGCCCTGTATTTTGTAGAAAATTAACGTAACGGTTCCAAAATTCTATATAGTATACATAGTACCTGTGTGAACACCCAAAAAAATTTTCAAGCTTCTAACTTCAAAATTGCTCGAGATATTATAAAATATTGAAATCGAATTCGACGAAATTTCAGTTTTCGTGAAAAATGCCGCTTTATCGTCATTTTTGAACTTTTTTCCATTATAATACCTACGACAATTTTTCCTAAAATTTCGGAGGGCTGTAGCCCCCTCAGCTTCCCCCAGGATACGCAACTGTCTGACTTTCATGAAGAACAAATGTTTCTGGTTGGAAAGTGGGTGTTGTTGATACTTTATTTAGGTCATTATTCGAATTTCTCAAAATTGACCCTATAGGTACGACAGAAAAAAATGAAAAAAATGAAAAAACAGTATTTTTCACAAAAACTGAAATTTTCGAAGAATTCGATTTCAATATTTTACGATAACTCAGATAATTTTGAAGTTAGAGTCTTGAAAATTTTATTGGGTGTTAAGTTAGGTAAGTAATTTATATATGTGAAGTATACTTAGGCACATATTACTTAACAACATATAAAAATATTAGAAAAATCCCAAGTCTAAATTTTTTTCTATAGCAGTTTAAAATTGATATTTTTAGTTTAAATGAAAATCTTAAAATCCATACGAATATTCTTCTTATTATTTCTCAATATTTTTACAATAAAACAAATATCTAATATCTAAATATTAAATACAACTGACAAAAATTTTGAAAATTTTATTGAAGCTCAAATACATTTTACCTCACATTTTACTTAATTTAGTTCCAATTAATTGTGAATTATTACGTTTACGATTGTTTTCTTGCTGTTTAAAGTATAAAAAGCAAGGGAAGGGATACTGGAGTGGCAGGCATACAGGTGTAAATTGGACAATGTTGAATTTTGATTAACATTTGAATGCAATGAAAAAAATCATTACATTCGAATAACGATTCTGATTCTGAGCGAAGTTCATCAGATAGGTAATGTATGTACCTACTGATTAAAATTTTTATTTTTATCAATGATAAATTATCATTCTCTACGTTCAATAGGTATAAATAATAATAATTTATCATAAAACTCCTAAATGAGTCACCTAAATATCTAAATCTGACAGTACCCACTTCGCTCAGAACCGTTTTTCGAATATGATTTATCATTGTATTCAAATTGTAATCAAACTTCAACACTATCCTATTTACACTTGTATCCTTTCCACACCAGTAACCCTTCCCGTGCATTTTTATACTTTAAACAGCTATAAAAAGAAATCTTAAATAATGTAATAATCTCGGTAACAATTCACAATTATTGGAACTGAGTTAAGTAAAATGTATTTAAGCTTCAATAAAATTATTGTAAAATAGGTATTGTAATATAATAAGAAAAATCATTATAAATAATTTAAATATTAATTTTACTGAAATTTCAACTTAAAACAGCTATAAAAAAAATTGAAACTTGGGATTTTTCTAATATTTTGATATGATGTTAACTAATATGTAACTATACTTCAGACTTTAATACTCAAAATTGTCAATTTTATCAAACATGGTACACATAAAAAGGTGAATTTTACGAAATATTCAGTCCTATATTTTGTAGAAAAATTAACGTACATAATGGTTCCAAAACTTTATCACATACCTATATATCAGGCATGTCAAACTCAAAGTATCAAGTGGGCCAAATATATTTAATAGTAAACTATGTGGACCGCACAAAAACATATTTTAATAAAAAAAAATATTTTATACAAATTTTTCAATTCTTTACGAACACAAAAAGTACAGTTTAAATTAAAAAAAATTAACCATTTCATTCTTTTCAAAATTTAGTACCCCCCAAAAAAATCTAGATACGGTTTTAGTTGTGACATAAAATAAATATGTTATAATTTTTTTTTACTTTATTCATTAATATTGGTAGCCACGGGCCGCAAAAAAATCAGCCGTGGGCCGTATGCGGCCCGCGTGTTTGACATGCCTGCTATATATAGTAAGTACCTATGCGAACACTCAAGAAAAATTTCAATTCTCTAACTTCAAAATTGCTTCAGTAATTGTAAAATATTTAATTGGAATTCGTTAAAATTTCAGTTTTCATAAAAATGCCGTTTTTTGTCATTTTTTCTACCGCTTAGGGTCAATTTTGAGAAATTCAAAAAATGACCAAAATTTAGTATAAACTACATCCACATTCTAACCGGAAACATATGCTATTCGTTAAAATCGGAGCATTTTTTCGGGTACCTACCTAGTAAAAGTGTCTTCAGACAAAAAAACAAAAGCTGATATTCCTGCCGCATGGGATACAGGCATAGGCGCAACTAGAGTTCAAATTTTGGGGGTGCTAAAATTATTAAACATTTTTAGAACCCTATACAATAGTGTTTATAACCCCCCCCCCCCCGATCATACCCCTCATAACACGAGTGTATATAGAAATGAAATATTTGTATGTACAATGTACTATGTACAGTACATATATAAATTATTACCTATCTGTTATAAATTTATAATTAAAGATAATGAACTATAATGCAACAAATTGAAAAAAACATATTATAATATACTAGTATAATATTATTAAGTAAATGTATGATTATAATTCTTCTTTCATTTATCTATAATAAATAAATAAATAAATAAAATATATTTACGCATAAAATAAAATTAACACTTGTGAAGTTGTAAATGAATATTTTATAATTATTTTATTAAAAATAATTAACAATTAACATTTAATTAACTACATTACTGTATTAATAATAAATAATAATAAATTAATATATTGGTATAGTAGGTATATAAATGATTATATATAATCAAAAAAATTCAAATCTCCTATCTTCACGGGCAAATTCATTTATAATATTTTCTGTCTTTAATTTATTAGTTAAATCCTTTTCAATATTTAAAAGTGACAAATTTGTAAATCTTTCCTGAGTCATGCTAGATCGCATCCAATTTTTTATAAGCCGCATACACAAAAATGACCTTTCACAGGTTACAGAGCTAATTGGTATAGTAAATGCTACTTGTAATAGCACATATAAATTTGGATATACTTCTTTATTTATCACTTCTTTAATATCACGTATGTCAAAATCTACATTTTTTTGTATCAAACAATTTTTTGCTACTACCATCTCTGCTTTTAAACTGTCCAATGACGTATGCATAATATCCTAAAGTACATAAATGCTAATAAATTATTTATATTCGTTCAAATTAGTTAATATATTTCCACAGAAGAAATATTTTACCTTTTTAATATTTTTGCAGCGCTGCATAGCGATTATCGATCTATCGATCTAATACTATAATAGGTATACTAAATTACTGAACAATTCGGTACCGCACGGGCACGGCGCACTCACATCATTAACTAACACGTTAGTTGTCATTATTACAATTATTTTTTATAATGGATTAGCAGTTGGTACAAACCACAATAAATTAATATACAAATATAAAAATTAATCAAATAATTTGGGGGTGCTAAGCACCCCCAAGCCCCCACCTAATTGCGCCTATGGATACAGGTGTGTAAATGATAGCGTTTAATTTTCATTAGAATTTGAAATGATAAACCATTTCATTCGAAAAAACGATTCTGAGCGAAGGTCAGTCAGATAATGTAGGGTTTTTTTAAAAAAATTTTATCATTTTTTATTAAATATTTAAAACGCAAAATTGTATCTCATATAGTACATAAATGAACACCCAATTATCAAGTCTTTAAATTTTATAAATGCACATAAAATCCCTCATCACCTAAATGACTCTATCTAACACTGACAGAACTTCATTCAAAATAGTTTTTCCAATAATTGCAATGGTTTATTCCATTACATTCAAATTCTAATTAAAATTAAACGCTACGATTTGCATACCTGTATCATATGCAGCAGAAGTACCAACTCTTCTTTTTGATACTCTAAACAGCTATAAAAAATAATCGTAAATGTAATAATTTACAATTAATTGGAACCGAGTTAAGTAAAATTTATTTCAGCATAAATTAAATTTTCAAATTTTTTAAAAAATATTTGTTAATTTTATTTAACATTATTGTAAAATATTGTAATATTATAAGAATAATCCATATAAAAAATTTAAATATTGATTTTACTTAAATTTCAACTTAAAATAGCTATAAAAAAAAATTGTGACTAAAGATTTTTCTAATATTTTGATGATTTTAAGTAATATAGTATATGTTACTGGAAATGTTGACAATTCCTAAAACTGTTAGGAATTGTCAACATTGTCTGGGAAGTTTTAACATTTCCTAACAATAGAAGGCTATGATGTCAAAATTAATTAATAAAATATATATTATTACATCATATTATATCATATTACATATTATATTATATTATCACAAATTAAACCATTGTGACATTTTGAATTACAAATTTTAAATACAGATTTGCATGCACATCAATTTATTTTGCATTTCGTTGTGCATTGGCACCTAGTATAACATTTAAATTTAGATAAACTACAAATAATAATTCCAATACAGAATAACGTAATATTAATATCTGTATTATAGGTTCTTAGGTTACTTTATGTAAAACAAAAAAAATAAATAAATAAATTACTCTAATACTCTTAATTCCTAAAGTCTCCAGAAAATGTCAACATTTCCAGTAACATATACATACTTCATTAAAATTTTCAGACCTTAATAGCAAAAATTGCCAATTTTATCAAATATTATATACATAAAAACGAGAATTTTACGAAATATTCAAAGTCCATATACATAGTAGCTTTGAGAACACCAAAAAAAATTTTCATGTCTCTATCTGTAGTTGCAGATTATAAGATGTAAATTATTAATTAATTTTTTAATTTTATAAGAGTACTTGTGGATATTATAATAGTTATATTACAATATAGATAAAATTGTATTATAACTAAAAAAAAAAACAACAAATACACAAAAAATCTACTTAGTAATACTATTATAGATAATATTCAAACATGATTAAAATTATCAGATGTTGAGATCTAATATAATAGAAATTTTTACATTTTGACAATATAGGTACAATAATTAGGGACATCAACAAAAGATATGATAAATATTAAACTATAAATGTATATTATACATTTATTATTTTCATATTTATATATTTTGATCGACATTTAAATAGTAGTAGTTTCAATGTTTATAAAAAATATATTTTTGTGTACAGTTTTGATTAAATTACTAGTTAGAATATTTTATTATATATGTAAATAATTATTCAGTAATTTAACATGCTTTAGTATTTTAATATAATTAGTATCTTGTCTAAAATTAATTAAAAGTATTTAACCTGAAATTATACCAGATTGCATAACCGTGTGCTAATGTATTTTATTTTCTTAAAATAAAAAAAAAAAAAAAAAATAATTAAAACAAATTTGGCAGAATTTAATATTTTTATTCACCAGTTAGAAAATTATTTACAAGCAATAAAATGAATATAAAATGTGGTATTATACATCTTAAACAGCTCCTGCTAAAGAATAATTATTAGTAATATTATCAATCTACATAAGTAAAAATACAAATTTTTACATATATATGTATTTCAAATTCAAATATTAAGTAAGTTAGTAGAAATATTTGTTTGGTGGATTCTATTATATAACATAAAAAAATGATAAATTAAACCTATTCACCAATAAAAAAATAATAAAACAGCACAATTTTCTAATGAATATATAATATAATTAACTTATATTAGTACATAATAATAAAAGCACATTTGAAATATTAATTTAAAAAACAATGTAAATTATTTATAACTATTTTTAATTCAAAAACATTATGATTATATTAAATAGTAAATTAGACAATACAAAATTGACATAATATCTATGAACTACAAATATAAAGAAATCATTCCACAATGACTTCATTAATCATATTAATAAAATAACATAAATGTAAATTTAAAATAGTTAATTGCTCAATACTAAGTATCATATTAATAAAATAACATAAATGTAAATTTAAAATAGTTAATTGCTCAATACTAAGTTTTCTATAAATAATACAGTTTAATTAATAATATATTTTTCTTTTATTTACTGAAAGTTTAAAACATAAAATAATACATTTTTCAAAATAATTAAATTGTAAATAAAGACATAGACAATAGGGAAAAGCAATAAAGTAATTATTTGAACATTACAAATTTATATATCATCCCAATTCTCTGAAAAAAAAAAAAAATATATATATATATATTTATATAGGTATATATTATAAAAAATAAGTGTTTTGACTGAGATTGAGAGAGAGCACAAAAAAGCCAAGGTGTCTCAATGAGTTTGGTTCTTACCATTTCTTCTTGGATTAAGTTTAATACTATAATAAGTTTTTTTTATTTGTTTAAATTTGATAGTTTTAGTGTAATCGAAAATCTAGGAATACATAAAGGATTCTTATTTCTCAATATTTTTAAAATAATAATTAATAAAATTTTTTTTCAAAAAGTTCAAAGTTCAGTCAAATATTGATAATATTAAATTGAATTTTATTCAGAATTGGTTTTCGAATGTAATGATTTATCATTGAATTTAAATTTTATTTAAAATTCATTACTATCCTCTTTACACCTGTATCCCTTCTACAGCAGTAACAGGTTTTTTTTAATAATGTAATTAATTTATGAATATTAAATACTTATTTATGATTTGTTTATTAAATATAGGTAGTTATTTTAGATTCTGAGCGAAACGAAGAATGTATTGGTATCTTAATGATGTATGATTTTTATTTCTTTTTTTTTTTTTTTTTTATGTCTAAAGACAATTTTACTACCCGAAATAATGCTCAGATTGTCACAAATAGCATATGTTTTCGATTGAAAATTGGATATAGTTTGTACTTTATTCAGGTCATTTTCAAATTTTTCAAAATTGACCTCATGCGACAGAAAAAACAACGTAAAACGGCATTTTTCACGAAAACTGAAATTTTGACGAATTTTATTTCAATATTTCATGATAACTCTGGCTATTTTTAAGTTAGAGACATGAAAATTTTATTGAGTATTCAAATAGATACTATATTTAAAATTATGATAAAATTTTGGAACCGTTACGTTAATTTTCTACAAATATTTCATATTTTGATCATCGCTAAAACAGATATATTTAATTATTTAACAGATATATTTTATTTGGATCTTGTAATGACTATTAATTGTAGCACATTTTTTTTTGTCATAGAATGGTAACATATTTTTTGATTTGACAATGTAATATCAAGCGCTCATTTATGTTCTATATGTATACTTATATGGTCTCTGTGTGTGATAAAATTTTGATAAAAATCTTTAATAGAAAAAGTCAAAATTTTAATTAATACCTACATTATCTGACTGAACATCGCTCATAATCGTTTTTTAGAATGGAATAGTTAATCATTGCATTCAAATTCTAATTAAAATAAACACTATGATTGCACACCTGTATCTCTTCTCTTGTTTATTTATTATTACTTTTACTCAATTAATAATATATTACTTGTTACAATAGATTTTCTTAGTAAAATTGATATGTTCAGAACTACTCTTTTAAAGTTAAATTTAAAGAAATTAAAACAATAACAATTTATTAGTTAATGATTATATAACTATTTTTTTTAAAATTTGTTTATCTACATATTATTTTAATGTCTCGTTTGAATTAATATTCAAATGTACAATAATAAAATTAATTTATAATTATTAATAAATAGCATACCTCTTTCTGTGTTATGACCCATGTAGCTCTTTTCTTGTTCAACAGGCTTCACAAATTTGCTTTCTGAGGATTCTTGAGTTTTTTTAGACCATACTGCACCAGTATTATTATTGCATTTTTGTTCTTCTTCTTTAAGTATAGTATTCTTTAAAGTTTTTGATCGTTTTGATTTATTAACAATGGCATTTTGTATAAATTTGTTATACAATTTTAAATCAACTGTTCTATCCCGTTTAGGATCACCACATAGCCAAATTTCAGATCGTCTTTTATCAAAAATTTCCCATAGTAACAATACATTACGAGGGATATTGCTGTATAACTTCCAATTAGAATGATCTGGTACATATTGAATTCCCAAGTACCTATAACCAGGCAATAGTGATTTCATTTCTCTATAAGCTTTTTCTAGAGACATGAAATATGATGGATTTTGATTCATAGGCATAACAAATATACAAATCAGTAGTTCAGTACCAATATTATATGTCAATATGTCACCAGCAGCTATTGGCTTAATATTAATATCTTCCAACAATCTATAAATGTTAAAAAATAATAATAATAATAATAATAATAATAATAATAATAAGGTACTTCATAAATCATATTTTGTAGCTAGGGAATAAAAAATATCTATTTTCTATAAACATTTTTACAAAAAAAAGTACAAAATTATTATTTATATTTAATTAGTTTATGCATATTACATTTGGTATTGTATAGTGGTATAATTGAGAAACGACAAGAGGAAGTGTCTCTCCTAAGCTTTATTGGAGGTCAAATTTATAATTTTAATGTTTATAATCGCTACTGATGAAAAAGTGATACAAAGAAAGCAAACCTAACCTAACTGCATGTCACGCAATTTATTTTATAAATTACTACATTTTAAAAATATAATTTATAGCATATGAAAAAATTGCATATGCCACTATAAATATTGCATCAGTAAAGATAGTATATCCTTTGGAAAATGAGCATACTTGTATTATACTAGTTTATCAAATTCAGGGAGATGTCAGAATAACGATAATTAGAACATAAGCAACATAATAATACATTGATTAGTCCAATTTAAACATAGACATCATAAAATTGTAATAATACTCATTGTTTGGCATAAACGCCAAAGAAATTGTGAAATTGAAAAACGATGAGCGTAAGTACCAATTTACAGTTATAAATAACATTCTGAACATCATAATAAGATGCGAATATCACTATAATAATTAATAATACTATGGTTGGAGCACAGTATAAAGAATAATACAGTAGGGACACTCTCTTATCAATGACGGCCATTTTGAAAACTGCGATACATTGGCGGGTTATTCAAATACTGGGTTACTTAAGCCTTGGTAGGTAACTTTGCACCAAAAAATTTTGTTATTTATAATTAAGTATAACAAGCATCCTTTTTGGTTACATTTTTTTTTCTTTCCCAATTTGATTTTAGTACCATATTTAATCTTAAAATGGCACATAATAACTTTGTATACTTTATTAATTTATTCATTAAAACTTTTTGAAGAACATTTTGAAAATTTAAGCATCGAAAATAATGTAGCATATAATTTTATAGAAATATTTAAAACTATTAATTTTAATCATCAATGTCCATATTTTCCATATAATTATTTATTAAGTTTATATACTAGAATGAGATTGTATTATACTCTTACATTTATAAATCGACAATTAAAAGAACAAGAAAAAATGCGCGCAAATTAATAATCTGGCGCCATTAGTTTATTAACTTTCTTTAAAAAAAACATACCTATATGTTATTAAATAATAAATTAAAAAACACGTTATAATAAAATATTTGGTTGATTATTATGAAAAACAATAAAATAAATAAAGTAATAACATTTGTCAATTAATAATTATTATTTATTACAGACCTTATCAATTCAGTCTTATTTGTCGCAGTTTTTGGGCGTGTCTACTAAATTTAGCCCATTCTACCATACATTTCTTAAACAGTGTTAATTTAACATAGTATCCCTACTGTATTATTCTTTATACTGTGGTTGGAGGTTCAATTATCATTTAAATTTTAATAAAAGGCGGTTAACAGTGGGAAACAATACTAACTGGCAATTGCTAATTTTTATTGATAATTACAATTTGTAAAATGTATATTTTAAATAATTTTATTAAAGTGTAGTAGGGTTTATTTTATATTAGGCATTAGGTATAATTTAATAAATTATTTATACTGTTATGTCTCATCACTAGAGTACGGATTTTAAAGTAATAAAAAACTAAAGAAAAGCACTAAAAAAAAAGCAATAAAGCTGCCTAAAACTTCTAAAAAGCTTTAAAAAGCATTAAAAATTGATTTAAAAAAATATACAATATACTATATAAATTACATCAATAAATATATCCATAAATCTTACATAAAGAGATAAGATCGATTGAGCCATTCATGACATTGGAAAACCCATTATTTGATATAAAAACAAAAATTAACATTTATAATACGTTTATTTAGAATACATTTTGAAAAAAGAGCTGATATTCCTGCTGCAGGGATATAGGTGTGCAAATAATAGTATTTAATTTTAATTAAAATTTGAATGCAATGATAGACCATTGCATTAAAAAAAAACAATTCAGAGCGAAGTTCAGTCAGATAATGTAGGTATTGATTAATCATTATTATATTGCCATTTTTTCTAACGAATAGGGTCAATTTTGAAAAATGATCTAAATAAAGTACCAACTACATCCATTTTCCAACCGGAAACATATGCTATTCATGAAAAACGGATATAAAATCGGAGTAGTAAAAGTGTTTTCAGACATAAAAAAAAAAGAACAAAAAAAAAGACACACATAATGTAACACCAATACATTCTTTGCTACGGTCAGAATCTAAAATGTATTAAAAATGGCAAAAAAAGCATAAATATACATTTTATTCTAAGTAGTATAATCGAATTTGTAGCTGATATTACTTCGTTTTAGACTTTAGAGCAATAGAAAAAAAGCAAATACCTTCAAAATCCGTACTCTACTTATCACAAATCATTCTAACTAAATATAATATTTTATACCATTAATAAAGTATATTTAATAGAACATCACTTGGGCATATGCTCCAGGTAGGAAAAAATTAGGACATAAGAGACTTCTTTTTTTTTAAATTGGTTATAATTATATAATTATAAACAATTTAGAAAATGTAGTTTACTCCCTTCTGTCTTCTAACTATTGAATAATTGAATTTACCCTTTAAAATGAAAATTTGTTATTTTAGTAATTAACTCAAATACCTAATAATTTTTTTACTTTTCTCAAATATTTCCACTGTTCTTAAAGTCCTAACATAACATAATTGTATAATACAAACTACCTGTTTTTGAAAGGATACTTGGCATTAATATTATCAACAACTTCATCTCTCCAACCATTGAAATACATCCGTTTCATATTAATAAACATTATGATATCAGTTTGAGGTTCCATTTCCCATAATGGTTTTGAAGTTGTGTTTATTTTTGGATGAACAATGAAATCAATATCTGGCTTCTATGAAAATAAAAGAATTACACTATTAAACAAACGACTAAGAGAAAGTGTTATAGTGTGAAAATATTAAATACTGCTGTTTTATATAGAGTAATTTCAATCTCCGATCCAGAAAATACTTTTGCAAAAATTTCATTTGCTTCTAGTACAGTGAATTGATCTAATCCACTTTTAGGAAATGCTAATTTGGTTAGTTTATATTTATTCATTTTGGCCAGCAGATTATAACAGGCATTTTCAAAGTCTTTTTTATATGGTGTTATTTTAATCCTTCTTTTTACAACTAAATAAAATATATATTGCTCATCATGTAAAACTTCACCCACATCACTAGTTCGTAAATTTTGGTCCAATAAAGCACCAATGTGATCACCAAATTTGAATCTATATGTTACACAATTTGTAGTTTTATAAATTGAAAAAAATATATATAATTGTTTTATCATACTTAAATTCATATGAATTACGTGGTAATGATTGAAGATCACCAGAAATACATAGTGCTATTGCAAATTCTGGAGGTAAATTAAAAACACTGTCATATACTTCATTTAATTTAAATCTGGAAATAAATAATAATAATCTCTAATGAAAATTATTTTTAATTATTAATTAAATAATAATAAATAGTAAAAAAAAAAAGAAAAAAGGCCAGTTTATATACAGAACAATGAACCAGATATTATTGAATAAATAATATATGGTAAAATATGGTATAATTCTTGATGAAAATACTCACTAAAGAGAAACTATAACTCTATTTTTGAACACACATCAATAGTATATAAAAAAAAGAAGAGCTGATACTCATGCCGCGTGAGATACAGGTATGCAAATCATAGCATTTAATTTTAATTAGAATTTGAATGCAATGATAAACCACTGCATTCGAAAAAAATCATTCTGAGCGAAGTTCAGTCAGATAATGTAGGTATTTTTTAAAATTTTTTATTAAATATTTAAAACGCAAAATTTTATCACACATATAGTACCAACATAAATGAACACCCTATACAATTTTCAAGTCTCTAAGTTCTATATAAATGCTCATAAAATCCCTTGTCACCTAAATGATTATATCTGACAGAACTTCGCTCAAAATAGTTTTTCCGAATGCAACGGTTTATCATTGCATTCAAATTCTAATTAAAATTAAACGCTATAATTTGCACACCTGTATCCCATGCGGCAGGATTATCAGCTCTTCTTATTGATACTTCATATAGCTATAAAAAATAACCGTAAATGTAATAATTCACAATTAATTGGAACTGAATTAAGTAAAATGTATTTCAGCTTAAATTAAATTTTCAAAATTTTTAAAAATTATTTGTCAATTTTATTTAACATTATTGTAAAATATTGTAATATAATAAGAAAAACCCATATAAATAATTTAAATATTGATTTTACTGAAATTTCAACTTAAAACAGCTATAAAAAAAATTGAGACTAGGGATTTTTCTAATATTTTGAATTAATGTTAATTAATATATAAATATACTTCAGTAAAATTTTCTGACCTTAATAGCAAACATTGCCAATTTTATCAAACATTTTATAAATTAAAACGAGAAATTTTTGAAATATTCAAAGTCCTATATTTAGTAAAAAATATTAACGTAACGATTCCAATATTTCACCACATATATATAGTAGCTATGAGAACACCCAAAATTTTTTTTAAGTCTTTATCTTCAAAATTTCAGTTTTCGTAAAAAATATCGTTTTTTTTTTTTTTACTGCTTAGGGTCAATTTTGAGAAATTCGAAAAATGACCTATGTCAAGTACCATTACATTCACTTTCCAAACAGAAAAATGCTATTCGTGAAAATCTGAGCATTTTTTCGGGTAGTAAGTGTTTTCAGACATTAAAAATAAAAATAAAAAAGACACACATTATTGTAAAACGCTTTGCTACAATCTAGTATTTTAGATAATTAATTACTTATAAATTAGGAACATAATATATTTACGCATATTGTATTTACGTATATTGTGTAATCATAAATTGATAAAATTTAATAAACTAAGACATAAATGATATCCCATTTAAAAAAAGAAAATATTACATTTTTAATAAAGCCCTTTTTTTAATATTTAAATAATATATATTTTTCTATTTTCTAATTAATAAAACCATAAGTAAATAAGTAATATATATGATACAGGTAATGTGGAATTCCGGGCAATGTAAGTCCTGATCGGCCAATGTGAATTAATTGAAAAAAAAAACCCCCTATTATAATAAGACCAAAGTAATTTATATTTTTCAAGTAAAAGGGATAGCTCGATACGTCTACCAGCTCTGCTCACTTCCTCAAGTGCAGTTTTTCATGATAAACCCAAGAGACTACGGCATACCTACCTCATAAATCTGTTACAGTGCGGATAGGCAATGGTTTTGTATGACCTAAAACCTCGCTTCGCGAGACTTTTGTTAATTTACTTGTACTTTATTATTTTAAAAATATTGACTACCGGATTTTGGAAGCCAATTCAATTGCATCAGTTCACATTGCCATAACATTGCGTAAAACATATAACAAAATTAACTGAACGATGTGATAAGTTTTTATTTTTATAATATTTATAATCATCAATTTAAATAAGTATCTATTTAAATTTTAAAACAATAACACGTAACTTACGATTTTTTTGAAGAATTAATTGGTCTATCATATTTTTGAATAGTTTGATTATTGTAGTATGCAGGGCTGTTAAAAATTGTATCATTTTTTTTAGGAGTAAATACTAAAGAATTTTTTATTTCAGCCTCTTGTTTAAATGAATGTTTTTCTTCTAGTTTGAAACTATCAGCATTTTTCTTAGGAGATTCTTCTTTTTCTTGAAGTAATTTTTCATTATTTATTGATTCATTGAACTCTCTGCAAATATAAAGAGTTTATTTTAAAATTGAATTAAAATAGTTAACTAATGTCTAATACACTGTTGTAACTGTTTATAATATGCATATTCAATTGTGTAAAGTAAAATATTGTTAAACTCTATTAAAAAATTATAGAACTATTGAATATATATATATAATTTACTTAAGTTTTGTTGGTAATTCATTACTCTTTAAGGTTTTTGTAATCATTTGCATTTTCCAATTATGTATTTTTTCAATATCTTTAGCATTCATTTCAACAGTAGTTGTCCTATATCAAATTAATATAAATATAAATTTTACAAAATGTTTAATTTTGACAATATTTTCGTATTAATATAAAAAGTTAATTAATAAAACAGTTCAAAAAATAAAATAACTTTTTTTTTTCAGTAATTATTTCTGAATTAGATCTAAAATTATAAAATTCTTCATTATAATAAACATTTATTTAAACCATATTTCTTACTTCAAGTCAATTTATTCAATTCTATAGCTTTAATAAAATATAATTAATACACAGGATGATTAAGTAAATCTACCTTATATACTGTTTTATATTCAGAATTCTTATTACCTATATTATTTAAAATTAAGAAATATATCAGCTGACAGTGGGAACTCTCCACCGATCGCCTAATAATTATTTGAAAACACTCAAGACTTTTATTCACAGATAAATAATAAAAACGACAAATCATTTGTATTTATCATATGCAATCACAGCATTTAATGCTTAAATTTAGATTATTTGTTGAAGTTTTATCTGAAAAATTTACAACAACTAAATGTGCAGATTTGCCAGAAGTTTATTCAAAAAATAGGTAGCAAAACATATTATTAAATATAGGACAAATTAAATTAATATAATATCTAATTACATTTAAAATATTTTAGATCTATATGTATAATTTTGATTTAAGTACTTATACCAAAGAATTAATTTAAAAATAAAGTGAGATTTTTAATAAATGCAATTGGAATTAAAATTGATTTTTTCTAATTTTACTTACTATAAACACATTTTTTTCTAGCATGCTTCACATTATATACAATATTAACTTTATTAAATTTCACATTATTTACTATATAATTTATAGATAAAATTGTAGTTCCTACTTGAAAAATAAAAATTTGTACTTAGCCATCACTTATCAGTCTATAAGTGTAAAATACATAGACAGAATATAATCTAATCTGTGGTATAAGTATTTAAAAATAAAATTTCTAAAATACACATAACTGTCGAGAAAAAAGTTGAAGTTCATTGAAAAATCATTCTATATACAAATATATTGTAATAATTAAAAAAATAAATAAGAAATATTTATATTTTATATTTATATTTATATTTATTACCTTAATTTTAACAAACTACAAATATAATAATTTACTATTCGATTCTGAATAAGGTAAAGAATCAGTGGCGTATATAGAAATTATTTTATGGGCTAATTTTTATATTACATACATTAATTACTAAATATAATTTGTGATATAGAGTGGAAAGTATGGTGTAGTCTTATCGTAAAAATTATAAATATCCAAACAAATATTATGTAAAAACAGAATTTAAAGACAAATTGAACTTAGTGCACACTGTAGTCATGAGTCCGTACTGTATAGAACTGAAATTGTATTTTGATACCGGGCATTGGGCACAAGCGCACAGCATACCATAATTATTGTTTATTCAAACTGATTATAGATAAACATTATATTTTAAAACAATAAACACAATATAAGAAGTGGAATTTACATTTCTAAAAATAGATCTCAACGATCAATGATCAAAATACGTCACGTTATCATAAAATTAATTGCTCAGTTGTGGTAATTCCACATTTTAACAATTCAACCGTGGTTATTCAATATTATTTAACAATAATCGTGGTAGTATTCTGTATTTACGTAATAACTTATAACGATAATAATATTATACATAACCTAACCTATAATTAAAAAATATTTAATAAATTTTGTTACAATTGTAAATTTTATATTTAGTAAATTCTAAAAAGTAAATACCTATCCATTCAAATATTAAAATATAACCTGATATTTCACTATGGGCACGAGTCCCCCTATATACGCCACTGTAAAGAATATATCAGTTTTACAATGTTTCTCTAGGTATAAAAATTTTTTAGGAGTAGTGAGTAACAAATGAATATGATTTACTATTATTATATATTAATATTTCAAAATAATTGAAAAATATAAATTATTTAATATTTATTTTAGGTACTTATATATTATATTTTATTGGGGGGTAAACCACAAACGGAAGTAGGTGTACAATGGTTATGGAAGTACTGGGAAGTACAGGGAAACACACGGAAGTACAGGGAAACACACGGAAGTACTGGGAAGTACAGGGAAATACACGGAAGTACTGGGAAGTACAGGGAAGTACACGGAAATACTGGGAATTTTATAGAAAAACATATTTAATTGATTTGTATTAAAATAAATTGGTCAATAAAATAAGTAACTTACTCAGTGTTTGATTCATTCACAACATCATTAATATTCTTTAGTCCTATTTGTTTATCATCTCTTATACTTGTATTTTGATCCACAGAAAGATAATCATTACAACTACGAACAAAATGTATTCAATTTGGGTATTGAAAATTAGAAGTATGTGTGAATGTATAAAAATGATAATACTTATTATGTTATGAATTAATTGTGATGGGGATAAATTAAAAATTGGTTAATAAAATAACTAAATAAATAACTTACTAAGTGTTTAATTTATTCATATTAACATTTGTAACACCATCATTAATATTCTTTAGTTCTATTTGTTTTTCATCTCTTATACTTGTATTTTGATCCACAGAAAGATAATCATTACATCTATAAAAAAAAAAAAAAAAAATGTATTCAATTTGGGTATGTGTGCATGTATATATGAAAATAATAATTTATGTTTATTTCAGAATAAATTGAAAAAAACTCTTGCTAATTTTAAAATCTAATCTAAATCTTAAAATTTAAACAAGTAAATTATCTACTATAATACTTATTTTACCTGTGATTAATTAATAATCTGAAATAAACTATAAACTAATAAACTACGTTATAAAATTAATATTGTATATTAATGTGAAGCATGCTAGAAAAAAATGTGTTTATAATAAGTAAAATTAGAAAAATCTATTTTAATTCCAATTGCATTTATTAAAAATCTCACTTTATTTTTAAATTATTTGGTATAGGTACTTGAATCAAAATTATAAATATTATAGATTTTAAATATTTTAAATGTAATTAGATATATTAATTTAATTTGTCATATATTTAATAATATGTTTTGCTACCTATTTTGAATAAACTGTTCTGGCAAATCTGCACGTTCAGTTGTTGTAAATTTTTCAGATAAATCTTCAATAAATAAACTAAATTTAAGCATTAAATGTGCAACATTATATAAAAAAATCCTTAGCACATTATAAAGTATGCACTTTAGCATAATCAAGTGCACATTAATATAAATCCGGGTTCTTGTCTCTCCAGACAATGGTCTAAAAATGATAAAAAACAAACCATTATTTATAAATACAAATTCACCATTCTTACTAAAACTAAAATAATATTAATTAAATTAAAGAATAATATAATATATTTTACAATTAAATATATTTGCTTCCGGTAGTCAGAACTGGTTGTGAACTCAGGTAGGTACAGTGACTCCACTTAATAATATTCATGGATACAAGGTTCATTTGCTTATTAAACACCTACTGTGATCTGATTGTATCAGTGCTTGAATTGGGAAAAAATTAGTAGAGGAGCTCAACCTAACAATTAAAAATCTGCGTTCCAAGTGAAAAATTGTTTAAAACAAATCCAATGGGGGGGCATTGCCCCCCCCCCACAATGACAAAGCTGATATTTAAAAAAAAACTTCAATTTACCTACAAACATATAAATTTCAAATATAATCCATGTATGTGATTGTGAATTAATGTTCTTCCAATTTTATGTGGCCCTATACATTTTATATAAGTACCCATTCAGCTATTTTTACAAAACAACTATTTTGATAGTAATATCTATATAACTATATGTTACAGTAGGATATAAAAATAATACTAATTATAAACATTATTTAATTATTATTAATAAATAACAAAATTCATCATTATTAATAGTGACAATAAATAAATATAATTATAATAATAAATAGAATATTATAGAATATATTATAAATTATAATTATATAATAAAATAAATATTATTATGTGATAACTGATAATATCATATTATGATGAAATATAACATATAAATAAAGTATAAAAAATTTTGATTAAAAAATATTTTAAATAGTAAAATTGACAACAATTTAAATTTACATTTTAAGAAAAATTATTTCGGGTGTATTTTCCACTGTCCCCCCGTTCCAGTAAAAAAAATTAGTTGGGGTGCGAAAAAAAAAATAAAAAGTAGGGGAGCTCCGTCCACCTGCGCATCCCCCCAAATTCGAGCACTGGATTGTATCCAATTATAATAAAAAAAGATTAGTTATAAGACTCACCACTTTGGTTATAAAACTCGGATTTTATAAGACATATGGTAGGAAATGATAAAATTTATAAATAAATTAGTTTTGAAAAGATATTTGTGTTAATTATTATATACTCATTATTCTGTATGTGCAATTAATTTTATAACATTTTTTTGATTTATTTTATCATATCACATTATTTTTGTGTAAGGTTTCAATACACTCCAAATTACCTGGCTAAATTATTACAAAATACTTGATTGATTAGGCACGCAACAACATAATATACAATATACAATATTGGTTAATACATATATCTAAAAAATTATGTTTTTTAATTTTTAATACATAATTAGTTATTAAGTATTAACGTCTAACGTACATTTAAAACTTTTTTACAAGTCTCAATTATTTTTTCCAACCCTAAATAGTCATAAATACAAGTTTTATAATGAAATAACGTAATTCAGGAATTGACCACCAAATACTTAAATTAAGATACTTTTTTGATACTTACCCATCAGTCGTTTTATCCATTGCAATGACAGATATACGTCCGTCACAATGTTTAAAATACTACAAATAAAAATATGGACGTCCAATGGTAAAAAGTAAAAATGTGGGAGAATTTACAACTTTAAACATAAAAGAAAAATGCTACGAGTCAAAACAGCATATTGTGAATTGTGAATACGCGAAAAACGTGTTTCTTGTTTATCCTTTTCCGCAATGACAAAGTGACAACTATGGAACGACACAAAATGGTTTTCCGTTAAACATTATTTTATCTATGACTTTAACTGACAAAATGTCAACAAAGAAAATAGAAATACAATAAACGCGACATGGAAAATGTTTGAAAATCAACTGTTTAGTATCGGAGAATAGGTTGTCCTTTCGTTACAGTTTGTTCGTTTTTCGCACGCTATAGTCTAAATTTTATACTCACAGTATGGCCAATTATTGTAATTTAGTACAAAATTGATGTACATAAAAAAAAATTTTGTTATACTGAATCGCACAACCACCATTCCTCCATGTCGGACATTTCGAACCACTTACCGGTACAATGGTACTGTTATGACTGGAGAAGTGGAGAGTAATACTGATTACCCTATCAGTTAATTAATAAAATACTAAACCAATGTATTTCAATTTTTGATTATTGAATACATAAATAAAATTGTAATATTTGTACTTTGTAGAACCTATAATTTTTTCATCGTTTTTCAAATGTATATACTATTATAAAGCCTGCGTCCACACCTAACAAACATTCAACGAACGTTCGCCGAACATCCGAAATATCTAGTAAACGTTCGTCGAACGTTTGGTTAATGTAGACTAGAGATGGGACTTTTCGTTCATTTAAGTGAACTAGTTCACTCGTTCATCGTTCGCCTAATTGAACTAGTTCAGTGAACGATTTGATAATACATTGGTATTTCTTAGTGATTGGTCGTTCATCGTTCGTGAATTATAGGAATGATCCACATTTCCACTCGAACAACGAAATCGTTCTCATACTACACACATGTTCACAACCAAAATAGGAGTCTGATACGTTTGTTCGACAATACTTTTACCCGACATTACGTTTGTAGCTAATTTCCCGTTTTTACAAATTATGTTATCATATAATTGTTCAGTAAATAAATTTATTATAATAAAACGTTTCTATTTAACTTCCAAACTATATAGGATATAAATAAAAGTTATTTTTTTTTATTTTTGATGTGATTACTGTTCATTTGGTAGATATTAATTTCTATTCTCTCTAGATAAATTAGCTCCAATTTTGGGAGGTGGGTAACTAAAGTTTTGAATATAACGTAACTTTGATGTTAAAGTTTTTTCTATCTTGAAGATTGACTAAATTATATTTATTATAAACTACAGCCATTTTAATTGAAAAATAATACCAATAATTTTAATTCAGATAACACAAATATTTTAGTTGGATAAATTAAGATTAAAATAAAATTTTATTTAGGTTTCTAGGGATGTATCAATATATAATATATTGTTGTATTATGTATTTACAATTACAAAAATAATTTAAAAATATTTGCATTAATGATAAACAATTCATAAATTATAAAAAAAAAAATATGTTTTGTATATTTATTAAATATTTCTTTTATTTTGAAAAAAATACATAAGTTATTACGATTTAATTAAAAAACAAAATTAAGCATTTTTATAAGTACATATATTAGTTATATTTAAAATATATATTACATGTTGATTTAAACTATTTATATAATTTACTCATTTAGAAAGTTTGCAAACGTTTAATAGTGTACAATGTTTCCAAATTTTCTAAATAGTCTAAGTAGATAATTAATAATTTAATACATAGGTCAGCAATCTTTTTAACTTTAACAAACACATTTACATACATTTTTAATTTAAAAATATTGAATTAAAATAAAATAAAATATATATATATATTTTTTTTTTTACAATCACAACAAATATTTGTAGATTCGTTGACAAATACATACATGAAGGTTTGGTTGCAAGATCTTGTTTTAATATAAATAATATAATTTTTCATTTAATATAAAATAAATAAATACAAAAAAGTAATTACTATAAAGGTATATATTGTGTATTAGTATAGTCATATAAATGTTGAAACATTATACTCTAAAAATAATTTGGTCATTAAAATAGTTATATTTACTATAAGTTATATTTTGATTAGTCTATGTTTAGTACTGAAGATGATAACGTTGTTGTCGATATACGTATTTACTAAAATAATAAAGTAAATTTTTTGTGGACTTAGGTTTTTATGTATCAATATATAAAATATCCACAAGAACTCTTCTTATAAAATTAGATATATTTGCTTGTCATTTATTAAGTTTGTAGTAATATTTTTATATTTTAGATAAATTAAAGCATACAATAAATAGTTCATAGTTAAAATCAATAAAAATAGAATATGAAGAAATAATAAAATAATCATTAACCTTTTATATTAATATAAATTTGATTATGTAAGGTGAATATTAAGTAAACATTAAAATGTATACTACAAATAAGTAGTATGTGGAATAATTGTACAAATGGTATTAGGTTTAGACAAAAATAACAATAATTAAACACAAAAGGAACTTTTTTTTATGAGAAACTGTATAACCGTGTTGGAATGCAACAAAATAATGTTAAGTGCTCATTTCAGATTAATGAATATTTTGGAAAGACTAAAGAAATATTGAATCTCATTGCATAATATATTTGTATAGTGTGTAATTTCTATGTTTAATATAAAGTTTAATGATTGTTATAATATTGAATTATTCATAAAATATACCATAGTATATAGAATACATTTAAATTAATAAAAAAGTGAAAAATGTGTAATTCAGTCATAAATAGACTACATATTATAATTTAAACAATATTATTAAAATAATGAAATAAATAAAAACAATAACTATATATATATATATATATTGAAAATGATAAATTATGCTTTATAAAAAAATTATAATATAAATTAAACAATAATATTAAGTGAAAAATAATATTTATTTTATTTTGCAGTACTTTATATTTCATATTGAAATATATAGGCATGTCTATGACTAGACTTCAATTGCATGTCATGTGAAAGCCAAATATTATAACGTTTTAACTGAGTAAAACCAAAAGATTTTGGAATACAATTAGCGTATGAATTTAAAAATAAGATGTAGAGGAACTATTGGAGTTTCAAAAAAATTAGTATTCTCTCGAAATTATTTTGTATTTACTAGGTATATCATTGGACTTATTAATTAGTAGAGGTATGATTCAAAATTTTAAAAGAAATGTAGAGGTATTCCAACTTCTCATTGTCCCCCCTCCCCAATTTAAGCACTGAATACAATACTCCAATTAAAAAATAATAATAATACAGAAGAAAAATACAGTAATCAATATTTATGTAGACATAAATAATTGTTAAAAAATTATATTGACATATATTATGCTATTTAAAAATTTGATAAGATTCCATTAATTTAATTAATATTTTAGAATTCGGAAAATTTATTTATTACTATGTATATTATCAGCTATTAAGCTAAATCAGTGCACAAGTTAAAATCCATTAATAACATTTTAAATAATAAGGTACTATACATTTTTAGCAATCTTAACTACTACATATTCAGTGGCGTGGAGATAAAATTTTGAACCCTGTCGCAACTGTAAAAAAATGGGCCACCCTATAAATTAATAATGTATTATCTAATTTATTCAACGATTTTAGCATGATATAACTTTTTTATTTGATAAAGACTGTTATCACAGCTTTAGTTTTAAAAAACATTATGAAAATGTAATCACTAATCATCAACCAGAATGCTATGTGGGACTGTACATAAAAACTAATTATTGTATAATAAAGTATTATAATGTTATAGGCACATCAAACTCAAACAAATAAGCCTTCGTAGTACCCACCCATATCACAATTTTTAGGGCTGACACAAGTGCATCAACTTCACCCTGGTCACCACGCCGCTGCATATTTATTTATTAAAAGTGGTAACAATTATAAAAATATTAATAGTGAATGAATATAAACTAAAAATTATAAAGCTATCGATCAATATAAGTAGCATATTAGAATAGAGAAAATAAACTGATTTTTTGAAAAAAAAAAATTATTGTAATGAAGATACATAGGGTTTAATATATCTGAAGTTAACTAGCTAAAAGAATCTAAATTTACTTAAATTTTTTTATCTATTAGTAAAGGCGATTGTAGAGGAAAAGACTAAAAGATGATAGATTTTTAATATATAGTATATAAATGACAAGAATGTACACTATGTACTCTTAAATGATATAACAATATAAATAATAATATAACAATAGATATTTCAACAAAAAATAATTGTATTTTCTAGCGTACTGTTTTGTGAATAAACACACATTTTGGTGTCATTTCCATAGCAAAACAAATTTAATAGAAGTTTAAAAAGCAAAATTAACAGCAATAATATATTATAATAACATGGAAATATTGAAATATCAAGAACATTTTTCTACATGATTGACAATCAAAAACATATTTTAAAAATCACAGTAATTTATATAAATTCCAAAACTAATAATGGTACTTTTTTTCTATTAAATTATAAATTAATAAATGAAATTGCATTTTACTCATTCAACAAATATTTGTAGAGCCATGGGTTGCCTGAATCAGATTTATTGCACAAATTTTATTTTTCCTAAAATTGAAATTTAAAATACTATAAAAACTAGCTATATTTTTTTCCCCTATCATTTTCTAAACATTTTATATTAAAATATACCAGATATATCAACAATAATATTATAAATTACAAAATTTCATTTTAAGCATAATATACCTACAAATAATTTATATATATATATATATATATTATATATATTAATTCAATAAATAGCTGTTCTTTTCAAGTTATCTCCACAATGTTCTTTGAGTGCTGGTAATAATGATATTAAGGTTCGATCCAACCACGCTATTGGATTAGGATACATAAATCCGCCTTCAAAAAATCCAAGATGACCACCATGCATTAGTTCCATGTACAAAAAATTATCTTTTGATTCTACAATATATATAAAACATAAAATATTAATTATTTACAAAATTTGTACATAAAATACAAGTAATGTATATGTTACAATGGAATGAATATTTATATGATAAAATATAATTTATTCAATATAACAGTTTATTAATATGTTTACAATAAAGGTGAACAATTTAAGGTTTATATACATTTCTAAACATATTTAACAATATATTTTTATATTACACCAAAAATTTAAAACTGGAAAAATTTTGTTTTTCCGTACTTATTTTTTTTTTTTTTATAATAACAATGATAATAAAATATGTATAAAAAATATTAAAAATTCATAAATGATTAAATGTATTTTATAAATTTTTTATGAGATTATTTTGAAGACATGCAGTAGAGAACAATAATATCAGTAAAATATATTTATAGTTTAAATCGACTAAATAAATAGTATAAGGGGTTAGAAAAACATTTAAAATCATACTCTATTTTTTTTTTTTTTTTTTAAATTCAATATCTTAACAAATTTTTGATGTATGTATGGTTTTATTATACAAAATAATTATTTAATCTAAATATTAAGTATTTAGTTTTATATATTTTAAATAATATTGATACAACTTCTTCTTTATTTTCGCTTTTGTCCCACATCTGTGGAGTCAACTACTCGTATCATTTCCTTCCACCCATCCCTATCCATAACCATATTTCTTTTTACTCCACATGCCCTCATATCCTCCCCAATAATCCCTATCCATTTTTACCCTTTCCCCATACCATTTGACTATATTGTCATTGCTTCTTCTTTCAACATGTCCAAATCATCTCAATCTATTCTCTGTCATTTTCCCAGCTATATTTGCTACACCTAAACTTTCTCTTATATATTCACCTTATTCTATCCAACCTTGTTACACCACACATCCATCTAAGCACTCTCATTTCAGCAATTTTCACTTTAGATTCCTCTTTTTTATTAATTGCCCAACACTTTGATCCATACATCATTGCTGGCCTCACAACAATTTTATAAAACTTTCCTTTCTTTTTTAATGGTACTTTTTCATCACACAACACTCCTGTCGCCTTTCACCACTTCATACAGCCACATCTAATTATATTAGCTACATCCTCCACAATTCTTCCATTATTTCCAAATAATTGATATATTAACATTAAAATTATAATAATTATTACTTTTCTAATATTTATGAAAGGCTACTTTATTTCAATACAGTTATCTACACATCTATATTATTATAATTTTTTTATAAGTCACAGAATTATATTGAAAACCATAATATTAAAGGTATAGCAAGTTTACTGTGTACATTTAACTACCATAGACACAACTATTTTTTTTAAATTAATAGTCTAATATTGAATGTTTTCCATTTAATTTCCCAAGATATATTATTTCATTAATCTATTAAAATTAATGTTTTATTAAATATAAATTTTCATACGTGCAAAATTTTGAATAGGAATTAATAAATTTTCTGGCACTAATGGATCATCTCTTGAGTTTATAAATATCATTGGCTTCTGGACATTGTTGATGTAATGCAAACAACTCGACCATTGATAAAATTCATGAAGATTTTCAAAATTATTTACTTTTCTAAAAATAAAAAAAAGATACGATTAAGATAAACAATTAAAAAAATATTTTTATAAATATATTTATGTATTTATTTTTATTTAATGAATATTTATTTTAAAATTAATACATTAAATACATTCCACCATATATAAAATTATATTTTTTAAGAACTAGAAAACTATGATACAAACAAGAGTAGAAATTAAAAATAATAATAATATAAAAAAAATTGATCTACTGATTTAGTAACATAAATTATTGATTATTGTATATTTTTAATACCTAGTGTAGGCATCATCAAGTTCAGGTAATGTAGCAGCAGATATAATATCTTTTTCATTTAATGAATATTGCTCTTTAATATCATCTGCTAATAATTTACTCTTATGTTTTAAAATTAATGCTTTTATTGCTTCTGTTAATGCATATAAATAAAGTCTTCGAAAATTTTGCCAATGTAATAAGACACCAGTTGCCCTAAAATAACATATAAAAATAAGATTACACATAGCATAGTAATTATTATCAATTATTTATATTTTATGTTATTAACTTAATAAACACAGAATATTATAATATACAAACTAATATATAGGTAAAATTAAATACATAGAAATAAAATCTATAAATATAAGATTTAAAGAAGATCTGATACAGGTCAATAATTAACTACATTACTATTATTTGGAAGTAATTTTACAATTGCCGCTATTGAAAAATAATTCTGGTAGAATTTTAAGAAGCTAAAAATATAACTCTTATTAAAAAAATTATTATAAACAATATTGAAAATAATTTATTTTTAATATATGCCTTGAGTAAGGTTTCAAACTATCAACTTAATGCATCTAATTCACATATAAAAAAACCTATACCATGTTTGATAATATGACCAATATTTCTATCCATAATAGTGTTTTCATACATAATCAATAATTATTTTAATTAAAAAGAGCAAATCATTGTAAACCCAATATAAATCTTCCTTCTTTCTAAATCTAAAAAGTTAAAAATTATATAATAAATTAGGCTTACTTTAAAGCATCATAAGGTTGACAAATAGATATTCCAGCAATAACATTACTTGGTTGATTTTTACGAGATTCACCAAGATATTTAGTAACTAAGTTACCTCCCATACTATATCCAATGATTATAATTTTAGTATTTGGATAATCTTCTGATAAATTGCATAACATTACATGTAGATCATCTGTATGGCCTGTAAATTTTACTAAATATTAATAGAATTCTTTTTTTGAAAATTTGTAAATTACTTAATATTTTAAAATTTATAGGTATATATAAAAAAAAAAAATGATCGATCATGTTATTTAAAATAATGCTATAATATGTTTACCATAGGTAAATATCCTTGAAGCAGTAACAGGTACATTATGTAAAGCTCCAACATGATTAAGAACAGCACATCTATAGCCTTGATTTTGAGTGTAATTTACAAAAGTTCGAATATAATCACTTTCTGAGGAGTTGCATATTCCAGGAATTACAACTACAGTGATGCCTTCTATAAATAATTAATATTATTATAAACTTATAAATTTTAATATTGTGTTAATATTTTTATAAATTTACCTAGTTCTGGATCATTGAAAGTTGGTTTAAACAGATCATATGTAAGAGTGGTTCCATCATCTAGTATTAAGAACCTTCTATCTCCTTTGGGACATGGGCATCTTACTCGACCAAAAATACTATATAAAATAGTTTGAACATGACCACTGAATCCCCATAATCTAGTTGGTACATATCTGAAAATATATTATTAAATTTTTATATATTTATATTAATTTGATAGTAATTAAAAATATAATTCTAAGATGAAAAATTTAATATATCACTATTTCATTTGGTAGTAGATAGGTATAAAGATTGTTAAATAATTTAAATATTTAAATTAATTCATGTTACAGTTGATTATTAACTGATTATTTTATATACATAATACGACATTACGTTACTATTATAAATATGTATATCTACTTCTAAATTTTTTGAATGAATAATTAAAATTTATGTCATAATAGATAATAATAAATCTTGTAACAAATTAATGTAGTACCTATATCATTACAAACATACTTAATAGTGGTTTTTTCTCTTTTATTATTAAAATATTATTAATTCTTATAACCAGTGTTCGGGACTTAAAGCATTTAAAATCATCTAAATAAGCACCTTAAAATATTTAAAAAATCCTAAATCCTGTTTACAACTGCATACACAAGAAATTATTATTTGTTTCTTGATTACTCATGCATGTAAATAAAGTTAATTTAGTTTTATACATACATATTACATATATTAAATATAAGTTTGTTGAATTGATAATAATAATAATTCTATCATAATTGATTTAGGTTGATATAAAAAGAAAAAATTTTTTTTAGTTATATTTGTATAATTGTATAAATTAACCCCGAAATCAACTACCGAAACATCAATTTAGATGATATTAAATTAAAAACCTTTTATTTTGTCTTTGTATTATTAACAGAAACATTAGGTAATTATGTAATATGATTTTCTATATTTTATTTTTATAAAATTATGATAAACTAATAAAAATAGTCTTAGTCTTAACACATTATTGTTTTTGTTTTTTTTGTGTATGATTAGTTTTATGCAAACACGAGTGCATATTACCTTTACATACTTTTTTATTCTATGCTTTGCTTTAACTGTCAATATAGAAAAGTTTTCCTATTGATACATTTATAGTAAGAAGTCAAATTTATAAAATTAATAAATAATTTAATATACTCTTTATTGTATTGTATTCTTACTTTGTTGTCTTTTATTCATAAAAATTATGTCATTTGACAAATGATAAAAACATATGTAAATAAAGTTACAGCTAGGTAATAAAAAAAAAATACAATTCTTGAAAATTAAAATATTTAAATATTACATACTCGTATTATACTTTTTCAATATTGAATACAACATAATATAAAAATTATTCTTTATTTATTTAAATAAATTAAAATGTTGGTCACAGAAATGTTTAAAAAATAATAATTTTGGTTTGTGATTTATATTTAAATAATGTTTTGAATGCAGCAATATAATATTTGGAATATTTATTCGATAATATACTTGTTTATTAATGATTACAATATTACACAAGTAAATTTTTTAGTTGTTCTACCTATAACAATATTAATATATTTCAAAATTGTATTTATATAATTACATATGTTGATATGGTAACATTACAATGTTCATAATTAATGGTGCAGATCTATTAATTATATCCACTTTTATTATTATTGCATTATTGTAAATTGTAATAAGTGATAATATAATATAATTAGGTACCTATATAATATATTAATTAATAGTGTATTTATAATTACTAAAATGTAATTTTTTTTTTTAAATAAAAATATTCATTAAATTTTATAAGGATGACCAGTTACATAAATTCTTCTGAATACGCTGCCATTAACATGATTAAAAGTATTTACCACATCCAAGGGCTGGTATTTCAATTGTAGATAAAATTAAAATACTAATTGATATTACATATTTTTGTTTAAATAAAATCCTAAAAAACGTAAGTCTATAATTAAGAAAAATACATTACTTTTAGTTTGAGCAGATTTAATAATATATAGGTATAGATAAACATAATACACAAATATATATTATTATACTTGGGTATACCTATTATTAAAACTTTTTTTGTAGGTAGGTATATAAAAGAAACTAAACATGTGTTTTCCATTTAATTGTCAATGTTTTTAGCTAAATATTTGTTATATTTATTTTCATTTAATTTATGAAAACATATTTCAATACTTATTTATCATAGGAACTATTGAATTTATTGTTAAATATTCAATAAAAAAAATACCTTTTTTACATGTGCTACTGTACTAATACACTTATTTCAATATTATTATTAACTGAGTAACAATACTAATAGGTACTATTTTTTCTTTTTACCATTTAATAAAAATATTTATTTTAAAATTAAATATTGAAAATAGTTTAAGTTAGTTCCATTATATTTATGATCAATACTACTACGTACGTATAATAGTAATATTATAAATCAAATTCAATTATAATGTCTAAATTAGTTATAAAGTGTGTAAAATATTTATTCAAAACAATACCATTTTAAGTAAGTCTTATTTTACATTTTTGTTAATTAAAATATAAACAAATTAAAAAAAAAACATTAATAATTATATATATATTATCATACAAAGGAAAATTATACATAAATATATAATATATTATATATACGAGTATATATATGTTTAATAAATAAATGATTATTTTTAATGCTAAAATCAATTTCCAATAATTTGTTATATGCATTTTTATTGATGTTTTGGTATAATAATTCTTATAATTGTAAAATAATTACCTATATTTTTCAAATATAATTAATCATTAATAATATATTTAAGTAAAAAATCTAGACATTTCTCTTTACCTATACCTATAAAATTATATTTTGTTATTTTATGTATTTTAATTATAATTAAAAATTATATAGGTATTTGGTTTTCTTCATATATACAGATATATGTATTTATTTAAATCTAGTTGGTATTTACTCGTATACTCATACTTATTTTAGATAATAATTTTTTTTAAATAAATAATAAAACATATACATAGATAGATTTTTGACTATTAATATTATTATTATAACTGACACACTGACAGATAATTTAAAGTGGAGATTATAATTAGTCATTACCTAGTAAGTTTTTTTTTCAATTAGGGGTTTTATTAACTTTTCTTTCCTTGCTCCTCGCATATTACCAGAGAATTCCGAGAATTTATTATTTTCATACACAAATATTCTAAGAATTATTAAGTTTTAATATAATATAAAATAACACAAAGGTAATGAATATTAAAAATACTAATTTATAGTAATTACTTATTCTAAAATAAAAATAAATCAATAATCTTTCTTTTGCTTATTATTGGCTATTGCTCAATGAAATAGATCTTAAAATATACTTATATAATATATAATATCTAAATTCTAAATCATAAGAGTAGAGTAATTTACTATAATAATTAATAAAATACGAAATATGATATCTGGGTATTCTGTATCACAAATTTTAAATTAATAATTTGTGCTTACATTATCTATATATTAACTTTTATTTAAAATATCATGTGTTATTTTTTTTTCATTTAAATTTATTATTTTTAAATTAATATTGGATCATAATAATATTATAATTTACTAATAGCCTACAATATTACCTTAAATTCAAACCATTATTCCCCTTTTCTATGTTTGATTATTATATAATTATATTATGAATTAAATTATAATTACTATGTAGCTAAAACAGAATAGTTCAGTGATACTTATTGCTTAATTATTTTATTAAAAATATATTATTAATTTTACAAATTATTAACTGGAGTAAATCTTTCAATGTCTACATTTGCAATCGGTACATTTTTATAGGAATCGAGCTCACTTGTATGTAGGTCTTTTGATAAATTTTCTATTTCTACTACTTAATAAATAATTTTGAAGTTATTCAATAAATGAAAAACCAACATTTCTTTTCACGAACACAAAGATGGATATTTATAATATTATTATCTTTTAACACAATTTTTATATGAAATCAATAATATTTATAATTATTATTTATACAAATTTAATTAATAATGTTGTGTTAATAATTAAAAATTTGTCCGGTAAATATTTATTAAAAAAATAAATAAATCGTAATATAGGTACATCCACCTACATAAAAATGCAAAAATATGTAGGTATATGATAATTTTTTTTATTTTAAATTTGTATTGAATCAATTTTATTCTATTTACTTTTCAAAAAAATATGTAAATGCATTAAATCCATGCCTTGACAATAATTTATAAATGTTATATATTGTTTTCCAACATACATTTTATTAACATATATTTATATATTTTAATATAAAGATAGGTACATTTAATTTCCAAATGTGGATTAATAATTGATAATTTCATAAATAGGTACCTACATATATTAGGTATAAATTATATTAAATTAACAATATTGAATTAGTATGTAAAGTAATAATAATTAGGTAGGTATTTGAATTAATTTTTAATTAAAAAACCAAAAAATTAATCATAATTTAAGATTTATCTATATTGTTTTTTAAAGCCACAACATCAGAACTATAATAGTTCTATAAGGAATATTAGAAATGAAATTTACATAAGTATCACAATTAAGTAATTACTTATTAGATACCTATAGGTGCATATAATAAATAGATATTATACTCGTATAATAACAATCAGTTACTATTTACCAATAATTTATTTAGATAGATAGATTGGGTGGGTATATTAAAAAGAAGTTAATATTTTATGTTAGGCATAGGTATCAGGTTATTTGCATTTTATTTATTTTAAGAGAGGCAAAGTAATACACATAATTTAAAATTTTAACCTGAATATTGACATAAATCTATCATTTTAATTTTAAATGTTTAATAAAAACAGTAACACATAATTAATTTTTATATATTTTTTCATTAATTTATTGTAAACAACTAAGGTACTATTAACTATGTTAAAAATATAGAAAATAGTAGAGGCATTTGTATTTAGTTGGAATAAGTAAACATTTTCATTAAGTAAATTTATTAAAATAACTTAAAATTAAGTAGGTATCTAGGTAATATGAAAAATATGAATACAAATTAACCTAATTAAATTGTATATTGATCAATATGGTTCAATTAGAATTAATATCATTATCTCTCAATAATCAAAAAATATCGTATTATTTATATATTAATAACTATTATTTTAATAGGTAATAATAACATTATAATGATTGTAAATCATTAAATAAAATGTGAATATAGAATGCATTTTATTTAGATACGTACATGTAGTTAAAAAAAACTATTAAAAATAATATAGGTAGTATAATGGACTAATAGGGAATAAATCGAGAAATAAATATAATTTAATTAAAGATTAATTAAATAGTATTTATTTTTAATGATTTAAATACTTTGAATTTAACTTAAAAAACATAATATTGATAACAAAATCGTGAGTCAGGTTAATAACAAATAGCAATAATAAACACAACGTGTAACTCTAATGACACACAGAAGGTTAATATAGTAATATGCCCAATTAATATATATTATTTATGTCATTTAAAATTGTTGACATCTGACTCAAGAGTAATTTAGGTATATAAATATTTTTGTATGCTATGTATCAAATTATGTAACTAGATTAAAAAATTATGTTTTGAGACGACAACATATTAAACTATAAATGTAGCAGAGGTACTCACGGTTCATCGAGTTGTGGCGCGAACTTGATGACTCTGTTGAGGAACTGTTTGTCTTTGCAAAAGAAGGACGGTTTTTGTGGCTGACTGGACACGTTGAGTAAGCGGAACAGGACAATAAGGAAAACTGCGATAGCAGTCAAAACGGCCACAGACATAATACTACGTTGGTAGGACGTCCGTGGACAGCGATGATCCTTTGCCGACGAATGCGCGTATCAATTGGGACGGCGATCAGAAAACAACATGAAACGAGAGACGGGATGACGGCGAAAAAAGCGGGCGATGTGTTGTGAGCTTTTTTTTTTTTTGTTTGTTTGTTTTTAGTTGTTGCGTGCAAAACGAAATATTATAAAAACAGCGAGCAGCGCGGACGACGTCCTCCAAAACGTAGCAACGGCCGTAGGAGTAATGTGCGCGAGGACAATTGAACGTCGGTCGAAAATGAAAAGTATACTGTGGCGTCGAGACTCGGCGTGCCTGGGCGACTGTCCTACACGAGTGTCGGTCGGTTGCGTCTTACGTGCCGACGTCCTGACGAGCAACGCTGACTGGTCCAGACGGTGCGGATTCGGAATAGAATATAATAATAAAATAAAATATATAATACGGATATTATCAACAAAAATTCTAAATCTAAACACTACAAAAACTGTAAAAAAGTAGAAACCGAACGGTGGGTAATGGGCACACGCACACACGCACCCAGACGGTCAGCGCGCGCGTCGCCGCGTAAACACCGTGTTCTCGCCTTTTAATCCGTATTTAATTAAATTACTTAGTATTTATCGTATCTAAATGAATATCATTAAAACTAATAATCGCGTTTAACAAACAATATTATGATGATGATTATTATTATTATTATTTAAATTACGTGCCGTAATAAATAATAATTAATAATGATACGATAATAATATTATTATCGTTTACGATATGTACGCGCACGCACGAACACCGCATCGGCGAAACGGCCGCGGCGGAGAGATATCACAGACACTCGCCTACTCTACGAGTCGGCTTCGTTGGCCAGCGGAGGGTAGGGTGCGCCGTGCGCGTCTTATCAATTATGTAAAAACGTCCCGACTCCCTAGTCGATAATGTAAAATTATTTATTTATTTAATATATTATTATTTTATTATGACAAAAAAAAAAAAAAAAAACTGTTATCGTGTGGCACGAAATGGTAGCCGGCGAACGCGAGTCGCAAAGTCCCGTTCGCATGTTATACTTCTTATATTTTTATACTTTTATTCATTTATGTTATATACGATACAGGTAAATATATTTTTATTGTCGTTTGCCCAAGGACAAGTTCAGTTCGGACGACTTTACCAATAAAACATAATATTCACCGGCTAACCTATTAAAAAAGGAAAATAATAATAATAAAATACCTAACCCTACAAAAAACGAAATAAAAAAATACTTGCAGGCGTCCGTGTTGGACATGTCAGGTGTCACTGTAAAAGTTTAAATATTAATATTGTATTATTACTATTATATATATATATATATATATATATATATATATATATATATATATA
>JAIUCT010000012.1:12878214-13010564 GCA_021307375.1 Tetraneura akinire | reverse complement strand
TATATATATATATATATATATATATATATATATATATATATATATACATATACATATAATATAATTTAAAATAAAAACATATAACCATTTTTATACTATTCGTTACTGGTATGTTATTATTTCGTCGCAACATTTTTAATTTTATATTAATATTATATTATTATTACCTATTTTTTCCTAGGTCGTATTATCGATGTTTTTCGAATGGAATCGCCGCTGCGCGACAAGGCTAAAATCGCCGCCGCCGGCCGCGGTCCCGGACGCTAGATAGCGCTAGTTCATCTTATCGTGACGCGACTGGCTCAATGCCGTTTTTTTTTTCATTTATTTTTCTCTCCGCATTATCTGTGTCTCCTCTCTCCTGTCCTTACTCCACAATCGGCGTGTGGCGACGTTTTTGGCACGGGACTTAACACGCGCATTCTATCGATCTTGTAATATTATTATTATTATACGAGCGCGTTATATCTTATATTATTCCGGTGCAAAGGTGCCGTACGCGAAAACAATATTTTCGTCGAGTTTGGACTCGCGCAAGGACAACTTCTGTATAATAGCACAATAATAATATTTTTACGCATACAAATCATTATATTAAGTATTAACAATTAACAGCGGCAGCGTGCATGCGTCACCTATCCTATATGAAAATAATAATGTACGAGCATTTTTAATTTTAGATTCTGAGCGAAGCGAAGAGTGTAATGGTTTTACAATGATGTGGGTCTTTTTTGTTTTTTTTTTTTTTTTTGTTTTTAAGTATGAAGACACTTTTACTACCCAATTTTCACGAATAGCATATGTTTCCGGTAGGAAAGTGGACGTAGTTGGTACTTTATTTAAGTCATTTTTCGAATTTCTCAAAATTAACCATAAGCGGTAGAAAAAATGACGAAAAACGGCATTTTTCACGAAAACTGAAATTTCAACCAATTTGATTTTAATATTTCACGAGAACTCAGGCAATTTTGAAGTTTGAGACTTGAAAATTTTATTGGGTATAGCCGTATAGCGTATAGATATTATACAAGTATATATATGTGTAAAATTTTTCAATCGTTAAATTAAATTTTCTTATTTTAGACTTTGAATATTTCATAAAATTGTCGTTTTTTTATATATAATGTTTGATAAAATTGGCAATTTTTGGCATTAAGGTTTGAAAATTTTACTGAAGTATGTCTATTTATTACTATACATCATAGAAATATCCCTAGTCTAGTCTCAATTTTTTTTTTTTATAGCTGTTTAAAGTTGATTTGTTTAGTTTTTTTTTTATGCCTGAAGACACTTTTACTACCTACCGGCTACCCGAAATAATGTTCCGATTTTCACGAATAGCATATTTTTCCAGTTGAAAATTAGATGTAGTTGGTACTTTATTCAGGTCATTTTTCGAATTTTTCAAAATTGGCCCTATGCGGTATAAAAAACGACGAAAAATGACGAAATAACGGCATTTTTCACGAAAACTGAAATTTCGACAAAATCGAATTAAATATTTGTTGATAACTCGGGCAATATTGAAGTTAGAGTTTTGAAAATTTTGTAGGGTGTTTATTTATGTACTATATGGTGGTTCCTATATGTGTGATAAAATTTTGTGTTTCAAATATTTCATAAAAAATGTCAAAATTTTAATCAATTCCCACATTATCTGACCGAACTTCGCTTAAAATCGTATTTTCGAATGCAATGGTTTATCATTGCATTCAAATTCTAATTAAAATTAAACACTATGATTTGCACACCTATATCCTTGCGGTAGGAGTGTCAGCTCGTCGTTTTTGTTTTATTATTATTTATTAATCATAAAAATAAAAATAAATTATTCCGATTACATACCTACGTAGGTATATTATAATAATATCATTAATCTAGGCAAACTTGCGTATTTCGAATATTTTTTTAATTTATTAAAAACTATAATATATTATTCTTACAATAATATATATTATATTTATATAATATAAATATATATATTTATATATATAAATATATATGTTAAATAATCGGCTGCAACTAGTTTGCGTACATTCAAAAAGTTTTCTTCAAAAATGCAGAACTTCTTTGCTCACACAATATTTTAAAAATAACTTGAATGGTCACATAATTTTTTGATTTTATCTAGTAGGGTAATTTAACAATAAATTATCGATAAGATAGTAAAACTTACATAGTTACATAATATTGACCGGATTGACAATTATTATTGATAATTGATAGAATATATTATTACTTATTACGTATAAATAATATAGTGATTGTCGTCCATAATCGTACTTTATTTTTCGACGAACATTCAACTGCACTAAATAAAAATTAATATGGATTACTCATTACATTATAATTGAAATTTTTTAAACCCGCCGTGGTAAAAAGTGCATATCCATCAAGGTACTTGTTGTTGTCGGTTATCGCAACTACCGTAATCGAACCTATACCATAATCGACTAAACTTTTTGCTCTTTTTCAAATACTTAAATTTTTTTGCACATTTTTCTTATACCTATAATAAATCAATTTTGATTATTTAATTGATATAATTTAATTTTATTGATATTTAGATATACCTAGTCCTTTTCACGCCTCCCGGTTTCCTTCACTTCCTCAAAGGCCGCATTGCGACACTTTTCGTGAGGATGGGTTTACGCCCCAAGAGACTACGGGATACCTATCTAATATCTACCTCATAGACCTGATTCTGGTGTGAATAGGCAATGGTTTCGTGTGACCTAAAACATCGCTTCGCGAGACCTTTGGATATTTACTCCATGATTGGTACCCATTATAATAGTATTAAATTAAATATTATTTAAAATTTTAAAATATTAACAATTACAATAAATTACATTAAAAATATTAACGATGTTTAAAAATTAGAAATTTTAATTAGAATTTAGAATAAAAATTTTTTGATCACACCTGTGAAAAATATTCACAAACAGTCCCCCAAGTCTGTTAAAAGTGAGAAGGAAAATGTTAACAATTATTAATTAAGTAATATAGCCGGTCAAAATATCGATATTATTAATATTATCGATATTATTATAATTATAATATTGTTATATTAAGCTTTATGTGTATAATCAAGTTATTGAATGAGAAAAAATGTGTACGCAATTCAATTATTATTGAATTAAGAAATACTTGTGTAGAAAACAGTCATGTCAATGTGCGCAAAACAAGGACCACCCAAATAATCGTTTAAATCCGTAACAATTTTATAATTTATTATTAATAGTCGTGCTTATCGACATACAGCGGTATATAACGTTATAAATTATATTATAATTTAAAATACCTACCTAGGTTGTAAATGTATAAGCATAAAAAAAAAAAGATCTGGTATAATGATTAGCGGTGTTATATTATATACCTAGTTATTTAGAAATAGTTATTTTTTTATTTTTTGCTTTTTAATCAACAATTTTCATCTAACATTTGTATGCAATATTTTACACCAACGTGAAGTCATTGTGAAATCTTCGTTATAAATTTATAATCTAAAATGTTGTACAGTTCCTCAAATACACACTTACACAAGTAATATTTATTCTCGTAAACCGCAAGTCCTGTATTAGGATTTTTATACCTTAAGTTTACTGTATGGAAAGTATGCGTATATTATACAGAAGACAGAACACAATGTTTACACTAAAATAAAAGTTGCGTATATGTTTTATATATTATATGTATAACTAGAAATATTAGTAAAGGAAGGACACGTTAGATAAAAAAATAAAATGCACACGTACGTATAATATACATAATGTAATAGCCAATATAGGTAAATTGTAAATATAAAATGTATTCAGTTGGTAGTTTGGTATACGCGGTATCTGCAGGTTACGACCAATGTACATTGTACAGCAATCGGATGTCAATAAATTGGTTAAATGAGTCGACAAATTTTTTAGGTTATCGCAAAAACGAGTACTATATAAACACCTACCTACAATATTCATATTTCTATTTGCAAAATACACATCATTAATATATTACGCAATAAATAATAATATTATATTATGCATGTACAATGTACAAAAAATACTGAAATATACGGATCAACAGATGTATCGGCGTTCGGTTTCCTCGATGAATGCGATTTATATTTGACTAAAATGGGAATAATATTATTATTATAAATTGTAATACTGTTATTTATTGAAAATTAATATAATGCTCGCCACAAGTTATAATATTATTAATATGATATATGAATAATGTATACATAATTTATGTTATAAAATATAATATAATACTTATATCAATAAATTAGGTATACAAAAATGGTATATACACGGCTATATTTGGAAAGATTATACCTAAAACAAACTCATTCAAAGAATTTTGACAATTTATGGAGATTTGTTATCAATGAAAAAAAATACGAAATCTCTAAGATTTAGTACAGTGGTTCTTAACCTTTTTCGATTTGTGTCACCTTTATTAACGATTATCGGATTATGACTCGTATATACTTGGTCACCCTACAATCGAAATATACAGTAATATTACATTAATGTATTGAACATTAAGGTGTTTATTAAACAACAGGCTTCGACGTAATTGTCATTAAGAGAGTAAAATTTTATTTAAAAAAAATTAATTTCTCTTATTTTTTTCTTATACCTTCAATAATTTATGTCACCTCAGGGAGACATGTCACCCCGGTTGAGAATTACTGATTTAGTAAGTAGGTATATGTATACTAATTTTATTGATCTTTATAGTTCGTTTACCTAATAATTAAGTAAGGTGTATACAAGTAATCCATCGTAGACAAATATTAGTGATACTTACGATTATTGTTGGGACCTTTTAGATTTTAATTTGAAATTTTAAGACCCTACTATCTTTTGGTAATTCATAAATTTCTTAAGTCTTATAAAAGTTTATGCGAATAGAAGTTACTCGGCAGGAAATATGAACTGGTTCTTATTATTACTATTTATTTATTATATACTCACAAGTCACAATACGAAAACAACTTTACAAATTGTTTTCTCATATTATATACGTATGTGATAATGATATAGATATAATATAATGTACATAATGTGTCATATGTATATAATATGGTATATTGTGTTATACATATTAAAAATATATTAGATATTAATGATATCTATTATATAATTTAATTATTTAATTATAAATCATATAGATAATACTCGTATATAAATATATAATGTAGGTATATAATATTATGAGCATAACCGAGAGACCATAATACTGACATAAGTGATTATAGTGACCATATTGGTGTACTTACTACCTATTTATATTAAGGTTTAGGTCATAAGAATAAAATGTTAGGTATATATATATTGATAGGTAAGTATATTTAATATTAATATATATGTCCCTAGTCTTATTGATTTATTGGTCTATTTTATATTATTTTCACCTCGTCTAAGTTCACTTTTAGAACATACGAGTATAATAATTTACATGCAATTTGATAACCTAATAATATTATATAATTTATTTTATAGTATAAACATTTTAATATTTATGATAAGTATTTTAATACAATTTAGTAATTATATTATACCTATCGACATTTAGATTTTATTTTTAGATATTTAGATTATGTTTTGAATTCCAAATGTAAAAACTTTATTATAGATAATTTAAATCAGTGATCATTAATTATTTATCAATGCTCATAAATTCATAATATATATTATAATTTACGGAAAAGACTATGCTCTTTTTAAATATAAATATTTAATTTTTATCACGTATTAATCATTTTAAAAATTAATTATATGTCTATCTAATAATTTTTTAATAGATTTTAGTGTAAATAATTATAATATATATAATTATTATATGGTCAAGAAATGAATTATTAATTACTATAATCTATAATTTATGGCTGTTGGTTATTTTAATAAACTATTATTAGACAACTATGTACTATAGGTATATTGCAGGTACACTTCTAAATAACAAATGAATGCTGTACAATAATTAGTAAACCTAACAATACTTTAATATTGTTAACTATACAATATTTGTTTGGGTAATTTATTTATTTAAATATTAATAACTATAATGATGTATATTAATAACAGGTATTATACCTAATTATATATGTTACCGGTAATATGTATAATTTATACTCGTATTACCGTATTATAATATTGCCTAGCTCTTCTTAGGAATTTTATAAAATCACTGTTGATTTTAGGCAAAATTTCTTAGGAATATTATATATTAAAATTCGTAGTCATTTTATACAATACATCTAAACAAATTTAGGTAAACTATCGAAATCATTTTTAATAATATTGTTTATCACTATTACAATAGTATTATAATAATAAACAAATTAGGTAGTATATATTTTTAATTGTATAATAGTTACTAAAACTATTTTTTTTTTTATAAATAATACCGCTCTCTTGCTAAATCGTCATCTTCTATAAACCTCCTACCGCCTTTCAGGGGCGGACTGGTTCGTACATAGCGGCCCGGGAAAATCATTAAAAGCGGCCCATTTTTTTGAGTATAATTTTATAATACATTTCTTATACACGCACATACACACACACACATATATATATATATTATATACTCGTATGTATTTAAATTATAGCATATATTTCATACAAACAATATTATCTTAAATAGAATATTTATTATCTTTATTTATATATATTAATAATTTACTCGATTTTAAATATTTGAAAACTATTTATTTTATTATATTAAATGTTACTAAAATTACTTTCATCTGTCAAATCACTGTGGGACACCCTGTATATCATAATTTGTAACAATAAAAAAAACCTATGTGCGGAGTAAGGGTGTTAAAAAAAACTTATATGCGGAGTTAGGGTGATGGAAAAAAATTTTATGTGCGGAGTTAAGGTTTTAAAAAAAAATTTTATGTGCGGAGTTAGGGTGTTAAAAAATAACATTGTATGCGGAATTAAGGTGATATATTATAAAATGGCCACGATGCATGCGCAGTTACGGTGCACCGTAGTGTTCATGATATAAACAACTAGGTATGATCGGAAAAATCGAGTTTTGGGCAGAGTTCAAGCATTACGTCACGCGTCTTCTTTTATTTTCAGTATTATCTTTATTCATAATTCAAAACGTCACGCGCCTAACAATATTGTTGGCCGCACAATTGCATAATATGACAACTAATAAGTTCCCATCATACCTAGTTGTTTATATCATGGTAGTGCCTAAGCACCCACAGATGACAGACCTCCTGAACTCGCGTCTAAGTTTATATAAAAATAATATATTTTCATTCTTTGATACAAAATTAATTATTAAAATGATTACATATTCTAATATTATAAATTTTTAATGTGTTATTTACTGGGTTTACACATTAACCATATTGATTTCTGCTGCACAGAAAAAAAATGACCAGTGTTTAATGTAAATTTAATAAATATGTTTAAAAATGATTTAATTACGAGATTAAATTTCAATTTTCATCATTAGGCGATAATACACTTAAATACGGCCTAAATTAATCAGTGTAAACCCAGCATAAGGTATGAATAAAGACATGAATAATAATTAAAAATATAATAAGATGTATTATATTATTTTAAATAATAAAATTAAAATGAACTTACCCATAAACTGCATCGAACAGAAATGACTAATGAAACGTTGAAAATAAATAATTATTATGAAATAACTATACTGAATTACAAAAATAACATTTTACTCCAAAAATATACCTAAATGAAAATAGATGATGGTATTCGTTTAATGATAATAACAATAATTATATAACCGTAGCTAGTTCTTTTAAATATAGGTATATAATATTAAACAGAATACAGAAATACTCGATAATAAAATTAAATGTCATACAAATACGGGAATAACAACACGTGCCAATAATATACAAATAGGTATTTAATTTTATATGTGTACAAAATAAAATTATATTTACAAAATTATTTTAAGAGTGTATTTTTATTACACATAATGCACAACATTATTTTTAATTAATTATAATATAATAACTATTAACTATTATTTAAAAATAATAAGTAATTAAAACGGCCCTTGACAGGCTCAATTCAAGCGGCCCATCGGGAAATTTCCCGATCTCCCGATCTACCAGTCCGCCCCTGCCGCCTTTTTAAAAATTTCTTGGTCTGCTTCATTCCTGTCTTTAGTAAATCCGTTTATAATCTTTGGCACAACTCTTCCACCCAATTATATATCATGGTATCACAATATATCTCCTTCTATTCCTAATAATCCCTGGTTCTCAGATCTCAGGTTTAAACCTGTCTAGGAAAAATATAGTTTCTTTCTCTCGGCTACGCATTGGTCAATCATTACTTCCCTCTCACTCATTTTATCTTTCCCTTAATAATTCACCTTTCTGTACGCTGTACCTTACATTCTGAAGAATCTATCTGAAATTTCACCCATATCATTCTTCATTGTCCTACTTCTTTATTCTCAACGTATCTCCATTCTTTATTTTCTCGCTTCTTATAATATCTTGCCTATAACCACTTCAATTCTGTCATCTTACTTCCTTTTTGTCATTACCCGTATTATTTCTTTTATTTCCTACGCTGGCTTTCTAATTTAATTTTTTCAAATGTTATTTTTATTTATTCTTATTTATTTTATTACTAAATTACTTTTCTCTCTCTCTCTAGACACATTAATGATTGAGATAAATGTATAATTTTTACAATTCTCTAAATAATAAAATAATAATAATAAAAAATACCTGTTTTAATTATTAATTATTATATGAGTATAATATAATATTAGGTATGTTAAATAATAATAATTAGGTTAAATACAAAGTAATTGATATAAAATAAACATTTAATAAATAGCAGTGGCCTATGGCCCTATGGCCACTCCTTAAAAGCCTCCACTGATAGATGGAATAAATTTCTGAGTAAAATTAGTAATCATATAATATGTGTTGAATTTAGATAATTAGGTAGATTAATTTTAATTTAGAATTTATAAAACAATTTATATGTTAATATTTCTGAATAAAATTTGAAATAAATAATGTGTAACGTGTTTAGCGATTAAAGTTTATTAAATATAAAATGACTAAATTATTATTAAAATCTAAAAATAATCATGACTAATAATATAATAATGTTAACGTCACAATCGAAAAGGTACACACAATATTGGACTTTATTGATAGGAAGGTATGTCCAACATCCGCACGTGTTGAGCCAGAGATTCTTAGGGAAATAATATCTTTTTATTTGATTATAATGATTAATGATAATTATTATCATGTGTAGGTACCTAATATATTTAATTAATTTGGTTTTGAATATTTTAAGTTAATTTTTACAATAATAATTAATTAATTTAATTTAAGTTTATTGAATTTAGTGACTATATTATATAATAATCCGAATGAATTGAAATTAATAAATTATGAATACGAATGAAATGTAATAATATTATTATAATTGCCGTCTGTTGAGATATGTTGATATCTACATATTTTAGATTCTGAGCGAAGCGAAAAATGTATTTATTAATTTGTCTTATATATATAAGTGATATTATAATAATATTACGCTTATGACATCATCGATTATTATGTAAATAAGTATAATTTTATGTATATCTAATTGATAAATTCGATAATTATTCTAAATTATTGTGTTTTAATATAATATTATATTATTATATACACGCCGACGCCGTACAATAATAATGATAATAAATTAACATCCATAATAATAAAAAATATGTAAGTATTTAAATAATGAATAGGTAGGTAATATTCATAAGTTAAAAATGATTAATTGTTTAACTTTCATGGTCGTTTTTATTAGTTATACTTAAAGATGGTCACAACTATAATAATATAGAGTTATATAAAGACGTATGGTATTATACGTATAATATAATATGATACGCATATTATAATATGTTTTTTAACGGTGGTGTTACAATTATTATGGTATACTTATTATATAATAAGTGTATAATATCACAAACACGCGGCAACTTTTTAAGTGACTTATAATTTATCGATTGAATCAATAAAAACATGATATTAATGGAACAGTAAAATAATGATGTATAAAAAAAAAATATTAATTAATTTATATACCGCCGACAGTAACACTGTAAGAATATTATAATAATAATCTCACATTCGCACTAACAATATTACATTATGTTAGTTGCATATAATATTTTATTCTTTACTATAGGTAATGTTATTATTATTATTATTATTATTATTATTATTATTATGTGGATTATAGGTACAAAAGTACTAGTACAATAATTTGTATTCAATATAATAACATCATATAATATTATAATACATAGTTCGTTAAAATACATATTAATACAACACGAAACCTTGTACTGAAATAAACCTCAGTAACCGACTCGATGATATCATTTTATATAATAATTAGATATATTATTATGATTTAGTGCGGATATAATATCTCATAATACGGTACGTTATTAATAATGCAGCGAATACACAGAATTTATTGATCACAATAATAATACATTATAATATTTTATAGTTTTATACGTATTGTTTGTGCGTACCTATTCCGCTTCCACATAAATACATAATAATAATTAATATTCATCATGAACGGCGTAACTTTTTAAAATGCAGTTGGTTTAGTTCGTTTATTTCGACGTAGAAAAAGTACATAAAATTATAATAATAGGTATAGGTGTTATTTTATATTTAAAAGTTTTAAACGAACATGTAAACACAATTTACACATTTAAATATAACAATAATATATTAAATATATTTCATTTTATTTATCGTCAGAATAAAATATTATAATATAAAAACTTAAAATATGTATCTTATATAGGTATGTAGATATTATACCTACCTACTGTATAATAATTATAATATATTATTAGGCAATAATAAAATATTACCATCATAAATAATTTTTAATATGTTTTATATTATAATAGTAATTTTAAAATTTTTCGAATTACATTTAATACGATTTCACGATAACAGTTTTAAAATATTTAAATTATTTAGATACGGTATTTTACAGTAAATGAAAAAAAAAAAAAGAAAAAATATTTAAATTTTTTATTATACTTTCACGAAGGACAGTTTGGTCGAGAAAATCAATACTACCTTAGTTATACCTATGTATAATATTCTAACGTTTCAACTATAATTCATAATAATAATTATGATAATTATTATCGACAACAACACTTTAAAGTTTAAAAGAAAAACAATAGCTAAAGTTTAGTAGTTTAATTGAAAGAAAAAGATTCTGAACTCAAATAATTAATTGTTTTTATTTATTTTTAATAATATAATAAATTATTTAGGTATATAATAATACGTATTTTTTTTTTTTTTTATATAAAATTTAGAATAATAATAATATACCGTATACAATATAAGTCTTATGAACCTAACCTGTTTTGTTTATTATAATATTATGTTTATATGTCATAGTTATTTTATAGCGAAGTGTGGAGAAATCGTGGGAAGATTCATTGACGTCATTAATAATGAAATAAACACTGTATTTTTATACCAACATTGCTATAATACCATGAAGATGAATGGCATGAACTTACTGCGAAGTAAGTTTTGATTATAATTTTAAAATATATATATTGTAGAATATATTTTATTTAAAATTCTAAATATTACAAAAATGCGTATACACTATATATTATATACACATACCTATTATATTATTATTATGTTGTTCCTATTATCTAGGTATATTTTAAAATATTTACATTTTATAATGCTGGATGCTGTAAGTTTTGGCATGAAATTTGCATATTATTTTAAAATATTATATTATATTGTATATCTGTCAAATTATGTTTTTCAAGGTCACAAAAAATGAAAAAACTGAACAAAATTAATATAATACAAGCAACCCATAGAGTACCTACCTACCTATACATGTATATAATGAGAATAATAATAACCATTCAGTCGCATGAGTCACTATTACTGTCTGTATTATTTAATTTAACTTTTTATTATTTTTGGTTTTATTTTCAATTTTATTTATTATCTGATTTGAACATTCGTTTACAGTAATATTTTTGGTTAAACAATTAAATGTCCTTGGAATAGATTTTACATGAAAAAATATTATTATTATAATTATTATAAATACATAATAGTAAATTGATAAATACAATGATATTGCTAAAAATTTAAGTAATATACTAATATTTAAATAAAATATAACTTTGTGTTATATTGTTTGCTGTACATTAATGCAATGTAATAATTAATAATTTTAATTTCTTTCCTCAGTTTTTATAAATGTCTATTAAATAATTAATTACTTATTAGTAAATAGTAAGCATAATATATATAAATCACTATAAGTAGTTTTAGATTCTGAGCGAAGCGAATAGTTGAGCGTATAGTTTTACAATGATGTGTGATTATTTTTTTTTATTTTTATTCTGAAGACACTTTATTAATCGAAATAATGCTCCGAGTTTCACGAATAGGACATGGTTCCGGTTGGAAAGTGGATGTTGTTGGTACTTTATTTAGGTCATTTTTCGAATTTTTCAAAATTGGTCTTATGCGGTATAAAAAACGACGAAAAATGACGAAATCAAATTAAATATTTGACGATAACTCGGGCAATATTGAAGTTAGAGTCTTGAAAATTTTTTAGGGTGTTTATTTATGTACTATATGATGGTTCCTATATGTGTGATAAAATTTTGTGTTTTAAATATTTCATAAAAAATGTCAAAATTTTAATCAATTCCTACATTATTTGACAGAACATCGCACAGAATCGTTTTTTCGAATACAATGGTTTATCATTGCATTAAAATTTTAATTAAAATTAAACACTATGATTTGCACACCTATCAGGCAGGTGTATCAGCTCGGCTTTTTATGTTTATAAATAATATTTTCTAATATTTTCAGAGATATAGGAATATTTATGCTATTTCATGTTTTCATTATTAATTATTTAACATTTTACCTAGGTATCTCTATATTATATCTTTAAAATATTTAATTTTAAGAATACAAATAACTATATAAAACATAATTTATAAATTGACAGGTATTGGCTGCAACTAGTTTGTGCACATTCAAAAAATTTTCTTCAGAAATGCAGAACATCTTTGCGCACAAAATATATTTTAATCAAACCACCTGATTGTGCACACAATATTTTAAAAATAATTTGAATGGCACATAATTTTTCGATTTTATCTAGTATTTTAGCTATAAATTATATCGATAAGATAGTAATACTTATATAGTTTGTAACAATTATTGTCATTACATTGATAATTATTGATAATTGATTTTGATATAGGTACTTAATATATTATTACGTCTAGATAATATAGTGAATAGTAATTTTCGTCCATAATCGTACTTTATTTTTGGACGAACATTCAACTGCACCCAATAAAAATTTATATGGATTACACAATAAGTGAAATTTTTTAAACCCGCCGTGATAAAAAGTATCCATCAAGGTAGGTACTTGTCGATTATCGCGACTACCGTAATCGAACCTAGCATAATCGACTAAATTTTCAAATATTTAAAATGTTTTGCTTATATTTCCTACATAATAAATCAATTTTGATTATTTAATTGATATACTTAAGATACAAAAAAAAATCGCAAAGTTATTTTCAAGAAGAAGGGACGCTCGCTACGACTACCGGCTTCCCTCACTTCCTCAAGGGCCGCTTTGCGACATTTTTCGTGAGGATGGGTTTACGCCCCAAGGGACTACGGCATACTTACCTATTACCTACCTCATAGATCTGATACTTGTGTGGATAGGCAGTGGTTTCGTGTGACCTAAAACATCGCTTCGCGAGACTTTGGATATTTTCTCCATGATTGGTACTCAATATATGAGTATTAAATAAAATATAATTAAAAATTTAAAAATATTACAACTATAATAATTATATTAAAAATATTAACAATATTTAAAAATTAGAACTTCGAAATAATACATTTTTGATCAATACTATTGATATTATTGATATTATTATATCAAGTTATTGAATGAGAAAAAATGTGTGCGTAATCGAGTTAATGAATTGAAAAATTTGAATTTGAAATTGTTAATCAAAATTTAACACTTATCCTCTTTAGACCTGTATCCCTTCCACAGAATTATAAACTCTTATTTTCGTTATTAAAAATAATACGAAATTATAAAATATATTGTAATCATAAATAGACATATAGACATAATTTATAATGAAATTATAATATTACTAGAAAATTATTGAATCTATGATCATATATGTGACTAGTTTTATCAAGGAAATTAGAGTACCTGCTGGCAATTTAAAAAAATATAATTTGCACCACCAGAAATTGAGACCAATTTACGCCACTGATTAGTATCTATAATAGTATAATCCACGGGTTCTCAACCTGGGGGGCGCGCCCCCTAGGGAGGCGTGACAAAATTTCAGGGGGGGGCGTGAAAATGAATATTTTTTTTTTTTTTGTGCAAATAAATTCATTTAATATTAAAAAAACGTCATTAAAGTTGTATTCATATTAATCCAATAACCAACATTAATGTATAGTTTATAAATATTATGCATACATCAATCTTATAGTTGTGAGGGGGGAGGCGTGAACTCATAAAATAGTTTGAAAGGGGGTGTGGACCTCAAAAGGTTGAGAACCCATGGTATAATCTATATATATATATATATATATATATAGTGTTTTAAAATTTTATGAAATATATAATTGTGATATATTTAATGAAACAATGTAATTGGATGAAATATTCATTACCTATATATTATAATTTATAATGTATATATCATATATGTGTAATTATTGTTAAGGTTTTATTTTTATCAACATTTTTATTGAATAATGTAGAAATATATTTAGAATGTTTAATGTTAACAAAAAGTATAAAAAAATATTTTAATGCATAAGAAATGATGGTAATATTAATAATTTTGCTATTACTCGTATAGGTATTATATATTTTATAGGTTTCACATTTTTTTAAAAGAAATTTAACATGTTTAACATTCGAGGAATTAATATAATGATTTATAAAAACAAAAGACACAATAAATTATAGATATCAGAATTTGAAAATGATATGGAGAGTTAAAAAATAATATATATATATATATATTATGCAGTGATGTTTCCATCAATTTTTTTGGGAGTACACTAAACTAAAAAAATATTCGAATTCTAATTTGTTCTATTTTTGCATTTTAAAATAAGGGAAAGTGTTCATGATAACTAACTTAATATTAATTAATCATATTATATTAATTACTTTTATTTCTATATAATATTAAAAAAATTATTTAAATATATTCACAAAAAATTGTGAAAAAAATCCGCATAGGTCATTATTATCGGTATTGTCAACTATATAATAAAGTAATGTAATATCAAATATAATAAAATTAGTTGAAGATAAGTAATAAATAACCACACCAATACAATACACCATAAATTATAAAATAATAGGTAAATTTAAAAATATTACGTTTAAAGATGTTATTGTAATGTACTGCAGGGATTTTATAGAAAAATTAAAATATTATTATATAAATATACAATATAGGTAGAATCAAATATGTTATTACGAAATTATATCGTTCAAGAATATTCCATAAAGACCAGCATTTCCGAAAGGTTATATTTTGATTAAATATTTAATATAGTTTTATTTATTTAACTATTATTAGCTTAACGAAATTTTTAATTTTCTTCAAATAAGTATGTTTTTAAATACCTATTAAATTTCTAATATAATTTATTTTACATTAATTACGATTATACCTTTACTGCTTCAATTGTCATTTATTATTATTCGTCAATTGATGATGACAACAGAGCTGTCTGTGCTGTGCTGCTTTATTTAAAATTATATTATATTTTTAAATTTTAAAAGTACCTATATTATATTATTATTATTTTAATATACGATCGACAATAGCTTATTTACGTTCTTTATAATACCATGCAAATATTTGTTTCAATCTAAAAAATTATTATGCCTACAGAGTACAGAGGCTTCAACAATAATATTATTCTGTTCGTATATTATAAGAAGGAATTGCATCAGTTACACTATCATAATATTGGTTGTTTTTATTGTACACTCAACATTAGGTAATTAATTATAATACTGACTAAAAATAATATGAGAATCATCATCATAATATTATTATATGATGCCATTAATCTTGTTGATGATAGAATTAGAACATATAGATTGTATTATTATTATTAAATAATAATTTTTAATAATTAAATTTTATCTATATAGGTTATTTTTAAAAAAAATTTATACCTAAATCTTTCAATAACAACAATAATATTGGTGTTAAAATTCTTGTCCACTGAAATAATAAATATATACTTGTACAAGTCATAATAATAATATGTTATTGATATTATAATATATTATATATACCCATTACCCATTTATTTTGTCAACGTTTTATTTTGACTTATAAGCATAACGAGTAACCAATACAAATTGGATACCATATTTATACAACGGTTCAGTGCAATGTTTAAACAGCTTAGACAACACGCGTTAATGAACAAAATAGGCGTACATGACGTCGACCAAATCGTGTATGTGGATGTAAAATAGTTCACTAAAACGAAACAATATGTTGCGCAATAACTTAACTGCAGTTTTTTTCATCACACACGAAATATGCGATTTTAATTCGTAAAATTTTTCTCGTTTTCAATTTATAGGTGTCGTCGAATCGGTGTAGACACGACACTTAAGTACATCCGTATCCGTCGGCCATTGCGTTTGTAAGTTTTGACGTTCGCGAGCGACGCGCTCGTCCCCAAGTTCGCATATACATAGTCCTCGCGGTTATAATATTATCATAATGACACGATACAATAACCGAGGTCGATAGATTATGTGTATAGGTACGCCGCGAGTGTAATGTAGCGCGAGTCGGGACGAGCTGCATCAAAAGTTTTCTTATCCGATTCTAAGTCCAAGTATCCAACAACCCAATAGCCATGAGCGAAGTTCGCTTGGAAGATCTGTTTTACGAGTGCGATCGGAACGGCGAGGGAAAAATCGGACCGGTTGAATTCCAAGAGTTATGTGCGAAATTCGACATCGGTCACAGCGATTCGGACGTTATATTTAAGGACCTGGACCGCGACGGCGACGGACAGATATGCATAGAAGATTTCGCTTGGGGATTTCGCGATTTCTTATCGCAGGACAAACAGGCTAGGCCCAATGAAATGTCGTCTTCAGCAAACTCAATGGAGAGGAGGAACTCGCACGCTTGGGCTAATTTCGTTGCGGGAATTGGTGAACCAGCTTTACAGAAATTATTTCACACGAGGTATCTATTTTCACAAAAAGTTTTAAATGTCAATTTTTTAAATTATTATTATACGTTATACGTTTTCGACCACTTTTGTGAATTATTTATATGGTTAGGTACCTACCTATACAATATATATATATACGAATCAATATTTTTTTGGATCAATACCTACCATATTGTAGCATTTGATATACCTAATAATAATTTTAGACACAAATAGGAGGTGGTAAAGTTAGTCTTTATTTTATACAAAATTAGGTTTAATACATAATACATTATAACTAAATATTTTACACGTTATTATATTTGGTAATTTCTGTACATTAGTATTACATAGGTATAGTAAATATATTTTATTGGATGCATTTAAATGTGATTTTTGCTCAAAATTATCTCGTATTAATGCCATTTAGTTTATGAGACACGTCATTACTCGGTGTCATTAGTTTTATATTTTATTAGTTCTATTATAGGTACTCGTATATATTTATTACCTTTAAATTTTAATATACACGTAATTACATGTTATATGTTTTTGGTATATGTATAGGTACTCAAATATTAAGATTGAGTAATACATACCTATAAAATATAATAATAGAAAATAGAAAATATCATTATTGAATCGATGTGATTAACTTTGTACTATATTTATTAATATTATATAATATTAATGTTTATAATTTATAAAGTAAAATCAATGATCCATTACCGGATTACTGTTATAGATATACCTAAACATATTTTTTTTAATAACAATTTACAAAACTCTATTGAGTAAACTTATTTTCAAAAATTCAATATTTTATTGATGAATTCATTTAATCTATATTGTGTTTTTATTGTTATATTAAAATAAAAAATATTTAGGTTATTATATTATTATGGAATAATACTTTTAAATTTGTAATATTTAGTAATTTTTACAAGTCTTTTATATTTTTTATCTTTTATAGATTTTAGATAAAACGATATCCAGATATATTATATTTATAATTCATAATATAGTATTATTTACTTGTTAAATTTATAAAAACATAAAATTTGTATGTAAAATGTAATTTTCTACATGGGTACCTACCTAATATTATTTTATTTTTTAAAACAAAATTTATCAAAATATAATAAAAACATTTAAAATAAATACATTATAATATAATATAATATAATATATATTTAAATAATCGTATTTTACTTTTTGGATACAATTATTATTATATTATAATTTATAATAAGAATAAATATGTCCCATAAGTCATTTATACAAACTTTTAATCTGTAAATAAAGTATTTTAATTATAAATTATTAATTTTATTAAATACATAATTTTAGTGGAAAAAAATTAGCAGATTTGTATATGGAAATTCAAAATTGTAGTCCATCAACTGAACTCATAACACATTTCGAAGGAGCTTTAAGTTCATTAATGCAAGATGTTAAAAGATTACACGAAGATAACGAGAAACTTGAAGAAATGTTTAATCGGTAGTAATATATTTTATATTTCATATAAAAATGAACTTTGTAATAATTAGTAATTACATAAAGATAAAATTTAAATAAAAGTATGTTTAATTAATATTATACATTTATACATTTATAAATATTTTTAGGGAACGTCAGTCACATGTAATAAGATTGCGAGGTTTAGAAGAAGAAATAGACGCTCAAGTTGCCAAAGTCGAAGCTCAAGCTAGAGACGAAGCAAGAGAAAAGTTCGAATTTGAAAAAAAAGAATTAATGAAAAAAATGGAAGCTGAAACAATAGAGTTGAAAACACATTTAAAATTGTTCCAAAAGGTACTAAACAACTAATATTATATATTTTTCCAATGCAAATACTTTGAATTTAAATCTTATAAAGGTTAATACCGTGTTAAGTCAGAAGAAAGTAGACAAAAGTGATATGGATGAGAACATTGAAGAATCAAGAGAATTAAGACGAAAATTACTTGATACACAGTCGAATTTAGCAGTAGTTCGTTCAGAAATGGAAAAACTTCGTTCTGAGTATGAAATTAAATGCGAGGAATTTAATACTAAGTATGTGTAAACAATTTAATAAAATATGAATTTTAATAACATATTCGTATATTTAATATATTACACAAATAAATGTATACCTATTTGTTACATTATTTAGAATGCAAGTTAACATTGATCCTTTTGAAGAACAAAGTGGAGCCCAATATACTATAAAAAGACTAATGGATGATATTGGTAATATTTTGAAGCCATAAAAATAATTCGTCTGTAGTAAATATATATTTAAAATGAATTAAATTATGTTGCAATAATTATTTTATTTTAGATAGCGGACGTTCAACCCTCATAGAATCAAATAATTATTATCAAAGAGACCTACAAGATGAGCTTTCTAATGCATCTTCTATTAACGGACCTTATCATTCAGCAAAAACGGTAAGAAAACCGTTCGGATAATATAATTTAAATTAATTAAGGTTTTTCAGTACTTAAATTATTATTTAAAAATAAAATATTATTATTATTTTCTAATATTTCAATATTTAATAATTAATACCATTTGAATAATATGAACAATAACTAGTACAATAATTATATTATATTTCCATTTGTATATTTTATGATATCACATAATGGAATCTTGTAATATGGTCTACAATATAGTATAGACAGTAGAGAGTAGACGTATAAATAATTACAAATCTTTAGGGAATAACAAATATGTTGTTTTGAGTATATTTGAATAGACAATATTATAAAATATTAAGGGCGAATGCAGGAAAAAATTTTTGGGGGTTTGATAAAATATGTAATATTCAATAACAGATACTTAACAAATATTTCGAAAAATTCTACCGTTAATAAATAATAGTTCATCTTAATACATAAATAATAATACATTCTATACTTAATCATTGGTCATATAATTTTCAGGTAATAAAATTTTTTAATTTTACGTATTTTGTATATATGTAATATTATAATCCTAAATTTTGTTTAGGAATTTGGTTGCCATAACCCTCTGTGTTTACTCCTGTAAAATATTTTTACAAAATATGATTATTATATTTTATTATTTATAATTATTATTATATACAGTTTTTTACTACTATATAACTAATATTTAGTGTATGTAATATTTTTTTTTAAAAGTCATGACATTATAGATATTTCATATGAATTCCCTACACTTTATAATTTATAAACCTACTTATCTAATAATCATATTTTTAAATTATTTTATTGTTACATTGATTTATTTATCCCAAGGATCCCAATGATGCAAATATGCAATATGGATTCAGAACATACTCGTATATAATATTTATTGTAATTATGATTGTCTAACGGACCATAACTATTTTACTTTTTGGAAATATTATTTTTATATCATTTATATTATTATTGAATTTTTTCGTATATATAAGCATTTTTCATAAACGACAATTCGTTTTCAAATAGACACACCGAAAAATTAAAATATGTATCTATCCTATAAACTAATTTTCATTTATATGTTAAATTGTTAACATCACTAATAATCATAGACAAACACGTTTAATGTTTACACATTTCATAACGTGATCTCGACAAATATTAATATTATATTGTAACATTGTAAAATTAATTTTTATATTTTTATATTTTTAATTCAAGTTCACATAATATTTCTTATAACAATTAAAATCTATATAGGCAATAGTACCGTTATACTATTTCTTTAGTTATATAAAATAGTTTAATTTTTTAAGTAGGTACTAAAATGTAATTTATGATGTTAAATTATCACTTTATAACAACCAGTATAATGTACAACTATAATAGTAAACTTTAGTTTTTAATAATATTTTATATTTCATGTGTTTAAAAAATTGCCTATCCAAAATCCCTTAAACATATTTTTTATTTAATATTTTTATTTAAGTCATACATTTAAAATTAATTACTCCTTATATTAATAGTTACATTAATTTTAACTTTTTGTTTTGTTTTTTAATTTTAATTTATTTAATTAGTTTTTAACTTATAAATAATAATAAGTTATTTTTTAGTTATTATTTAGGTATTTCATTAATTTAGTTAATATATTGTAATTAATTCAAAAACTATTGTAAATCTCAATTGAAATAATAAAAAAATACACAATAGATTGTATAATGGATCATAAAAAGCATATATAAAACCAAGGCTCAAGTCATAATGTTTATTTAAACATTTATTTTAATGATATTTTACTATTTTAGCTTAATTAATTATTTAATATTATCTTAACTTAATTATACAAATATTATAATGATATCATTATTTTCCTTTGGTCAAGATAATTTTGGGAAAAATTGTATTATGTATTATTTGTATTCTAATAATAATCATGTCGGTGAAATAGGCATATACTCATATTACATCATATAAAATATAATTACCTATATAATTAAATCATACAAATTAAATATGAAAAATGTTCAAAGAAAATTAAACATTATTATATTATAGGTGGAAAGCACGAAATTATTTACAAAGTATAAATATATAATACCCATACACATTTTTTATGTGCAATTAGAAATAGATATTATAGATAGTAAACTGGTAGATGTCGTATTATAGGTAATTATTTTTAATTGGTCAGTTCTCTATGCTCGTTTAAAAATTATTATTACCTAGGTACATTGTCATAATAGAGTTGAATTTTAATTTATTTTTATAGTTATACTTTACTTATAAATGCATATTTTATAACAATAAATTTGATTTCAGATAGAATTTGAGGATTTGAGTTTATCAAGTCGCCGAGAGTCACAAAATCTGATGGGTTTCCACTCACCTGCTAGTGCAATGAGTGTTAGCAGTTACGATATGATTGGTGGTGATCCTGATAGGACATACAAAATTGTATTCGCCGGCGATGCAGCTGTCGGAAAAACGTGCTTCATTCATCGTTTTTGTAAGGGTACCTTTGCCACAAGACTTGGATCTACCTTAGGTATGAATTATATTTTAACTTATAATTGTACTTATGCTTATACTAATATATATATATTATATATACTTATTCCGGGTAGTAAAAGTATCTTCAGACATAAAAAAAAAAGACACATCATTGTAAAACCAATATACATTCTTCGCTTCGCTCAGAATCTAAAATATTTTTATGTATATAATTATTTAAAAATAGGTAGGTAGTTAGGTACTACTGTATTAGGTACCTACCTATAAATATTTAAATTCATTTTCGAAATTAAAAATATCAAGTACCTACAAATTTGAAAATATAATTAATAAATAATATCATTAATAACTTTCTGGGTCTAGGACATTTCGGCGCGGCCATTTCGGCACAGCCGTTTCGATGCGGCCGTTTTGACGCGAAGACATTTTGGCACTGGCAATTTCGGCGCCGGTGTTGCTAATAATAATAAAAAATACATATAATTTATAATAAAAACAATTTTATTTTATTCAATTTTATTCTATTAAATTATAAAAAATAAAAATATTAACGAAACTACAATATGTATTGTGTAGATAATATTTGATATTTATATAGAAAAATATTTTACGTAGCAAAATAGATAGGTATAAAGCTGGGTTTACACGCAACAATAAATTATTAACAAATATTGTATAATATTATATATTTATATAACATAATGAAATATTATTATTTTTATGTCATTATAACAATTGTTTATTTATTTATTTATTATAATAATAATGTATATTATGATAACATAAATATTAATTAAATATATATTTCTTTATATTGGCAACGACAGCGCCGAAATGGCCAGTGCCGAAACGTCTTCGCGCCAGAACGGCCGCGCCGAAATGTCCGATTCCGTATCTTTCCTGCATAAATCCTCGTATCTATTTATCTTTCTATATTTTTTATAATATAAAAACTTAAAACATATAAAATGAATAATGACATTGAAAATTAAAGCGGAATAATAGATTTTAATTAATTACAGTGAATTATAATATTATGATAAATAATATTATTATGATTTAAATTATATTTAATTATTGTATTATTATGATATAATATATTATTTTATATTGTATAAATAAAAAGCAAATGAAGGGATATAGGTGTAAAGAGGATAGTGTTGAATATTGATTAAAATTTTTACATTTATCAATCTCTACTTTCAATAGAAATGCCCATAAAACCACTAAATGGTGAACTAAATAGCCAAATGGGCCACCTAATACCCAAATCTGACAGTACTTCGCTCAGAATCAATTTTCGAATGTAATTGCATTCAAATTTTAATGAAAATTCAACACTAACCTGTCTCCCTTTTGCAGCAATATGATTTAAAAAGCTAAAAAAAAAAAAATCGTAAATGTAATTATTCACAAAAAATCAATTAAATAATAAAATTAATAATAAAAAATAAAATAATAAAATAAATTAAATATAATAAATTATTTATGTATTATAAATAAATTTATAATATAAATAAATCTTGAATAATTTTGTTTAATACCTAATAATATTATTTTTAATTAAATTTGTAATCTTTGTCCAGTACTCAACGATTCAGTTTTTGCTTCATACCTATCAAGGTCTCATATACTCTAATCGCAGCTGTTTTGTAGCGTTTTTAACATTGTGCCAATTACTGGAGTATTTGCCTTAGAAGATACCAGGATTTTATAATGTTTGCTATGTTTCTATAAAGAGTTTTATATTTTTCTTTTAAATGATAACAGCAACGACAATGTAGTTGTGTGCCTGTGTATTATTTTGATATTTCATTGACTTAGTCGGGTTACATTACTAGCTTAATTGAACTAGTCTACCAGGGTTCCATGAAACGAAATGTTTTTGTTCATCGGTAAAGTATAGCAGTAAATACCTGTCTTACCTGTCACAGTGTCACACGATTGTCCCGAGTTCGATTCCTCGCAGTTAATGATATATATTGTATGGATACTGGATAGAATGTGCGTGTGTGGTGTAAAAAAAGGAGGTTTTAAATATTAGTTACCTTAATCCAATGTACAACGGACCATTATAATATATTCGAAATTTAAAATTTAAATCCTATTAAAAACAAATTGTACGAACTGTCTTATAAAACGTCTAATTTTAATAAAAATTAATTTTTAATAAATAAAGATGTATGTATAAATAAAATGGCAAGAAATGCCATATCTTAGAGTCAAGAGCAAGTCTTCAAGTCTAGAAAACTGAAAAATCCCTAGTCTCAATTTTTTTATAGCTGTTTAAAGTTAATATTTTTAGTTTAAACAAAATCTCAAAATCTATACGAATATTCTTCTTATTATGTTTATTTAATTTAATTCACAATACTTTTACAATAAAAATTAATAGAAAAACCAAAAAATTTGGAAAATTTTTGAAAATTTTATTAAAGAATACTGACGTTTACTCGTATCTTAACGAATTTCCAAAATATTAGGAAAATTTCAAGACTCAATTTTTTTTTATAGTTGTTTAAAGTTGTAATTTTAGTAAAATTAATATTTAAAGTATTTATATGGATTCTTCCTAATATTATATTTCTATATTTTACAATAATATTAAATAAAATTGATAAAAATTTTTATGATATGGCCATTTAGGTGACAAGGGATTTTATGAGCATTTATATTGAACTTAGAGACTTGAAAATTTACAGGGGGTTCATTTATGTACCATATGTGTACCTATATGGTCTCTAATGTGTGACAAAATTTTGTATTTTCGTGTTTTAAATATTTAATAAAAAATGTCAAAATTGTAATCAATACTTACATTATCTGACTGAACTTCATTACCATTTAATAATTTCTCTATCAGATTATTCCATAAGAAAACTATACATTAAGAAAATCAATAACTTATTTAATGATTTTAAAGTATCATACTATCATTAAATGCAATTTTCTAAGCCAAAAACATTACTAAGTTTTTTTAACATTCCTTGAGGTAATCAAACCATTATCTCTCGTCAGAATAGTGTCTTTAAACAAATTAAAAAAAGAATTACACATATCAATTATAAGAACTTCGTTTTGAATTTAATATTAATTTTAATATACAAAACATTAAGACAAAATGAAAATACCTATTTAAATGATATTTATTTGATAAATATTTGTTAATATTATATATGTATTTCTAATACCGAAAGTATCCTTTAATTGGAAAATATTTAATAATTTAAAATTTTTGGCATTGATAATTATTATTCATATTTATGTAAATGTCATACCTATTATTATGAATTATTTAATATAGGTACATTCAATAATTAAATTTTATGGTAATAAGATTATTATATACATAAGTTTAAATAAGGAATTATAAAATTTTAAAATTGATTTATCTAATAATAAAAATCGGTTGTATCATTTGGTGAATACGTACGTATATATATATTAAATTATCATAAAATTAAGTTTATAATTCAAATAATAAAAGAATCCGTGGATATCCGATAATCGCATGAACGACAATTCTAGTTGACATGTAATTAATTTACTTTTAATTAAATATTTAAATTCGAAATATATTATTATTTATTTTTATAATCATTTTTACAGGTGTTGACTTTCAAGTTAAAACTATCAGGGTTGATGATAGAAATGTAGCACTACAATTATGGGACACTGCAGGTAAATTTCGAAAAATAATATTATACCACCATAAAAATACATAAAAATATGTTTTCGATAATCCAAAACATCTAATTAATACATAAAAAATTAATATATCATATTAAATTTTATATGAAAAAAATATGTAACCGCATATCTATATTTTATATTAAAAGTTACGAATGTATGAAAAATTATTCCAGATGTAAATAATGAATACGATTTTATTATATTTTTTTTATTTATAATATTATATAGGTACTAAATTTGGTCTGGAGATATCTTGTTTTAAATAATTTTTGTTTGTTTTGTTAAAGGGCAAGAAAGATTTCGATCCATTACAAAGGCATACTTTCGGAGAGCAGATGGAGTCATTTTGTTATATGACGTTACCAACGAAAAATCTTTCATCAATATCCGTCAGTGGATTTTATCCATTACGGTAAAAAATTATAATTTATTAAAACGTGTCTAAGTATATACTGGAAATGTGTATATTCATATTATACTTGTTTATATTATTAGTAGGTACGTCACCCAACAGTCACTTTGGCTGTTAATTCCTTATTACATTATATTATAACGTAGGTACTAATCGCGAATAGTGAATAATAAATAATGTGTACGAATACAACGAATTCAGACTTACTTAAATTTAAAACATTTTCATAATACTATATTTAATACTAAAATTATATTTATTACCCTGTAAAGGACGTATCAGATAAACAACTACCAATATGCATTTGTGGAAATAAAGTAGACTTGAGACGCGAAGCAGAATTGCAAGGCATAACGTGCGTGTCTACAAATGAGGGTGAACTTTTGGCAAATGAAAATAATGCAGCATTTTTCGAAACCAGTTCTAAAATAGGGACGAATATTAATAACGCACTAATAACGATATGCAGGTTAGTTTTTGTTTTACGCAATTTAACTTATATGGCCTACGTTAATATTAATTTAACTTATATTTGTCATCGATTTTTATAAAATATGGGCGAAATAATTATGATGTTAATAATAATATTTAAATTGAAATCATGACATAAATTGGTACTATTATTGTGTTAATTACACAATATAAATAATATTAAAAATTAAAAAAATATCTTAAACTTTTAAATTTTACATTAACCATAATTTTTATTTATTTTTTATGGACCAACATATTATAATAATTTTATAAGAAAGATAACTTACGTTGTTATATTGATAAAATTATATTCATGATTAGGTATACACTATAATTAGGTATGTGTTTATTAATTTAAAAATAAAATGTTTTAGAGAAATGTTAATTAGAGAAGATGTCGACGTTCAAACATCTGCTTTGTATATCGCAGAACAGGATCATCATCGTAAATTAAATACAACATGTTGTTGATGAACAATGACTATAACTTATATAAGGCATTGTAAGCCATTACTAAAATAGTTTTGCATTATATAGATTTAATTGTGTATCACAGAAGAAAATTTGTAAATAATTACACGTTATAGAATTTACAATGTTACTATTTTATAATACATGATGATCTGATCAGAATATTATGTTACAAAAATTATGTACCTTAGGTATACCCTACAGAAAACATTTGTGATTTTCACCATTTATTTATATTGGTATATATTATACGATTATATACATGAAATATAGTATTTTAATTAATTAATGAAATGTTTTCAATTTGGTGTGTTGTTATCGAACAAAAATATTTTTGTTCCACTCAAATAATGAAGAAAATTATTTTTAATTTTTGGCATTCAAAGAAAACAGTCACTGAAAAAATTAACCAGCAGTAATAGTTGGGTGAAATATTTTTTACTGTTACAATTATTTATTTCATCGATGAAAAATTATTTGTCATACTAAAATAAATTGCTCAAATATATAATATATTTAAATGAAATAAATGCTATTACTATTTTACTAATTAAATTTAAAAGTTTAAATTGGATAAACCATTATACACGTAATAAATTACTTATTAAAAAAAAAAAAATGTCTTTAAATATTATATAAATGCTTATTTTTATTTTTTTGGTACGATTTAAAACAAAATTTAATTAAGCACACGCGTGAAAAAATAGGGGAAAACATTACCTAACGAATAATTGTCAAAATTCACCTATATAATAATTAATAATTATATATTAATATTCAATACCAATGTATAATATTTAAAGTTTAAGTATTGACTTATGGATAATATATTTAAATAAATAAAAACCCAAATCTACAAAAAAAATTTACTTTTATTTTAATCAAAATAATAAAAAAAAATAAAAATAAAAGTAAAATTTTTGTGGATTTGGGTTATTATTTATTTAAACCAATGTATAAGTTATACTTGTCTTATAACATTATTATCAGCCAGAAGACCATCGGGGAATGCGAATAAGCGTTACGTTTTTAATAATTGAAGGTTAATACGTTACATATTAATATTACAGTGTTAATAAACATATTATACGTATATATATATTATGTTAAACATTTAAACGTGCACACGAAGAATAAGGCAAACGCATTTGAATGTTCTTTGGCGGCGGTGTGGGCACAGACACAATGCACCGCGGCGGACACATTTATGCTCGATAATTGACCCTGAACCCGGGTAGATAATTTACCATTAAACTGTAAAACTAGAGAGAAAAAAACCGTTTGGGTGTTATAACCATTAGCCAAATCGAATGAGTGTTTTGTGTGTTATGTGAATATTTAGTAAAACGTTTCGCTTTATACGATTTATTATAGACGTGACAGCTATATCGTTTGAGCGGAAAAAAAAAAACGAAACGCGGTTATAGTCGGGGCGATATTATTACCTGTAGTAGATACGCTGCGGTTTATAGCAGAACGTGAATATATTAAAAAATATTTTATAACAATAATATTCGAAAAATATTTGACGGATTTACACCTTGCTCGGGCGTGTGTGTTTGTATTTGTGCGCGCGTGCCGCGTTTTGACGTTTATATCATATTATATTTTATTAAATATATCGTGCCGATCGGTAAGTACAGATAATATTTATTTACCGCAGCCGGTAAGTTTGCGTTCCAAAGGATATTATTGATTTTTGGCCTTGCTAATATTTATTTTATGTTTATTATCGTTTTTAAACATTTTTCATTATGCGACTTATCTGTAGTCTGTACCTACATTGTAAACTCGGGTTTACAGTTAAATTTTAATGCGCATCACATAAGTACCTACTAAATTGCATAAACTATTTAAATTGTCTTCACGCCGTACTCTAAAAATATATTTTATATTTTGCTAAATAAACCATGAGGTTTCATATTAAATCGAATTTAAAGTTTAAAATTTTAAACGTTTTATTTATTTTTTTAAAATCAGGATTCATTTATAAGCTGTAACACAATATACAACGTAAACAAAAACAATAATTTATGTAATTAATAAATATTTATAATGATCAAATCGTTCAGACTTTTAGAGTTATAGTCTTACAAAGTTCAAATGATTCGAGTGTCAATATATTATATCATGGAACTCGTTTTAAATTCGATTTAATTGAAACCTTACGGTTTATTTAAGGAAATATGATCAGTGGTCGAATTGGGGGAACTGGAGGATGCCATCCCTCCACTTTTTTTAGTAAACGAAATCTATCCCATCACTTCTTATGCCCATATAAAAGCATCCCTCGTTAACTTTTTATTTAAATCACCAATATACAAAAATAATTATGAAAAAAAAAATGTTCAATGTATTTTAATAAAATGTATATTTTTACTAAATATTAATTATTAGAAAATTTATTATGATTTATTTTTGACGTAGGATTGTTTGTGGACGCTATCGCAACAACAGTGAAAACAAAAATAAAATAAAATAATGGGGGTACAGGGCGTAAAGTTATAGATAAGCTAAAAACGTTTGAGACATAACTCATAATCAAATAATATAAAATTAATTTTGATTTGATACCTATATATATATTTTTTTGTTTGTTTTTATAATAGATTTCTTTAATATTATTCTTTTAAACTTCTTAAATCTTATAAAATATAAAAAACTGGAACATTTATTGGTGGGGGGAGGGGAGAAGTTATCAATGGAACTGTAACGTATAAAATTATTAAGTTCCTTTAAATCTAGGTGGCCATCCCTCCACTTATTTATCCCACTTCGACCACTCAATAGTGAATATAATATAATAATAATTTAAGGGTATGATAACATATTACGTTACTGATATTGTTAATTTACGTAACACGTTCGTACTTTTATATAAATTAATAATGTACACATAATCAACGAAATAATAATTGTTATTTATTTGAATTTAGAATTTTTTTCTACAAAAATAAGTTTTTTTTATCTAATATCTATTCGATATACAAACAAGTTTTCACTCGTTTTGAGAACAAATCGTGTAGTTGGCACATAACTTACATGTTTAAAGAAAAGAATATTCGACCTCGTATGATTCGTCTAGCTGAATTCTATTCGGCTCTATGCACAATAGAGAAAATCCAACCTCGTATATTATAGTATGCATTATAATAATATAATATAGTTTTTAATTTTTCATAAAACGTTCTTGACGTGCGATTATCAATATTATTTTCCTAAACTGTATTATTATAAGCGTTCTATTTAGATTCTTGAGGATTGATGCGAATAATCGTTGAAATTAAAAAAAAAAAAATGTACTACTAAGATTTATTTTATTCGTAAATTTCATATTAAGGAGTCTTCGTTTAGTATGTGACCTAACCTACCGAAAAAATTGATACGTTGTGATATTAATTATAAGTATTTTAGATTTATTGGATATGAAATTAAAATATAATAAATACATTTTAACAAACCAAATTACATTTTATAATATAAAATTATAAAATATATTATTGTATAATTGTTTTATAGTTTTTTTTTTATTATTATAATTATTGTATTTTATTTATTTCTTTGATTACATATTTTAAGTGCCTAATTATAATAATATGAATAATATCAAACGCATCACTTTATTTTATTTATGAATAAAATTGAATTTTTTTTTATGTATAATAAATGAAATATTTATAGTGTTATTGTCTATAATTATAATTTTTACAAAATCTTTTCGTTACAGTGTACCTATGGTAAGTCACTCAATCCGGTATGTCACATACTAAACGAATACCCATAAATATGTATTTATCTTAGAATATGCCATTTACGAATATCGCATATTACGATTACGTATTATGTAAAAGAAAGTAGAAAACCAATATGGATTTACTTAGTTTTTAAAATGTATATAGTAAAACAGAAATTAATTTTCTGTATTTTGTTCAATACAAAATGGAATCTTAAAAATAATAATTTTAATTGAACCCATACGAGTTTAAAATAATCAATAATACCTATACATAGTGAATAATATTATAATAATTTGTGTACCGTATGATTTGCGATTTCCAACGAATAAAATAATAATTATCGACACAACGTTCCGTACGATTAATCTGCAACCTTAATTATAAAATCGACGAAGTTTCTCGTGAATAATAACAATAAGAATAACAGTTGGTATAAAGTGCGTGTACTGAATATTATTGTTTTCGAATATTATATTCAGTATATTAGTGTATTAATTTTTATGATTACACAGCCAATTGAATTCCAATGAATTATTATTATTATTATTTAGTTATTCGTATAGTATAGAGTATAGAGTTAATTTTTAATCAAAATAAAACAATTCGTTTTTTTTTTAAAGACGATCAAACATTCAGATAATAATTATGTTTTAATATTAGAGACTACATTTTTGAGGGTACAATAGGACTCTGTTAATGACCATTATATAATACGTATTAGAAGTACGAATTTATATAATTTAAGTAGCAACAATAATTATTAATTAGGCAATCATTTTTGAAAGGTCGACTAAATCTGTTTAGATCCATACGTCAAGAGTATACTGAGAATTACTGACAATATACGAGTAATAATAATAAAATTGCGTATAGTTATGTGTGTCGTGGACTCGTGGTCATTTCAAAACAATACATTGTATTAATACAATACACTCGTTAACGTATAATTAATATTTAATAATTGTTTTCGTATTGATTATAATATAAATGCTTATATAATAACTATCGATTCTTGGATGTACTTATATATTTGTTATATTAATTAATGATAAACATATACCTAATATAATTTTCTGGCCAAGACGTTATTTTCACAATACAAAATTAATATTTAGATATGCTTATAATAATTAATATATTATGAAAATGCCGAACGGCTGTCCGTGCCGGAAAATTGGCTAATATAAAAACGTTTAATTATTCATTTTGATCAACAGGTAGTATATATAATATTGACAATGACTAAAGGTGCAATGGCCTCCAATAAATCGCTTCACCTGACGGGGATCGGATTGGCGGTGCAAGCGTTTTATATAAATTTAACTCTGGATACGGTGATGGGCGGTGATTTCGTTCAGATAAAGCCCGCGGGACCACCCATCATCAATCCGGCGGGAGTCTGGAGCGTGGACCAAGCACCCCAGGGATACGCTATGGCTGGAAGTAATTTGGCGTTGAACGGTTTGCAAGCGTTACAGGCGTTCGGAGGGAATAAAATAGATGCGAACGGATACCGGGACCAGAACGGATTTTATCGAGACAATAACGGCGCCTTGAACGGATACGACGTCGGCAATACTTTTGGCGGTTGGTTTCATATGGATAACAAAAAATAAATAAAATAATAATAATAATAATAAAAGCCCCGTTCGTTCGTTCGTTTACGAATAATACAATTCGTTCGTTCGCACACCCAGAATTGATAATAGTAATAGAATAAAATTAAAATAGCAACGTTGAGTAAAATATTTGAATTATATAGGAATATATTTTTTTTTTTTATTATTATTAGTGTCTATATTACATAATATAATTTGTAATAATATTATTCTTATACAGCGTCACATATAAATCTTGTCCTAAACTCTTAAACGTATAATAATGATTAAAATTAATTTTTTATTAAATTAATTTTGATATAAATAGGAGTACGTCGTAATAAACATAATTAAAAAATAAAAAATAAAAAAAATATTATGTATAGTTTTAATCATAATATTATAGACGATATTTATTCAAATGTTAACTATTTACCTATAATTACCTAATATATCGTGAGTATAATATATACTTTTTGGGGGTACACGGGCGCTCACGAAGGGATAAGACGTATGCCCTCCCCGTTGAAAAATAAAAAAAAAATAAGAGTAAAATTTATTTAAATTTGAGTAAATATCAAAAACCAACTTTTTATATATTATACAATTTAACGATTGTTATCGTATTGAGGTTATTAAACGTACAGGAACATTTTGACATATTTTATTTTCGTTTATCTTCTTGAAATTTCATTTATGGGCGCCCTCGTATAAATGCACCTACATTAATACGTGCATATTTTTACAAAAATGTATTATATAATACCAGACGAGTAAATTAAATTCAAGGTGTGAACGATCGTGGCGTTACCAGCGTGGAAGGCGGAGCTTACGGAGGTATTAATGGTCGGAACAAAGGACATCAAGTTGCTGGATTTAGTACGTCGTATCAAAAGAACGAGAGTGGTAATAAGGCCACGTATTATGACGATGGACTCGGACACGGTGGAGTAATTCAATATGGAGCAAAAGACCAAAGGTATAACATTATATAATAGTTATAAAATATATAAGTCGATTCGCGGTAATCGCGGTCACTGATATTAGGTATAGGTACTTAAGTGCAGTCGCGTCATTAAAAACGGATGGAAAAATATTATATTTTCTTATACGTACTACACCTACTCGAAAAGATTACCGATTTTAAGACTACGCATAGATAACACGCGAGTAAATAGTACAGCACATTCGTCTCTTGAAAATTTTTAAATCATTTCAACTTGAAATGATGTAAAAATGGGTAGGTCGTAAAGTCGAGTTTAATATACATTTTAAGATTAAAAAGTAAAAACGTAAGATAGCTTTTTTTGTCGAATTTCACTTATTTATGCAAATTATAAAATGCATAATTAATTTATATTTTTTAATATAAGCATATAAAAAAATTTAACATCTTTTTGTGAATTTTGATCATAATGACTAATGATCATTAATTTTATGCATATTTACCTATTACCTATTTAAAAATATGTAAATAATTTTGAACTCTACTATTCAAGTACCTATGTTATAAATTATAATGTTATACTTAATATACCTAAAAGTTTTATATTATGACGGTTATTATTTTTTAAACTTCTATCATCACGTCAACAGGTTCAGAGACGGCGAAGGCAAGACGTACGGCGGTGGATTTCACGATTCGTCCGTGAAGACGAACGCGATCGGCCAGCAAGGACAATACGGCAACGGCGACGGATATCGCGCGAACAATGACGCGGCCAACAATCAAGTTTACAGCAGTGGTTCGAACGTGGTGGCAGGCACTCCGTATTTGGTGTCCACTGCTGATCCGCTGACATCAGTCATACACTTACCGCCGCAGTACGTACAGCAGGCCGTCTCGCCTCAGTACGTGACTCCGGTCCCGCAGTACGTGACTCCGATCCCGCAATACGTGGCTCAAGGGCCGCAATACGTGGCCCAGGTGCCGTACGTGTCGCAGATTCCCGCCGTTACGTACCAGAACAATATTCCGCAATTGCCGTCGGTCGTACAACCGCAACCCGGGTCATTATTGCCGCCGTACGACGTACGATTGCCCGCATTGTCGTTGACCGCACGGTCGCCGTCCGGACAATACGTAGTGCCCATGCCGCCGAAACTTTACGTCGACAAACCCAACGCAACGGATAGCTAGAACAATATTCATATTATAATATAATTATAATATTAATAATAATAATTTTTTATTTTATTTTTTATTTTTTGATAAAATGATTTGTCTAGATTTATTAAAAATAAAATATTATATGTTTTATTATCAATACTTTAAAAATAATAATGATATCGTTTATTTTATATTTTCATTAGATAGTAGCGCCCATAATATTTGAAAGTTCGCGAAATATCATATATGAAAATTATATTAATTCTCATATATCAAACGGCTGCGCTATCTATCGGATTGAATGTTAACTGAATATGTTATGGAATTACACGTACAATGTTTTTCTCGACTCGTTTATTTAGCCAAAATCGTCAGCTATAATAGTTATAATAATATAATATTATAATATGATAATAAATTATGCACAGTTGACGATCCTTAGGCATTTATGTATTCTGAGGTGTTACTTAATTTATAATATGCATACGTGGCTATGCAATTGAAGTAAATTTTATGAGAAATTTATGAAAACTTAGTTTATTTAGTTTTTTTAATTATTTAAGAAGAAACTTAAGCATAATGTTAAATATAATTGTTAGATATAATTATTGATATTATACAGAATTTCGATGGTTCACCCAATTATTTTCTGATTTCTCCTATACTGTATTTCTTACTTGTGTATAATATAATATTATGTGCTAAAATTCACTATAATATTGTTAAATATAGGTACCTACATTAAAAAAAAATATATATATACATATATATATATAATTTTTATCAACGTCTTATCTACGTATATATAAATGTGATTTTTTTTTAACTTCGAGCTAATGTTAAATATTATTTATTCATAATGTTCAATAATTGGAGATTGTTTTTTTTATTATTTGTTTACGACTGAAATTCACTCGGATTCGCTTATGCCACAGGGACGAGTTTTATTCTCTGGAGAGAAGGGTTCTTCTCCTGTTGTTTATTCTCATATTGCATGCGCACCAACGGTGGTGGTAATAAATTCCTGTAGTGACTGGAAAAACACCGCCTCCAAACTGTCGTCGACATTTTCAATAAATAAAATAGTTAAAAATAAAACAGATTTTAAAATTTAGCGACGACTTTTATTGAAAGTATAAAAGAGAAAATTTCAATTGATTACCTTTACAATAGAATATTTTATTTATTTATTTATTCAGACGGGTAAATATCCATTAACAATAAAATAAAAAATTACTATACTTAACATGTTTACAGTTAACACGTCACGATGAAATTGATTTCATCTTTGAAAATGGGTTTATAATATTAACGATTTAAAAAAATATATAATATACCAAATGCTAATTTATATTTTTTTTTTTTCGTATAAAAACATTAATAATATAGGGTTGTACTATAATAATGACTGCACAGTTTATAATTCGTATGAAATTTGTAATGATAAACCTAAAAATAAATAGATATTATATAAGTATTATAAATTTATAACAATACTATCCGCTGTAATTATATTACTTTAGTTCTCATTTTAGATTCTGAGCGATGCGAAGAATGTATAGGTTTTACAATTATGTGTCTTTTTTTTATGTTTGAAATAAGGCTTTGCACCCGAATTAACCAGAACCCGTAACACCACTAAAAACCCTTAAAAAACAAACACCTGAAATCTTTATTAACCTGAATAGTATATATTTAAATAACCCGAATTAACCCATAATCTAAATAAAAAATTCTAATTAACCTAAAACCCGAATGAATTTTCAAATTAAGAATTACTCCAATACATTATTATTTGTACCTGTATATATATTTGATATAAATTTACATAAAATAATTTTAATATACTAATTCTTAACTATTGTATACTATTGTATACTATTGTGAATATGTATACCTACTCTACAAAAAAACATATAAAAATTACAATTATTTATAGTTAAATTATAATTTAAACTATTATCCTAATGTCCATTACTGTCAAATACTGATGATAAATTGACATTATTTGGGTAAAAATAATATCTTAATTCTTAATATAAAATACAATTAATTAAAAGTACAAAACGAATTTAAACACATATATTTATTATTGATGTATTTTATTTATTATTATTTATGTATTTACTTAACACCCGAATTAACCATTATTAACCCGAATAATAACGGTTATGAGTACTCTAATATCTTGTAAAAATGTTCAATGTAATGTTTAAAAACCCGAATATCATCAACACCTGAAAGCTGAAACCCATAACCCGAATAAATAATTCTGGTGCAAAACCTTGGTTTGAAGACACATTTACTACCCGAAATAATGCCCCGATTTTCACAAATAGCACATGTTTCCGGTTAAATTTCTCAAAATTTCTCAAAATGCGTTAGAAAAACGACGAAAAAATGAAAAAACGGTATTTTTCACGAAAACTGAAATTTCGACGAATTCGATTTCAATATTTCACAATAACTCGGACAATTTTTAAGTTAGAGATTTAAACATTTTAATGGGTTTTGATATAGGTACTACATTATATGTCACATAATTTTGGAACTGTTACGTTAATTATTTCTATAAATTATATGACTTTAATATTTTGTAAAATTCACGTTTTTATGTATATAATGTTTTATAAAATTGGCAGTTTTGGGTTTTAAGGTCTAAAAATTTTACTGAAGTATACTTACATATATTATTAGGTACTTAAAATCATATCAAAATATCAGAAAAATCTTAAGTCTTAATTTTTTTTTTTTATTAAGGTGTTTAAAGTTGAAATTTCAGTAAAATTGATATTTATAGTAATTATGTTGATTCTTCTTATTATATTTTAATATTTTACAACAATGTTAAATAAAATTGACCAAATTTTTTTGAAATCTAAATACATTTTGCCTAACTCAGTTCCTTAATTGTGAATTATTACATTTACTATTTTTTTTTTTTTTTTTTTTTTATATATAACTGTTTAAAGTATAAAAAAGAAAGGGAATACTAAGAAATAATAAGAAAGGGTACTATTATAGGGTATTATAATAGAAAGGGTACTGGCGTGGAAGGGAAACAGGTGTAAAGAGGATAGTGTTGAAATTTGATTACAATTTGAATGGAATGATAAATCATAAATGAGTCTATGCGAAGTACTGTCATGTTTGGGTATTTAGGTGACTCATTTAGGGGTTTTAGTTTTATGATAAATTACGAGTATTTATATTGAACGTAGAGACTGTAAAAGTATAAATGTAAAAATTTTAATTGTTACATATATAATCTGATAAACTTCACTCATAATCGTTTTTCGAATGTAATGATTTATCATTGCATTCAAATTGTAATAAAAATTCAACACTATCCTCTTTACACCTGTATCCCTACCCTTTCTTTATTTTTTTTTATAATAATAATATATTATATTATACACATATTTTATTATAATAAATATAATCGACTTAAACTGGTATAATTCTATATAATACTAATGAATATTATATTATCATAGATTTAATTCACATTATTGTCTATTATTGCGTTGCTCTATATCTATATACTATTATTATAGAGAATAATTAATTTTATTAATAAGTACGCATAATAGTATATTTATTAATTTCGATGATTATTTTTATTTCTGATTTTATTGTCATTTGTAATTACGAATATAAATTTTAATATAATTGTAGTTCAAATAATTTATTGATAAATATTACATAATTATTTATATATTAATGGAATTAATATAAATTAATATAATTAATGGTATTACGATTTTATTCAGCCTCTTCCCTCAACCCGATTTTTTTCGAAAATTAAATTAGTGCTCTACAAATTTTTTACGAAATTACATTGTTATAAATTTATAATTTATGTTTTAATATCAAAAAATTGTTTAACATTCTGGTAGGGATGCCGCAAATTTTGTTAATTTAAACATAAGTTTTAAATATTGACATATAGGTACAACAGTAAATGACAATATAAGTAACTTGATGTATCATATAATTTAATACTTAAAAGCAAAATGTAATTTTTAATTTTATTATTAAATTTTAAATAATACATAATATAGTAATATACTTTAATACCGTTCCTCAAAATACGTTTAGCTACACTTGTTAATCCTCGAATTTGAATACTCGTATAATTATTATTGTAAAAAGTTTATTCATTTCTGTTCAATCATTTTCAGTCAGCCAGAGTTAAAAAAAATATGATGAACTTGTCCAGTAGTATTATAATATATACTTACTATATATCTATATACTTTACATTTCGACAGGGGCGGTTCCAGAAACTGGAAACTGGTTGGGGGGGTGCCAAATTAAAATTTTGAGATAACTTTATAATAAAAAAACACAAATTTTTATTACCATAATTATACGTAATAATGTAATTTTGTTTTTAACAGCGTACAATTTTTTTAAATACGGTCCTGGGAGGGGGCCGTGGCCCCTTGCCCCCTTGGATTTCGATATCTATCCAAAAATTATTATCGTACGCACAAATTTAAAAATATATATGGACGATAATAATATTTTATTATCAAGGAAATAATGTCATCTAATATTTCATTCGAGTATGTCAAACGTCCATAATTTCCATGTACATAATCAATATGGTTTTATTATCCGAATTTATCACGAGTTATACAATTTATTATTGTCAATATTGATGGGCTCACCCTTCCATGCAACGGGGCAAAATTTACATTCTTTTTATTCGTCGGACGTTCGAATATTATTATAATATAATATCTAGTGCTATCGTAAAAAAAAAAAACAACAATAAATCAATTATAACGTATAATTGCTTGCTTGTCTGCCGTATAATATTATCACCAGATAAACCCGTGTATATATCCAAAAGAAAAAGTCATTTTACAGTAATTGTATTATAATCCCTCCGTATATACGTATATAATATAATACTATTAAAACGGATTATACCACGCCCATCGATTATACAATATGCCGGTTGCAAGAGTTGCAATAATAATCATAATATGTGATCGTGCACGAGGGGTGTAAATATTATGATAGAGAGAGAGAGAGAGAGAGAGAGCGAACAATTTGCGATTTTCATTATTTTATATGATTTATTATCGCACAGCCCTAATACATATTTAACGAATCAATAATATATGTAGAGGGAGATAACGATAAGATCCAATTATCTCTTTAGGAGGCATTCCGTTCGTGTATTATATTATAATTATATTATTATTCCGATGCGCGTGTGTATAGTTGTACGCTACGTATACGCCTCGTATTATACCGTCATAATAATAATATACAACTTACATACTACATTATTATATTATAATATCATATTGTGTATTATACTATGTAATATTATTATGTAGTTTAATAATATCGCGGGTTGTGATAAAACGAAATTGGAAATTTAGTCAAGAGTATAAAAATTATCATTTATTTAACTATTTAAACATCTGCATTATAATATTATACGAGTATATTACAAAAATGTGTTGCTATAGAAAATTATATACCATCGATTGCACGATAAAATGTGCGGTGTGTATTTTTGATGATTTTGATAAATAATTTTGCACACTTACGTTAATCGTATCAAATATTTCATGAAAACTTGAACACTATGTTATACTTATAATATACGAATTTGCGTATATAGATAATATAATAATTAATAAGTATACAAATTTGGGAAAGTTCAAAGTTTAATATTATAATTATTATTCAAATATTATAAAATAAATAAAATCGTTAAAGTTTTAGATACTATATTCTTTATTGTATTTAATTATAATATACCATTTTATTTAATTAATTTTTATTTAATTTAATTTTATATACATTATATATTTTTACTACAAATATTACAATATATATTTAATAAACTACAGATCATTTGATATTACCTCAATTAAAATAATTATTAAAATGTATATATATATAGTGTAAATGTAAATTTCAACCAATGAATTATTAAACATTTATAATAATTCAATCTTGATGTATAACTAGGTTAATAATTATATAATATATTATAATGTGCATTCTACATAATATGTAATTATTATGCATTTTGATTTATAAATCATTATAATATTAGGTTAGTAGTTAAACATAAAGTAATATGATAATTATTAATAATATTGTATTATCTTTATTCCTTCTGTTATAAATTATTCTTATTATTAATTTTTTTATACTTATAATATATTGTTAATTTAAAAAATATAAATTTATTTACATATTATCAAGAACTTTAGTATAATGAAAAATAATTAACAAATTAATAAATATAAAAGCTTATTAAAAATAATTATATATATTTATATTCTAATACTTTGAAATATTTCACAATTTTATATTTTATATTTTAAGCGAAGAGAAGAAAAACAGTGATGTGTTTTTTTCCTTTCTATGTCTGAAGAAGACACTTTTTCTATCTGAAATAATGCTCCGATTTTCATGAATAGTATATGTTTCCAGTTGGAAATGAATGTAGTTGGTAATTTAGTCAGATCATTTTTCGAGTTCTCAAAATTGACCCTATGCGATAGATAAATCTACCAAAAAATGACGAAAAACGGCATTTTTCACGAAAACTGAAATTTCGACGAATTCTATTTAAATATTTCACGATAACTCAGGCAATTTTGAGTTAGAAGCTTGAAAATTTTATTGGGTGTTCACACAGATTCTATATATATGTGGTAGAATTTTGGAATCGTTACGTTAATTTTTCTACAAAATACAGGGCATTGAATATTTCGTAAAATTCTCGTTTTTACGTACCTATATAATGTTTGATACAATTGGCAATTTTGGGCATTACGTTCTGAAAATTTTACTGAAGTATACTTACATATTACTTAACATCATATAAAAATATTTAAAAAATGCCTATTATCAATTTTTTTTTCTATAGCTATTTAAAGTTGATATTTTTAGTTTAAACGAAAATCTTAGAATCCATACGAATATTCTTCTTATTATTTCTCACTTCTTTTACAATGAAAATTAATAGAATAGCTAAAAAATTTGGATAATTTTTGAAAATTTTATAAATGCATACTAACATATCTCTTGACGAATTTCCAAAATATTAGGAAAATCTCAAGACTCAATTTCTTTTTTTTACAGGTGTTTAAAGTTTAAATTTTAATAATATATTTATATTTAAAATTTAACGTAGAGACGGATAAATGTAAAAAATTTAATAGGTACATATATTATCTGATGATTAACGCTCAAAATATTTTTTTGAATGTAATGATTTATCATTGCATTCAAGTTGTAATCAAAATTCAACACTATCCATATCCTCTTTACACCTGTATCCCTTCCATACCAGTATCCCTTCCCTTGCTTTTTAAATAATTTACATTATTATTTAAATTACTAAATTATACATTATTATTTATTATTTGTTTAAATACAAACTTTATTAAAAATAAATATTTTGCCTATAAAATATGCTGTTGAATATATGCGTTAAAAAATTACATATTTATTTTATAAAATTATAATTAATTATAACTTTATAAGTATAATTATTAATTATATAACTACTACTATATATACCTAATAGATCTAGAGTATAAGTAGCTATACTAGATAGATATATAGATATATAATTTTGGTATAGTCTAGAGTATACGCATAAATAAAGATTAGAATAAGTAAAAAAACAATATTATATTATTATTTTTTTGTAATGATAATAATTAATAGTTACAGTAGGCACAATTTGTGTTGTACTTTACTGCACTATAGTATAATGATGCCTATAATAGACTGTCATGCCTGGTTCACAAGAAAATGTTTAGAATTTCAATTGAATATAACATTCTGCAGTCCTATTGGTAAAAATGTAAAATTTCTTATCTATCCATAGTAAAAAATTAACTTTTTAAATAATGTTTTTGAGGTGGATGGATGGTTATAGTTTTATCCTCGGAATGGAAAGAGATCGTGACACGTAACAGGTGTATACCCCTCTATACCTAGTTGTTATCGTTATCATAATATATTATCATTAATATCGTACGTAATTGTAATATTGTATAATATAAAATCGAATTAATTTATATGTATTTGCGTTATGCGGATGAAACAGGTCTTCCTGTATAATATATTATAATAGTGTATAGTACACTGTTGGTAATATAACGGCGACGAAATAAAATACATATAATAAATCTTATATAAAATATATTATATAATATACTATACGTATATACGTCATGTGTGTGTGTGTGTGTGTATACATGTATTTATATACATTCGCCGTAATCGTAAATATTGGTTAATTAAATTCCCTTTTTCGTATCATATATATATATATATATACAAAATCCTTACTCGGTTTATAGATAATGTATTGCCATTAAACCTATCAATGCGCGACATCTCACTTTTATGTCCAATATGTCTAAAAAGATTACCCGAACGACGTTTTGTCCGAATTAATGAACATTTCCCAGTAATTGCTCTACACAATATGTGGTTTACCCCATCGTTTGTCAACTAAATTGGATTTCACTATAAGATATTGGCCTGCCAAATTACTGGCCATTGGTCAATCACGACAATGGGGAGACTATATAATACATACCTCGGCTATATATAGTGTGATATATATGTATACGAACGTAGAAGGGAGGATACGCGAGGGGGATGATATGCATTGTTCTATTCCTGGTATTTATTGCTTTACAATATAATATATTATATATTATACACGTCAACCCCAAATAATATAATAGGTGTATATTGTATAAACGTTTGTGTAACACCGACGCTAACAATGATTATTTTCGCTATATAATAATAATAATAATAATAAAACGCTCCTGTAATAATAATAATAATATTATTATTATTATTATTCTATATCATTATGTGTGTATGTATTATATGTATATATATATATATATATAAATACGCGTTAATATTATACGATACACGGACGATTAACCCCCCGCGTACGATGCGAAACATAACAGCGACCGGCGAATTGTACCGATTTACGCGCGAGGTGCATCTGCAGCCGGCTAATCGCGATTGTTTTCACAATCCGTATAATCTGTATATGGAAATTAAATTCAAAAATCAGTAAACCGCGTAAATGTTTATAATATAATGTACGTTTACATATATAAAACCCTATAATTATATACGTGTTACGTGTACCTAAATATAAAAATATACGAGTATTTCAATATTTTAAAATAATATTAAATAAATAATATAAATTTTATTTATAATTGAATATAAATCGACAAAAATTTTGAAAATTTTATTGAAGCTCAAATACATTTTACTTAACTCAGTTTCGATTAATTGTGAATATTGCATTTACAATTTTTTTTTTTTTTTTTTTTTTTTTTTTTTGTAGCTGTTTAAGGTATAAAAATCAAAGGAGTGAATCAGGTGCAGTGAAAGGAATACAGCTAGGTGTACAAAGGATATTGTTGAATTTCAATTAACATTTGAATGCAATGATAAATCATTACATTCGAAAAATGATTCTGAGCGAAGTACTCTCAGATTTGGACAGGTATTTAGATGACTAATTTAGGGGTTTTCTGTAGAGATGGATAAATGTAAAAATTGTAATCATATTATTTGATAAACTTCGCGCCAAATCGTTTTCACAAATGTAATGATTTATTATTGCATTCAAATGTTAATCAAAATTCAATACGACAACACTATCCTCTTTGCACCTGTATTCTTTTCCTTACTTTTAATATTTGCAATTTTATAAATTATGTATAACATTTTTATATAATAATTAAATGAAACATTTTTTTACAATTTTATGATTTTTATTTACACTTTTAAATTATTTATTTAATGTATTTTAGTCATTGGTGAAGATCCTAACAATATAGTTTTTTGTAACTAGTTATAAGGAGTAGTTATAACTTAAAATGAAGCTTTTATTTTGCATTTTTTAGTATTTTTAGGTTATTTTATTAATTTTCAACGCATATTTAAACATTATACGAGATTTAAAATTTTAATGTCAAATATTATGTCCTCAAAAATATTACTTTAAAATATTATTTCACATAATTGATTTTGGGCATTTTTCATACGTTTCAATTGCTAGTTTTATTTATAATTTGGATAATTTCTATAGTTTAATCTATTGACAATTCTGTGGTATATCACCGAAACAGCACAACTCAAATAACAATAAATATTTGCTCAGTTGCTGGCTTGCTGTAATATCGTGATCGCAATTATAAGAGTGATAATATTTAGCTTACGTTTTTCTTAAATATATTTTGTATTATTCACTGTATAGTTCAAATTGTTTTAGTGTAGTGTTAAAAACGGCGAAAATTAAACAGTCAGTTTCTTCTTTATTAACTAAATAAATAAAATAAAATATTATAGTAATTTTTTTTTTAATAAAGTAAAAAATTATATTTATTTATTAATAAAAACAACAATTATTATACATTTTTTCGTAATTTATAAAAAATAAATTTATTAAAAAAAAATGTTTGCCTCATTTTTAAAATGCATTTTTGTGATGTGAAATTGCATTATTTTAGGTCATTTTTAGCGATTTTCAGAGCATTTTTTGACAGTTTTTAGAGCATGTCTAATGTCTATACATAATTATCTATTATCATAACATGTAAGTGGTGGACATTTTATTTGAAAAATTATAATCAATTTTAGTATATATATATATACATTATATATTATCTTTATAATCTTTTAACAGAAAATGTTTTGTACTCCATATAAATTATTATAAGACCGAAAATGTACTCGTATAATATAACTTCTACACTTAAATAATTATATAACTTCCGTACAATATATTTATATTAATTCATTTATCTTATAATATATATTATAAACGAGTAATCAAATAAACTATTTTATTTATTATATATATATAATAGGTAAATAATTATTAATTATTATAAACTAAGTACCTACTTTTGTTCTATAATATTATATACCATATTACCATAGAAAATTTCATCATAAAGTTTTGGACGTTTTGTTTTCAAGAAGATCAATTTAACAGATTTTTTTAGACCCTTTGTTTTCGTATTTTTGACTATATAATATTATAGTTAGATTAGGTTAGGTTAATAATGTACTTATTTAGTTACTTTGTTAATGGTAACTAACTTAATAATGTACGACGTACGAGTAATAAAATATATAACAATAATAAACGCGGCACGTGTCATACATAATATTATATTACAATATTATTATTTATATATTGTGTGTGTAATTGCAGATTGCAGAAACCGCGGAGACTGTCGGGGCAATGCCCCGGTAAAGGGGCCTCTTGGAGTTGATTAGTGGCCCCACTACCATCTGAGTCAATAAAATTATGTTTTAAAATATAAGTTATACAAATTATTGAATACATTTAGTTTTATAAATAATATTAAATATTTAATTTTTTTTTTATGCATTTTGGAATCGAGAGGAAACTGTTTTCGCATTACTCCCTCCAAATAAATAATATGACCTATATTAAATATAGTTATCGAAGAACGCCCCAGATTGAAAATAATTAAATATTATTGTAATAAAAAAAAATCACTAATAGAGTAGTTTTATTAAACAACTTACTGATGGATGGTAAGTTACATTAGATTTTTTGACTTCTTAAAAAAAATCACCATTAACACCTTTGTATAACATATGAATGTATGGAACTTTGAAAAAATATTACATACCACATACGAGTACATAGTTTTGAGGGCACCATCGCATTGATTATATCGGGGCCCCAAAAATTCTAGTTGTAGCACTGCAGTCTGCAGCACAGAAATATACAATAATAAATATTCTTTATAAATTTCGCATTCGACGGTGGATTTTCAACGGGAGGTGTGCACAATAATTTTAGTGATAATAATGTGAAAACGCAATTAAATTATTATTTATTATTTACCTATCGTAAAATTATATGCTTTTAATTCATCTGTGTGTGGGCACTACTTTAGAGGCCTAGTCTTCTTTTAATAGCGCAAAATTTCTTTTTTTTTTTTTTAATCTACGCAGGGAAAGATTTTGAATTTTTTACATAATATTAATATTTATCATTATGGTTATTGTTATATACAATATATAGGTACATAATAATAATAATAATAATAATAATAATAATAAAATTTGGAGAAAACAAGGGAACAAATTAAAAAAATAAATAATAAATAATCCCTTCCTTCTCTGGCAAGGAAAATTACATCGTTTAACGTTTAAAATGTGCCTACGCGAATAAAAGACAGATCTCAAAGTGACTCGGAATGTTATGGCACACTAGCTGTATATATATTATATATATATATATATATAAAAATCATCTCTACATAATGTGTGTATGTATATATAAATATTATATACGTAACCGAGCTGTTATAATCATAATATTATTATTGATGGACCCTCTTTTATATAATATTATATACGTGTAATAATACGCCGCCTCCCCATTCGCCCCCAGGGTGTTTATTACTTGTATAACACTATAAAGCTCTGTATATAATATAACTGTACAAGTGAATCGGTGTACTGTGGAACGCTGCACCGAGGCGGCGCGCTCTCATTGTCCCGAAGGGATTCGCTCGGCCGCCGGATAACTCTGCTCCGCGTCCTTACATTTTAATATACACGCATAAGGTACCTACCCTCATGAATATTAAAATATTATATTGTATCTCTCGTGCCCCTTATACATGTATATTGCATATTATATATATATTGCCACGACGGCGGCGGCGCACAATGTTTTCCGGCGTGGCCCGATGATGGATATTATTAACCCGCGTCGTAATTGGTCTGCAAGAATATTAAAAACAACACGTTCCGTCGTAATAATTATGTATTTATATAACGTAATAATAGTATAATACGCTTATTATAAATATAGTTTTAAAACGAAATCGAATTAAAACTGCTTTATATAAATAATATTATATTATATCTGCAACGTGCCATCGGTATATTATTATTATTATTATAGTCATCGTTGCAGTATAGCAGGGATATAATATAGAAAGCCAAACCTCGATAAAAATAGCAATAAACGGGAGACAGTATTTATTTTTTTATTTTTTTTTTTTTTTTTTTTATCCCTCCTTCACATTATTCGTCCGCCCTTTGAATATATACGTATAATATTATATTATGTACGATAATTGCCGAATGAAACATTATTGTTATTGTTATTATTATGATTATTATTTAATACCGTTATATTATATACACATATGTATATACTCGTATATGCTGACCCTTCGTAGTACAACGTATATATTTAGATATATTTTGTCCGACACTCGAAACGAATTTTTTTCTTTTTAACGCGGATAATGGATAATAATTTTTGTAATAAAATTCGGATATAAATGTAAAATAGACAATAATATAATTATTATTTTATTAATTATTATATCATGCGGTCGTATAGTTAATTTGTATAATAATAAAGACCGTTACGGTATTTAAGATCTGTTGAAATTTTAATAACATTATATTATACCTATATATAAAATGATCATTATTTTATGATTATATTTGAACAATCCGAATCGCCCTGATAGAGGTATACGCATTTAATAAATTTAGCTCTTGTTCGATTTTTATTTTCGTGGTGGAAATTATTATACTCATTATATTATATAATATATATTATGGATATCCAAACTATATATTACATCATTAAGTTTTAACTATTTTACATGTAGAGTTATTTTCAACATTTTAACGTTATTTTATTTTGATGACGATAACCTGATCATCATAAGTCCTTATATATATATGTTACGGGCAAAACGCGAAGTGAACGGTCAAATCGCGATTTGACCAATTGGTTCTCGGGCAAATCCCGAAAACATTTTTTTTTCTAATGTAATATAACAATTTAACATTTATAATTTAATATTTATATATTATTATTAATAAAATTTATATAGAAAAATCCCTAAATAAATAAATTTTATATAATAATTACAACACCAATATTAAATATATTAAAGGAATTAGTCTGTATTTTATTATAATATTGTACCTACCTATTTGTAATTTTCATATACTCGTAATTCATAAATTTAAAAATAAAAAAAAATACAATTAATTTCAATAATTTGTGGTTTTTATTTAATAATAGTATATTATATCACATTTGAAAAAATCAAAATTAATTCGTGATTTGCCCGAGAACCAATTGGTCAAATCGCGATTTGCCCGAGTTTCGGGATTTGCCCGTAACATATATATAATATATATATATATATATAATGTGCCTATTATAAAAAATAATATATTTGTATAAAATATATCGACAAGTTTCATTCAAAATTATTATTATATAATATAATAGCAACACTATAAACGTTTATTTTAAGTTTGGTTATAAATACATAAATTATATAAGTAAACTGTAGATAAATGAATATATACCTGAAAAATTAATTTATATTTTTTACATTTGAATGTTCAGAATAAATTATATAGATTATATTTATAATATAACGATGTAAAAGATGAAAATACGTATATATTATCTAATTTAAATATATTTATATACTGATCCTTGACGTTTATTCCATATATTCGCCTAAGTGCCTAACTCTATATGTCGTGTACTTATTATTTTGTATATTTTTCATCGTGTTAGAATATTAAATTCACATTTTATTTGATAAAATGTTTTGTGTCTATTATTATTAGTATTATAAATGGTTTATATGGGTAAAAAAATAATATTAATTCTAAGTATAAATTATTTTATCTTTTTTCGTTACTATTAACTAAATAATAAGAATTCATATTAAATCTTTGATCACATTATACATAATAATATAATTAGTAATGTTACACGCAACTATGGGAAAAAGTTTATAAAGAGTAATAACTCCCAAAAAATGACTTTCTTGGTGGAATTATTCTTATAACTTATAAGTTAGGTATAGATAGATTACATCTATCATACTTATTACATAAATTATAATATAAATTGTTTAACCCGTATTAATCCCAATTGTACTGTTGTGAATTTTACTGCCTACTATCCAAAACATACGAGTATAGGCATATTTAATTTAGCATGACATATTAATAAACGAGTATGAAAACAGTTTGTTTTAGATTCTGAGCGAAGCGAAGAATGTATTGGTTTTACAATGTGTGTCTTTTTTTTCTTTTTCTTTTTTTTTTATGTCTGTAGACACTTTTACTACCCGAAATAATGCTCCGATTATCACGAATAGAATATGTTTCCGGTTGGAAAGTGGATGTAGTTGGTAGGTACTTTATTTAGGTCATTTTTCAAATTTCTCAAAATTGACCTATGCGATAGAAAAAACGACGAAAAAACGGCATTTTTCACGAAAACTGTAATTTCGACCAATTCAATTTCAATATTTGACGATAACTCAGGCACTTTTGAAGTTAGAGACTAGAAAATTTTATTGGGATTTTATTTATTTTATTTTTAATTTATAAATTATATTAACATATTTCCAAAATATTAGAAAAATCTCAAGGCTCAATTTTTTTATGGGTGTTTAAAGTTGAAATTTCAGTAAAATCAATATTTAAAGTATTCATATAGATTTTTCTTATTATATTACAATATTTTACAATGACGTTAAATAAAATTGACAAATTTTTTTTTAAATTTTGATAATTTTATTGAAGCTGAAATACATGTTACTTAACTCTATTCCAATTAATTGTGAATTATTACATTTAGGATTTTATTTTATAGCTGTTTAAAGTATAAAAAGAAGAGTTGATAATCCTGAACCAGGGATACAGGTATGCATTTTAATGTAGTGTTTAATTTTCATTTTAATTAGAATTAGAATACAATGATAAACCATTGCATTTCAAAAAGTATTTTGAGCGAAGTTGTCAGATATGGCCATTATGGGAATTTAGGTGACAAGGGATTTTATGAGCATTTATATTGAACTTAGAGACTTGAAAATTGTATAGGATGTTCTGTGTTCATTTATGTGTGATAAAACTTTGTGTTTAAAATATTTAATAAAAAATGTCAAAATTTTAATCAATACTTACATTATCTGACCTAACTTCGCTCAGAATCGTTATTCGAATGCAATAAGAGGTTTATCATTGCAATCAAATTCTAATTAAAATTAAACACTATATTATTTGCACACCTGTATCCCTGCGGCAGGATTATCAGCTCTTTTTTATTTTGAAGTGAAATATAAAGGATTTCACAAAAATATACAACTATATTATATAATAATATGAGTATATTTGAAACAATAAAACCATGAAAAACAATTTTTTTCTTTTTATATAAATATTTAGAATTTTGTATAATTATATATGACTAGACTTTATATTTCATTAAATCAATTTTTTTTATAAAATAATTCTATTATACCTCATACATATTTAAGAAATATTTAATGTATCGTTTGCAATGGATTTTGGATATTTTGTCCATTTTAGGAAGAAAGGTGGACCCCTTAATATAACTAATCATAAAATATAATTTTATAATTCCAAAACTGCGAAGTTACAAATTTCAAAATTTTCATTACAAATAATTATAAATAAAAAAGGAACATATTTTATTTTAATTGAATTGATTTGACAATCTAGACAGAAGCTATATGAAGTTTGAGATTATTGAGAAATTTACTACTTTATTAGGTATGCTTTTACGTACAAAAAATCAAAATATACCTGATGTAGAAATATATTATTATTATTAATAAATTGACAACAAATTATATTAATATTATAATACTTATATATTTTACTATACCTAATACTTTAGCTTCTAGCATATTGATTTTTCTAAAAGATTGAATATCAAATGAAATATTATTTTACTTATAAGTTATAAGTATAACATATTATACTGATTTTTTTAGATGATAAATTATTAAGCGTAATTTAACTCAAACAGCAAAAGATTATATACCTACATAAAATTACTTCAAAATATAAATTATATAATAATAAAACATTAATATCATTATTTTGATTAAAGTTGAATGTATAATATAGCTGCATCATTGGAATATTTTTTCCTCTAATTTTGGGTTGCGAATAATTTTGAAGGAGTCTCCCAACAAAACGTAGAAATAATTAAATGTATATTAAATTAATATTTTAAATTCATATAAAGATGATAATAATTAAAATAAAACTTTATAAATGTATAATTATACATCAAGCTCTTAATATTATTATGTAATTATAATCAAATATCCATACATAATACAAAATAATGAAAGCGATAACAGTCGACAATCGCCGAAACCTACATAATAATTATTAAAATATAATTGTATATTTGTATTACACGCCTAATAGTCCTAATATAGACACATTGAAAAATCTTCAATCTTGTATACTGGAAATTAATCGGCATATCTCTATTTGATGTATAAAATAATAATAAATATATTATAATATAACTTTATTATATAGTCATCACATTCACGATCACACCGTTTACTGTACGATTTGGGATTTGGAAATTCGAGTGCGAATTTGTAAACTATAATTATAATATATTATATTATATTCTTTAATATTTAAAAAACTTAAAATTAAATTAAATTAATTTTTAATTTTAATTCAATTTAATTAAGGTCGCACGATTAATTCAAGTACCTAAATTAATATTTTGGGTCACATATACATATATCATATAGACAAAGATTGAGAGCTGCTGTGACTCCAAGACCCCAACATAATAATACAATGTTACGTCATAATAATATAATATTATATAATAATAAATATAATATTAAACATTATGGAAAATATTAAAATTAATGTGCGAAAAAATGAAATGCCACTCGTTTTACATAATAATAATAATGAATATAAGAACGTGTATATTATATTATTATAGTATAAATAATAAATTCATAGAGTAGTGATAACTTACCTATATACCTAATGTTATCAAATTTTATATTACAAATTTACAATGTTATATTTAGCCATTTAGGTATATAGAGTTTAACGTGCGGGTGTATATAATATAATATAATATAATGTGGTATAATATGTACACCATACCGCAGTATAATATAATACCTACCTATATAATGTTGATACAACGGTGTACTCTTTAAACCTTCAGCGCGTATATATAATATTTATCGGGTAAATTTACAATATTCAAGTAGACATAATAGATACGCCCTATATATATATAAGTTATATATAAGTTGCAAATATATAAAATAATATATGATAATAAATTATTTACGCGGCTAAACTCTATATACCTATACACAATATATTATTATAAATGATAATATTACGAGTATATATACGTTTAAACGTTCGCGCGATAATATATTATATTCTTTGTAGGTACCTATATACATGTTATACGCGTACCCCATGTGTGCGATAATAATGCCCCTTTCGGCAGACGCCATGTGGAAAAGGATATAGAGGGGAGGAAATACTGGAAGGGGTAAAAGCGTGTAATCCGATCGTGCGCTCGTATACATATATACGAATATAATATATATATATATCTATTATTATTATTATTACATTATTATATTGTATATATTATGATTGGAGAAACGATCGGGTTTATTATGTATATATATATATATATATATATATATTATAAGGGTTGGCGGAGGGGCGGGCAAATGAAATACTCATGAAAACAATCTGAACGACAACCATTATTCACGCCGTTAAATCCTTAATATCGTCGCTATTAGTTTGGGCCCGTTCTCCATCACCCCCACACAACGGCCGGATATAATATATTATATTATGTGCGTGATGTATATATATATATATATTTAATATACATAAACGGCGAAGGGATGTTGCGGGCGCGCGTGAAAATATATATATATATAATACACGATCGTCTCTCCCGTATACTGTCGGCCGACGCCTGCAGCAGAACGGACGCGCGGCGGCTTCGGCGTCCGCGCCACGCCCCCCACTCGCCCCCGCACGGATGCGCTTTGACGGGGAAATCGATTACGATGCGCGCGCGTTGCCGACGTCTTCGCTTCGGAGGGCGTGTGCACGCGGCCCCGCGAAAATGGGAATGGGCCAATCGCGCCGAAAGGGTCGCGCGCGCGCGGTATGGTGGGCCGGAGGGACGGACGGCGCAGTATCCTCGAGGGGCCCATGAGTCCCGTTTTCACGACGCGATAATATACCTTATTATAACGCGTTCGCTCTTCTCACGCGCGCTGTATATATATACATAATGGAGCGATACGAGATGTAGCGTGAGTGAGACAATGGGGAGGGGACGAGAGTCGGACGGCGAACGCGAGTAAGTATATATTACATTACCGTCGTCGTCGTCGTCGCCGTCGTCAGCCAAACCGGAAAGGACGTTCAATATTAAAAACCGATTTACTCGCTCCTTTTCGCAGCTTCCGCCCAACGTATCCCGGCCCACGCTTGGACCGCGCGTTTATTAAGCCGCTGCCGCCGCCGCGCCAATCGTCACGCTCGCACAAGACGGTTGCTGCGCTGCCGTCGGCGGGCCGTTTCCGCGACACGCGTTCACTGCGGCCGCGGTATCCGTTTAGGATATACAATATTGTATATACAATATAGTTTTTGCCGTCGTCCGTCCGTCCGCCGCACGATCCCGTTATCCCGTCGTACTGCACGCGTTTGCAGCGCGTGTGCCGCACACGTTCGCTGCAGTTGTCCCGTAGCAGTCCGCCGCACACGTCGCATATCCACAAACTACTGTCGTTGACGTCACCGCATGCTGGCCCGATGTCAGTGTAATGCGCGCGTCGAACCACGTTATTGTAATGCGGGCCGATTTGGTGAGTATGATAATAATTATTATTTTATTATAATATTGGTATCGTGCTCGACACTTGAAATTAGTTTATTACATACACCTTTGGGACACCGCGTGTCGCGTGTGTCACACGTATGGCAATAATAATTTCATAATTATTCTTATATTTCGGGCGATTTTTCCGATTTTTCGTCTTAATTATGAATATTATAATTATTATTTACGAGTATATAATACAATATTTCGTTTTTCGTAATTTAATATTATTATTTATGGTTAAGTAAAAAAAATTTATTAAATTCTGATTATATATTTTTTGCCGCTCCTTCTCCCAAAATATAAAAGTTTATGTAACTTAAAATGTATAAAATTAAAATTATAATAGGTACATAATATTCGTTATAAAAACTTAAATTTTACGTTAAATGATAAAATTTAAGTTTATATAATTATTAATATTAGTTGTACCAATAAAACGCATAAGTATAGTTGTATTATATAAGCCAATTCCTGGGGAAAATATTCGCTATAAAAATGGTAAAAATACGAACACTTTCTCTGTGGATTTTGACTTAGGAACGCGTACGCATTAAAGAGAAAAAAATATTATCGTGCGTATAAAATATTATACAGCTGAAACAAAAATGTTTATATATTATAATATATATATATAAATATTATTTAATACATATTATTTCCATTAAAATTTTCAAAAAAAAATCCATAAAAGTTAAAATAGGTAATTTAAAAGTAACGAAATTTTTCAGCCCTTAAAAATTGCCGTCCAGGACTATGACCCTGCAGGTTAGCACATGGATAAAAATGAAATACGTAAATATACGTCCCTGAATTCCGAATAGAAATATTTATATTAATTTATTATAAAATTATAAATAATAAGTCGTGTATATACTCGTATTATTATTATTATTATTATTATTTTATTATTATTATTATTATTATTATTATTATTATTATTATAACGCGAACCTAATAATTTCACGTTTTTTGAATACGTACAACATTATGTTTTTATACCTACCTAATATATAATATTATTCTTTCGACGCTATTTTCCGCGCGGAGGCGAAAAATATTTATGTTCAATAAACAAACATAACGCATACTAAAATTTTAACGTACACGATTAATGTATAATTATAATATTATTATCAAATATGGTTAGGTGTACAATATTTCTGTCACGGTGCGTTTTACTTGACAAATTGTTATATTATAATATATTATTTTATAAATTACGATTTCACCCAATTTTAAATTATTTTGATTTCATGTTTGTTATATAACCGTTTATACTATTTTTTTTGTATTTTATATTATAATATGATACGTAATATGCTTTAAAAAAATAAATAAAAAATAAAAAATAATAATAATAAATAATAATAATAATTTATAAATATAATTATTGCATTTTTTTAATTCGAAATTTTTTGTTATTACCTATATTATACGAATTAAAATTATATAGTTATTCATTTATAAACGATTTACTTATAAACACGTTCAGCCAATTTACTTATATTATATATAATATAATTATTTATTAATATTACGGATTTTACACAATATATTTTATAATAATTTTTTTTTTTAATCAAAATAATAAATTTTTGATTAATTCGTACGATTTACGCATTATACGCATATATAATATATTAATATATGCATATTATAATGTATTCCAATATGTTTTAGAAATTTATCGTTTTATTATTCGAGTAATTAGTAGTTATTAAAAATGATATAACATTAATAAAAATCATTCCGAGCATAATTATTCCATGTAGGTATATACAGTTAACCGGATTATATATAAATTCAATAATATTATTTACCATTATACTTACGTACGTACATATTATACAAAATTAGTACCAATACTTAATTAAAAATAAATCATAAATGTAATATAAATACCTATTATATATAATATCTTTGGTTAATATCTTTGGAACAAACTATTTGCAACACAATAATAATTATACATTATAATATGTATATTAATTTGTATAACATATTAAAATATAATGCGTAGGTTGTAGGTACAGTGTAATTTATTGTTAAATATATATATATATAATATAATTTATATTATACACTTCATTAAGTACCTAATTAGATTAGCCATTAAACAATAAATCAAAAAAAAAAAAAATTACACGTATATAATACGTATGTTTATATAGCACATTTTACGATGATTTAAATCGTTATATAATTTGTAATAATTATATAAAATCAAAACTGTGTTCGGCAATTAAAAATTTAAACAATTAAAATTCAAACTATATAATACCACTGGCCACTGCTGCAGTATACAATTATGTAGGTACACGAGAAACGCAATTGATAAAAATATGAAGTATTATAATTACTGAGATAATTATTATAAAATATTTATAAATAATAATATTCATAAAAGTTGTTGTGTTATTGTGCATGTATGTATAAATGATTTTTTTTTTTTTTTAATATTTAATCGTACGTTAATAAATATCGAAAAACGAAATGATGCTGAATTGCTGAGCAAAGCTTGATTGTAAATATACAGGTATATATTATAATTAGGTTAATGAAACTATATTATAATAAGTAACTATACAAACAAATTATCGATTTTCTCAAAATTAAATTATACTATTTTGCCTACATTTATTTTATGAAAGTCAATTAATGCGACAGGTAAACAGGTAATTTATATATTATACAGTTTAGTAATTTATTGTTGAAGTATTAACTCGTGGATAATATATTTAAATAAATAAAAATCCAAATCCACAAAAAATTTACTTTTATATAAGCATATACGTATTTCGATAACAAAGCTATCATCATCAGTGCAAAACACAGACTCAACTACAATTACACTGATGATGGTAACTTTGTTATTTGCTATACTCGTAAAAGTAATTTTTTTGTGGATTTGGGTTTTTACTTATTTAAACAGTTTAGTAAATTTGGACATACGTCTAATTAAATAATAAGCGTGATGTCAAGCTAATATTATAAGCAATTTTCAATAATTTGATATTTTAAACAGATATTATAATTAGCTATTAAGAGAACTTTTTAAGAGCAATAATTGCTCCTAAATTCAAAATATTAAATAGGTGATGGGTATATTATAGTACTATAGTGGGTATAGTTATTAGTTAAATTCAGGTGTCGAGCATGTGTTTGGATAAAATGTAAGTAAGTATTCAATATTAAGTATAAGGTATAACATAAATATTAACAGTAATAAAAAAAAAACTTTAGTTTTATCTAACTAATTGTTTCAAAACTATAATATTTGAATTTATATTTTAAAGATTAATTCTATAATAATGACAAAATAATAATAACATTTTAAAATAGTTTATTACCAACATAGGTATACCGTAGGTAAATTGTTTAACTTCTTTTTTTATACGATATGTCGATATAATAGATATCACATTCATATAATAGAATATTATCATAATATTAGGTATAATATTCTTATAATAATTGCGTAAAATATTTATTGTATAAAATCGATTTGTTCAGATTTTAATGATTGAACATAATATTACACCTAGTGGCAGTATTACAATATTATAATTAACACTCAATATAGGTAATAAATACAATTTGTTCAATTATAGGTATTATATTATTACAGCTTGATCGTACAGGCATAATATAATAAATGGCATATGCTCACTTATCACATTAATTTTGTACATATTATTATAGCTGGTATTTATTATAGGTAGGTATATAATAATAATTATTATTATGTTAGTATTAAGTTAGCGCAGATATTTTACTAAATAATAATGGGGTTTTATTAAAATATTTTATTTTAATGTACACAGGATGATCCAAATCTATATAATATACTCATTTTATATAATACTTTGTGGAAAATCAAAATTTTTAAATTCCGTTTATAAAAATTATTTTAAGTAATGTACAATAATATTATATTATCATTATTATTACTTTTTGAAGTTTAACCATTTCGTTAAAAAAGAAAATTTATATTTGTTATATAAATATTATATAAAATTTAGATTTGGCCAGTTTATATAGAGTAGGTATATTTGTATGATAATTTTTTAAATTCAGCAAAATGGTGATTTTTGGAATTTTTGTCATTTAGTTGTTGGAGAAATAATATTTCTGACGTCAGTTTTTGTAGTTACTAAATCTATTTATATATTATTTATATTAATTAATCGAAATATATTGATAATTAATAATAATAAATTAATGAATTAATAAAACAAATTTTGCATACTGCGTGATAATAAACTCGGTAATTAATTATTACAAATAATGAGGTCAGAAATATCATTTCTTCAATAAATAAAAAAAATTTCTTAAAATATTGTCATCTTGATGAAACTATAAAATTGACTCTTCAAAATGATACAATTATAATATACTCTATAAACTGGTTATCTTTAAATTTTAAGTTATTTTATTTTATTTTATTACGAATTTACGAATTTAAAAAAGTAATAAAAATATAATATTATAAGATACAGTCCTAACAATTTAACAATTTAAATAATTAGAAAAAAAAAAAACATTCAAAAGTGTTAATTTTTTGTGAAGATATTATGCAATGACTAAATAGTTTTGGGACACTCTGTATAATAATATCTACCTAACATCTAACAATATCTGTCACAATTTTTTATTACTATTCATATATCTACGTAGGTATACAATTTATAGTGTAAGTAAAAATAATAATAGTATAACAAATACATCACGAACAATTTTTTGTAAATAGGTACTTTATTACAATGTGCATATCCTATTAGTTTACAGTTTTCTTTATAGTAACATAATTCAAGTATATATATATTATATTTAATATTATAATTATTAATAATTATATAATTAAAATACGTAATACTTAAACTTTAAATTTCCGTTTAAATTAAGTTATAAGTAGATATATATCTAACACTTAAGTATTTTGAATTAATCTTTATTGTGAAGGTATATCATAATAATATAATATGTATATACAAAATATTTGTTTACTATTATACTACAGGTACTTATATCGTGGCGTCGAAATATTAATTTCTGCAGGGGAGGGGACCAATTAATTATGATATACGTATGTGATGGAATTCTTTATAATCCATACAAATTTATTAATTTCTTATACAAGTTACAAAAACGCATAAACCAGTAAAGTAAAAATAATTATTTTACATAAAATTTAGAATTATAAAAATAAAAATGTCGAACAAGTTCAGTGCAAATGAATCTTATATATTGGCTATATTCACGTCATTTATCATAATACGTAGTTCACATATTATGCGAGGATGACGCCAAAAAGCGTGCGGTCTTTTTCAACACATTATTTAGGTAATAATTCGATTAGCGTATATTACTATTAAAAATAATTAGAAGCTTTATTTTCGTTCACGTTAACTATAAAAATGTATTATTTCTACATAATAAATTTTTTTATTTTTCTTAACGTATAATAATTTAATATAGATTCCCTTTTCCTTCGATTTTCATCCTCGCTCATGATAGAACGCGTATATATATAAATTTTAAAATTTATATATCATCCATAGTGAACGACGAACGTGTTAAAAATATGTAATTTTTTTTTATTTAAATTTCTAAAGTTTGTGAAGAGGAAGTCTATAAAAAATATAAAGCACCTTAACCGCTCTCTGCATATGTTACTGATATTTATATAATATATTTACCGTTTTTAAGGTCGATTCGCATACTCTGATTGGACTATATTATATATGTTATATATGTGTGTATTTCTAAATCTTTCTTTTATAAATATATTATTACCGCCTGCCCATATAACTGTAGATACGGCCGAATCGAGAATAGTATAATGTAAATAATAAATTCGGTCCCGATAACTGATTCATAAAATGAGTCGGTGCCTATAATAAATGCGTTTTCGAACGTACGCCTATACCTTCGCCGTCCGACCGAATGGAGATTCACGAACATTTGAACTGCGTAAATATTGATCGTTTGGCTATTTTCGAACCGTATTATCCGATTCAATAATTGAATCTTATGATCTCAATGCCATTCTTTCGGTGTAAATGCATAATGTATAGATTTATTGGAGCACATATACACGCAGGTTAATTTTTGTTGATTTTACGACGGTCGCGTAAATATTTAAATCGTGCTCACTGCTTATTTTTTATTTATATTAGCCCTACTCTTATAGACTATATATGGATATATTATAATATACGTAATATTGACTTTTATTCCTTTTTTCTTCTTCGGCCAGTTATATAGATATTTGAATTTTTAATGCACCGCTGTAATTTTACATAACGTTATATAATAAGATTACGATTAAAACATTATTATAATAATGTGTTATTATAGTTAATCTTAATACATAGTACCTAATACCGGTTGATTATTGTATTCTGTTGAGGATAACGTAAATGGACCCGATAGACATAATCTGACGGTATTATGATATTTATATTATTGGTGTGTTGCTTTGCAATCTGCTTTAAATATCCAAACAATAACCTACAAGATAACGTTCAATACACGTATCCAAGCACGCACGTAAAAGATTAATTTAAAATTAAAATATTTTTGGAAATAAATTTCAATTTGTCGCTTCGAAATATAAAAAGGGATAGGGTATATGCATATACTTATAATTTTATAAAATATCAACATCAATAAAATAATAATGATGCGCGATAAAATTAAAATTAAATAAATTGACTATATACAATGAAATAATATGTATTATATGCATGCATATAAGTTATAATTTACACCTTTGTTTTTAGAAATATATACGAGTTTATAACATAAATACACCGTGCACGCATGTTTCCATATTTAATTATAATATGAATTAATCACATTTTCATAATACAATTAAATATATATTATAGGTACCTATATGTTAATTATGAAAGGGTTATAAATATGGTTTTCATTTTTTAACGTACAAATAGTTTTATTATTATTGTACCTATATCTGTATATATTCACAATTCAAAATAATATTCAGATAATTATATCACCCTCGTGTATTCAATTATTTATTACAAATTATGTCGCATATTATTGATAAGGGTCAAATGGTGCACGGTATTATTTATTTTTATTGATATTTATTAGTTTTCACTTTTCATATATATTATGTTGATACTGATGAATATTGTGGTGAATTCATGCTTTTTTTTTTTATCAAAATGCATAATACTCGTATAGATAATAATTGATTATTCTAAAATCGTTTTATGTAGTTATACACTATATCAATTAGTATATTATTAATTATTATCAATGTGCACTAATTTAGTATTCTATTAATAATGTTAATATTATATATAATATAAATATATTTATTATTTACTTATAGGAGTCGTATTTTAAATATTTTAATAATTTAGATAATTAATTTATATAATTAACCCATAAAACATAATAATAATAATGAGCTCAATTATTAATTTATTATAATGCATTGTCTCTATTTGATATGAAAAATCGTATTATGATTTTTTACTTCAATATTAACTTGTACCTACATAGTATACATAAATATTATAAATTGTTGTTATTATTATATTAATAAGATCACAATTTTACCTTTTTTTTTTTTTTTTTTTTTTACGAGTATATTTATATAAATGCTACAAATCGACAATTACCTATAATATTGTTTTTAATTACCTACCTATTTGTTTTCTAACTTATCATTCAACTAGCCTCTTAGTTAAAATTCATATAGTGATGTGCATATAAATCAATACATAAATACTCGTATATAATAATTTAATTAGTAAGTACCTAATAATGCGATATAAAGTACTACAATAATTTGTATACCTAATTAAACTGATTAGTGATTAGTGATTATCATAATATATTATTTATGTATTATACATAAAATATTATTCTAATTGTCTAGCTGTTACTGATTGATAATTAACATCAAGTGGTTAGTCATTCATTATATAAAATAAAATAATTATGATAATTAATGAGATTAAATTTAAAGTTTTTATTTTCATTTTTTAAACTATTTTTTAATTGAAAATATATTTAAGGCAGTAAGACTTATATCAATATTATAAATTTATAACTATGGTTTAGTATAATATGTAATTTAAGACTCTCACTATGCAATAAGTATAAAATTTATTGATAATATACATGAAATTAAATAACCTAATAATAAATTAAAATATTTATAATAGGTAGTTATATTTTATAGGAATTCAGATTAATAATTTTTGTTGGTACTATTATAATCCTTAAAACATAAAAAAATGTATTATATACGTATTTTATCCTCAAATAAATTATTGTGCTCGTAATTTATTGCTTTTAATATAAATGGCAAAATTATTTAATTTATTTCATATAAACATAAACGAATAAAAATAATAATAATTATTATTTGAAAAATGAATAAAATAAATCCATATTTAAATAATATGTATTATATGAAAAAATTAACTTAAAATCATTTTTCTATTTGCTGCATTTGCAGCAAAGATAGGAAATCGTTTGAATTTTCTTTACTAACACAGTGAAATACATATATATTGTTATATAATCGAAAAAATTATTTCATAAAATATGATGTCTTACAGATTTAATCTTTCTAAATTAACTATAATGTCGTATATTTTTCGTTGTTGCTCCTCCCTATAAAATTAACGTAATTTTCATTTTAACGATTTCACAAACAATGAATTATTATTGCTCTCGTCGTACATGATAATGTGTATCAGTTTTATCTTTTATAATCATCTTCAATAGTGCGGAATAAATTGTAAACAAAACCAGTGTAACGAAATAAACAATAAAATTAGAGAAATAACTGGAAAACTTAAGTATGGTAAATTGTAAGAACATATAAGTTATAAATAAAACCATAATCCATATGGGAACAAAATTTGAAAGCAATGAAAATCAAATAAAAACCATAAAATAGTAGATTTATTGTTAAGATTGTTTGTTAGACTTATATTATAATAGTTTAATAGTTTTTGAATTAGTTCGATATAATAACTGAAAATAAAATAATTATTATTACAAACAATTTTAAATAAAATATAAACATACGATATTAATAAAATTTATATTACATATCTTTTCGAAGATATGTTAACACATTTTTATACGTTTTATTTATATTGGTAAAGGAATATCATAATTAAATATGTTATATAAATAAGTTATACAAATTTAAATAAATTAATATCTACCCAGGTAATAATTATTATTCATAGAGTGAAATACGTATATAAAATAATACATTTTCTTTGTGATCTTAATTAATCAATTATTTTATAAAATATATATCGTATTATATTGTATTGATTATGCGTATTATTCTTAAGTTTTAAACATGTTCATATATTATTTAAATATTTTCGTAAAATAATAATTTTTAATTTATAATTGACATAATGTTATAAAATAACTATATAGATATGATTTATGACACTTTGTATAGCAGGTAACTCTGATAACCTATAATATTTTGATTGCGAAGTCCTAATAAATACTCGTCTATAACATAGTTTATAAATATTAAATAGGTAATATTTAACATTTGTATTTTATGTATGTAAATTATTAAAGTATGTAAATAAATGTTTACAATTTTAATTAAATTGTGAATAATAGTTTATGAACTATGAATTTATAGAGTTAAATAAATGGCCTCCCATAGTTAGAAAAACTTGTTTCTCTGCAATTCTAATTCATATCTACTTTTTAATTTTATATTATAGGCCGTTACAAATGTGTAGTGGTCATGAGATTATAAAATAATTCAACAAGATATGCACAATTCAACATATGCATGTTTGTCGAGGTCAAACAGTGAGAATCAACAGTCACCAGATCAAGAAAGCATAGATCATCAAAACAGTTTAATGTTTACTAAATTGCCAATACCTAAAATAGAAAATGATCTACAAAACTATAATTTGAGGTTGGAAATGAGACCAAACTCGGAACAAAACAAAGGTAAGTTATACTTCTACTTAACACACACCACACATATATTATTATAATATGCCTATTTTATATTACGAATAAAATAATAATAAAGTTTGTTAATTAAACTGCATAGAATAACATATAATATAAGTATTATCGGTTTAATAATCAAAGTATTTTTTTACTTAGTTGTGAATGAAAATACTATTATGGATATAGGATACTGGATATAAATGTTGTAATAACCATTGAATATATTTCATGTAGGTATTTAATTATGTTTAATAACAGTGGTCGTTTTTAAAAAAAAATTTAGAATTTTTAATACTTATAAATTGTAGTTTTTATTTTTATCTAATATTAATATATAGTAGTATACAGTATTAAATACTCATACTTTGATACTAGTATGATACACTCAGTGGCGTATTTTGAACAAAATTCTGGGGGGGGGGGGGGGAGCAAAATTTTCCCCTATATATATTATAATAATTTCATATGGATTATGGGTACATAAACGTATTTTATACAATAAAATATTTCTAAAATTACTTGAATTATTAATTCAATATGTTATAATTTGTTTGAAGAAGACACACGTAATTCACCCGTAATTTGTATAGGATATATTATATAAGTAGTAAATAGTTGCTAATTTATTTATAACTAAATTGTCACATCAAACGATTGATAAAACAATAGTATTCTATCATTTAAATAAGATATAGGTAACTTATAAGTTATTAGTTATAACATTCACACTATTTACCTATATTGAAATAATAAACACACTTTGTAAATACTAGTGTTTTTTTTTTTTAAAAATTATTAATTGAATAACGATGTAAATGAATAATTAGATAGTTCAAACGATCAAACTATAAGAAGATACAGAACTGCTTTCACCAGGGAACAGTTGCTCAGATTAGAAAAAGAATTTTACAAAGAAAATTATGTATCCAGGCCAAGAAGATGCGAACTGGCAACCGAATTAAATCTCCCAGAATCAACGATTAAAGTGAGTTATAAATACACACATTCAGTGCGTCGGAAATTTTTCCTTTTAAATAATGTTAAAGAAATTCAAAATTATTAAAAATACAAAAATTGATAGTAATAAAACTGTAAAATAGGTTTATTAAAAAAAGGGTAGTACATTTCAGATGTTGAGTGAAGCGAAAATTTATTGGTTTTACAATAATGTATGTTTTTTTTTTTTTTTTTTTATATCTGAAGACATTTTTACTATCCGAAATAATGCTCCGATTTTCATAAATAGAACACGTTTCCGAATGGAAAGTGGATGTAGTTAGTATACTTTATTTATAGGTCATTTTTCGAATTTCTCAAAATTAACTCTATACCATAAGAAAAACGACTAAAAACGACGAAAAAATGGCATTTTTTACAAAAACTGAAATTTCGACGAATTAGATTTAAATATTTCACGATAACTCAGGTAATTTTGATTTTAGAGACTTAAAAATTTTATTGGGTATTTAAATATATACTATATATATGTGATAAAATTTTGGAACCATTACGTTAATTTTTTTTTACAAAATATAGGACTTTGAATATTTCATAAAATTCTCATTTATGTATATAACGTTTTATAAAATTGGCAGTTTTGGGTTTTAAGATCTGAAAATTTTATTGAAGTATACTCACATATTACTTAACATATATCCAAATATTAGAAAAATTCCAAATCTCAATTTTTTTTTTTTTAAAGTTGTTTAAAGTTGATATTTTTAGTTCAAACAAAAATCTTAGAATCCATACATGTTATTTCTCAATAATTTTACAATAAAAATTAATAAAAAACACTTATTATAAATTAAAACTAAAAATAAACCGTTTTCAATTGGTACGAGTACATCGTATTATAATATATTCTTATATTAATTTATTTCAATATTTTTTCATCAATTTTGTGTTTTTAATAAACTATATTCAAATTTATATCAGTCCATTATCCATTAATGATGTTTTGTAAAGTAATATATTTTTATTTCTTCAAATAATAAAGATAATAATAATTATTATCATATTTGATATTTATAACCTGACGTGCTAATCAATTTAAATAGAAAATACAAATATTATTTGTTGTTGTGGACACTCATCGAGTAAAATGTACCTAAGCGTGACGCAAAAAGAGGTTTGTTGAGAAACGCGAGAAACAAAATGAGGAAAGGAAAATTGCGTCTAGTCTGTAGACTAACAAGTCAAAAGTTCAACATAATCATGACGTGTAACTTAGTTTTTTTCATATTACATCCACTTCTCCGATTTCGTTTCGAATCGCATGTATAATATTATGTACCTACCTACAATAAAAATAATAAATGATATCCGAGAATAGAGCCTAACTGAATATTCCGAGTATTGTTTTTGTATATTTTAGTGTTCAATTTCATATATATATACCATGGTTTACTAACCTGCCATGTACCATATAATATTTACTATTGATACTTTTGTTTATTATATCGATATCGAAAAATAATAAAATAAGTAGTAAAAAAGTACCGAAACGTTACGAACATTATTTTTTCCGATGTAATAAAGTACCTAATCTTTGTAGTTTGTATTTTATTTTTTTATCATTTTTCTTCTATTAAATTTAAACGAGTGGTTTTTATTATTTTAGGTGTATAGTAATAATATGTAGGTATATACTTACTCTTATAATCCGTGAATCATGATTGATTTTATATGATTTTATGGAGGGAAAAAAATGTTTAAAAATTTCCTCTGAATAAAGGATAAAGTTTCTTATCTTTTCTTTTAATGACACAAAACAATATTATATATTATATACTCGTATATGAATGAAATTAATTATTTTTCACGTTATAATTATAATTAAAATCTATCATAACGTAATTAACATACAATTATCATAATTTAATTATTCTTTTCAGGTTTGGTTTCAAAACCGTCGTATGAAGGACAAACGGCAAAGGATTGCCATGGCGTGGCCATACGCTGTTTACACAGATCCGACGTTCGCGGCCACTGTGTTGCAAGCAGCCGCGGCCAGCGCGCACGCCAACGGAACGTTACCCGACATCGCGGCCATCGCCAATGCTTACCAATATTCGGCGGCCGCGGTCGCAGCGGCTGCAGGGCCGTCGTATTTCCACGGCGCTGCCGGCGGCGATTACGGTAAATTTCAGCCACAGCATTACGTTCACGGCCCGTTGCCGCCGCCACTGACGCAGACGATACCGCTTACGTCAACACCGTCGCACGCGCTGCAACATCAGCTGATGAAAAAACCGTTCGGTCCGTTTTTAGGCCACCACCAACATCACCACCATCACCATCACCACCAGTTCGCGGCCGCTATAGCGGCTGCGGACAGTTCTGTTGCCGAGACCAACAACGGTCATCACCATCACGTGACCGCCGCAGACTCGAAAGTTACGACTGCGGCCACCACGGCGGACGGCAATAACAAAACTCCGACGATATCGTCGTCATCGTCGTCGTCGGCTACGGACGCCACCGACACCGCTGAATTTATCGGCACGAGCTGTAAGTGCGGTATTGTTGATTGCGTGCTCACCACTAGCGGAAAATCGATAAACAATCATAGCGGCAGTGGCGGTATGAGCGCGTCGTCCACACCGCCGGCCACGGTCGATCGTTTACCACCGCCTCCTCCGTCTTCCGTGTCGTTTTTCACTACTTCCGGGCCAGAAACCGGAAGAGACGACCTACAGTCGGCCGAATGTTCACTGGCAGTCCACAAACACGTCTACCACAAGGAATACTCTAAAAACAAATTGTTCCAGCCCTACAAATCCGATGTGGCCACCGCCAAACTCAATTTGTAACCTAATCTAACCCGATGATGATGTACGATATAAGAACATTATGCGTCATACTCCCCACCATAATACGTTTATTATTATATTAAATTTGATTTCAAATATATTTTTATTTTACCAAAATTTTTCACGTCTCACGTGTAATTATTATACGTTATGTATGATGATTATGACTGTATAATATCGTCCCTTATTTTCAGCTGTGAGGTTCGATTTCATAAACCCCATAAAAAACTTGTATATGATTCAATCGCGTTATCATTCGGTGATAATAATAATATCCATGGAAATATTAACGTTTAAGTATAAGTATAGATACATGGTTTTATAAGATATTCTAGGACTATGGGTAGGTTATAATAATAAAATTATCTTAGCTGTAGTATTACCTATAACAGAAATCAATTATTTTCATCCCAACGTACGAGTACAATGTTAAGCAGAAATGTTTTTTAGAAGCATTAGGAAATTTTAATAATTACGAAAAATTCAGAACAAATTTCAATCGTCCGCTTTATAATATTATTGTCGTTTTATTCCATTAATCTCCCTTTATACCTTTTCCTAGCTATTATCAGACAAAAATTTAATAAATCGGTTCTCTTGTAATATTTCCAATAAATTCTGAGAAAATGGAAAATTTTCAGAGTGAATATTTTTTATCTTTATAGTCTTCTTGTCGATCGCCGACTGTAATATTATACCTTGAAGTAAATACAATTAAATATTCGTCAAACATTTATATTAACATTAAAAGTTTTAATGTCACTTTTATAAATAATAATACGATTTTCGTACAATATTATTGACACTATGAAATATAATTTTTACCCACAATAAATGTTCAATAAATCATATAATTAAATTTTATATAGGTATAATACTGGTAAAATTCGATTCTTAATAATAGTTATTTCACTAATATTACGAAGTTATTATTATAATTTTTAATTAATCATTAAAATTTTCAATTTAAGATTTTGTTTATTAAAACTACATAATAATTAAAGTCAATTATGAAATTCCCCAAAGGCCTTATATAATGAGGAGTATGACGCTGATTAGTGATTATAATATGTAAACTCTTGAATTGGTTTTCCTTTTTTATAGTCTTAGACTCTTAAAAATAATAATATGCGTTTCCTATATAACCTTGAAATTATTATATAATAATTATAATTATTACACCCATATTAATTTTCTTACAACAATTATGTTCTAGTTTATAAAATGTTCCTGTCAGAATACGTATTGTAAAATTGTATTCATATTGGTTATGAATTTATGATATTATTTTATAAAATAATATGAAATCCAAAATTGCAATGTGTGTCAAACAATTGTACAAAAATCAATTTTAATAAAATATTATGTATAATTTTTATAAAAATAATATTTTAGTAGAATCTAGTATTAAAATGCATTACTTACAATTATCTAAAATGACTATACCTACTAGTTGATACAATTAAAAAAATAACTACAATAATAATAATACCATTTGTCTAGTAAATTGTAATATTATATTTATAATATTATGAATATTTATGTCGTAAATATTATAATAAATGACTTGTAAATAAATAAGGTTCATTGAGTAGGTATATTATAATTAGAATTTTAGTAAACTTAATTTAAACATTAATTGATGATGACATTAGAATTTTGATAGTTAAAATATTTCACATTTACTCATCTTAAATATTTAATGATACTAAAATTAATATATTTATATATATAATATTATATATCAATTATTAAGATTAATGTAAAATATATTTATAAGTAATAATTTTTAGTTAATATATTTATGTACAAATGATTATTTTTTAATTTATATTGTAAACTACATTATTTGCTTGTTGAATCAATATTTAAAATAATTTATATGAAATCTTCATTTACATTAAAATAAATCGCTAAATTAATAATTTTTTACCATGGTCAGTTGAAAAAATTGGTTTTACGATAAACACAATAATAGATATATGTATTATATTATATATGTTTATGAGTAATATGTATCATATATAGTATTATATTATATTTTATAAACCTATCACAATCAACTTGATTTTCACCTATACGTCATTTTTTACCAGGCGCAAATATGTCAATGATTTTTTCCACGTTAATGCATATGTCCCTATGAGTATTGAGTAACGCTAAGCCTGCAGTTAATCTTTCCTCACACATACGTGACATCATCCACATTTTTAATCTAATAAACAGAGCAATAAGCAAAATACTAAAAGCAAGAAACCACAATATGTTTATCAGTTTGGCAGGAAAGTTATAGGAAGTAAAATTGCTAAAATATAAACTAAAATTTTTAGTAAAGACTCCAACCTGGATAACGTAGAAAAACTACGTTCTGCCGAAGCAGTGCTTATTGACAAAGCAGCAAGAATACTGAGCAGTGACTTAAACTATTGTACCGATTTAAACACCCATTTTGTATCATTTATTAAGTTTAAAGTTATAGTTATGACTTATTATGAATTTCATATTTATTATATCATACGGCGCTGTAATTCAAGTAAAAAAAAAAAATCCCTTGGGGTAATCGCCACGACACCCCCTTAAATCAGCCACTGATATGGTATACCTATATATACTATAATATTATGATGATTTATGAGTCATATCATTTATAATGTATGCTTGCATACATAAACAAAATAAATAAATCTACCATCTAGATATCTAGAATAAAAACTTAAAAATAAATAATAAAGATAATATAAAACAATTTTTTTTTATGGGCATAGCAAATAATCATATAATAAATTACGATACAATTAAATTATTATTATTGTTTGATACAAGTTACAAAAATGGAAATATTGTGTAATAATCATACAATTATCAATTGATCATAATTAGTAGTTGTTATTATAATAAATTCTCGGTATACGGTACCTATGTGTATCATTATCTATAAACTATAATATTATTATATGACCTAAATACGATTTATTTATAAAAAAAATATATCACATTAATAATACATAGAACTAAAGGAATTTTGTTTTTGTTATAACGAATTTATACATTAATTAGAAATTTAGAACCAATTCTAGAGAATTGTTTTATATTTGTGTAATAAGTAGGTACATTGAAATGATACACCATGGTAAAAAAAAAAAAATAATATAAACGTGATAAAAAATTTAAGACATAATCAAATTTTTTAAGTATTGATATAAGTTTGTTATAATCTTTAGGTATTTAATTTTGAAATAATACAAATGCGTAAAACACTCATCAAATCATAAATGTGCAGTCGTACAAAGATAACATTGAAATCATACTTGAATGGTATAAAAGTATCGTCTATTCGTCTCGTATAGTGAAACATAATTTAAAGTTATAATAGGTATATTAGGTATTAGGTATATCTAAATATCATATATATTAGATGTATGTTTTTTACGAATTTAAAAAAATAAGAGATGTTACTACTGTGGAATGGATCTATATCTCTTACATACCCATGTGTAGTGATTAAAAATTTCATGAAATTTAACTTAGGTATAATTATTTTAATTTTTATTATTTATCTTATTTATTTAAATTAGTTACATGTTTAAACAATAAACTATTTATTACTTAAACAGTTTTTCTCGTGTAAATTGTAGATTACTATGATAATTACTTATATAACATATTTTATAAAAATAAAAAAACTATATTTATGACAATTTTCTTTTTTTTGGCTGGAAAACAACAACATAATTATTTAAAATAATAATATTCATACTTTTTAATACTAATAACTAATAATAATTAATAATATATTATAAAATAATATAATAATTTTAAAAATATTAAAAATATTAAAAATCAATAAATAAATAAATATTGCTCTAAACATAGCCATCTTGCTGGTCATCAGTTACAGTCTAACCTGTAATGATATTATGAAATATCATCATTTATTTTCTTAATTGTATAAATAAAATATAATATAAGATGATACCATTGTTAACATAACGGCCGACTTTTCGGCGAATTTTATTTTATATAATAAACGGATCTACAGCATCGAAACACCGTCACGGTTTGAATAGGCAGTAAAATTATCCCTTCAACATAGAATGTGCCGACTTTTATAATACAACGACAATGTACAGTCCATAATACTACAATAAATTTGTTTATATATTATTTCGAACATAGGCGGCGCCGGAAACGGCGACAGTCAATATAATAAGGCTTTTCTTAAATTTGGTAAAAGAAGAGATCACGGTCGGCGAGTCAATGATTAATAAAAGAAAAAACCGTTAGATATCTCTTTCAACGAATATTCTGTGAACAGAATAAAAGGCCTGTGATCTCACCGATATGTGTCTCCGAGTCCATCTTATATCACTTTTTACAATTCGAATAAAACCTATTCTATAACTATATAGGTAATTCATCAATTCGTCGGCAAAATCCTTTTGATGATCGGACTCGAAAAGGTATAAATATGACCCAACAAGACCAACTCGCCCCCAGTCAGTGCCAGTCAGGGCCGGTGAGGGCCAGTCAGTCCCCATGTGTTCGTCCGTAGTCTCGACGGTCATCACGCCATACACCACGAGAGGGAAATTATTTTCGGAGATTGTTGACGGTGTTTCGGTATTAGAAGATTCGTCCATCAATAATCTTATCAGCATTATTTCTTTTACACGACCTGCGAGTTCACCTACACCTTCTGGTAATCATCGCTGGATTTAAGGTAGTGGTTAATATTATTTTTTTTCATGTCGCTTTTGTGCTGAATGAATCGTTTGATTCGTGAAGTTACAAAATTACAATTAACGCGCTTATAAGATTTTACTAAAAAAAAGGAAATATATATTTATAAAGAAACTATAATTAACGCGCTTATAAGATTTTACTATTTGATTAAACACAAAAAAAAGGAAATATATATTTATAAAGAAACTATAATTTAATTTCACCTAGGAAAATTAATATATAACAAAATAAAATAATATAGCTCGCATAAAAAAAGAAAAGGGAATAAATAATTGTTACGTATCGAAATAAACTCCTCTCTCAAATATAAATCAAGACATATTTAAATCTTTATCTTATAATAAAAAATTATAACTATAATTGATTAAATAGAAATAAAAATTAACTTCAATAAAAATATATTTATTGAATAAAGTAATTGAATTAGTCTAAATACGTTTGTTGTCATATTTACAATCTATCATATATATCTTGGTAACTTTCGGACTTACTACCCCGAGGCCCTTCTAATGTTTGAAGGAAGGTAGTAACACATAACATAATCATATCATTACCCCCAATCCAATAATACCCAATTCATAATATATATATATAAAATTAATTAACTCTTTTAGCTTTTTCTTTGTTTTTCGTGTTATTACGAACCCAATCATGGTCTTCCAAATAAGCAAAATATTTTCTTTAGGCTAAACCGCGCGAAAAACACCTCTTATTTAATATTGTAATTAAAATGTTGAGTGCAGATGTACACGCGTCGTCAACAAATTATTCTCATCGCTCATAATATTTTTGTCCTATTTATAATTAATTTCTGGAATAAAGGTGAGATAATGCATTTGTTATAATTTATTGTACATATTTTTTTACATATTTTTACTTGCAATATATATATATAAACCTAGTATTAGTTAGAATATATAATATGTATTGTTTAAAATTTTTATTAAAAATTTATAACTAATAAAGTAATAAATAATCATTTACATTAAAATTTCAATGTAAGAGTTCCAAAAATATTCATCACATAACATATTAAGTAGGTACATATTATATATGAACGCCAAATACAATTTTTAAGTCTACATTATAAATATAAATTCTATAAAATCTTCAATATAAATTCCCATCAAATCCCTAAACGAGTTCCCTAAATATCCATATCTGACAAAACTTCGCTAAAAATCATTTTTTCGAATGCGATGATTTAACATTGAATTCAAATTTTAATCAAAATTCAACATTATCTTCTTTACACCTGTACACTCTCCACAGCAGTATTAACTATTATTTTTAATACCTACTTTAAACAGCTATAAAATATTTCTTAAAAAATTAACTAATCGTTCTAAAATTTTATCATGTTTATATATAGTACCTATGTGAATATCCAATTAAATTATCAAGTCTCTAAGTTCAATATTGCCTGAGTTATCGTAAAATATTGAAATAATTTCGTCAAAATGTCAGTTTTCGTGAAAAATTCCGTTTTTCGTCATTTTTTTGGTAGTTTTTCCTATCGGTTCAATTTTGAGAAATTTGAATAATGATCTAAATAAAGTACCAACTACATACACTTTCCAGCCAGAAACATATGCTTTTCGTGAAAATCGAAGCATTGTTTCTGGTAAAAAAGTGTTTACATGCATAAAAAATAGCACATATCAATATATCATTGTAAAACAATGTCATAATATTATATATATTAAAATTGTAATACATTCTTCATTTTGTTCGTAATCTAAAATATTATACTCAGATCATAACCTAAGCCAATCATTTAACTTTAATTTTCATTTATTTGTAAATTTAATATTTTTTCTATTAACCTGCTTCTATTACATTAAGACATTAAAAATAGGATAGCTATAAAATATTTTATATTTTATTTTAGGCGTTTTGTACGATATAATGTCCTCGTAAATAATCCTATAGTTCATATCGATTTATAGTTAAACAACCTTTAAAAGTTTTTAAAAACTATTTAAGCCGATATCCTGAGAATTAATGGCACAAGACTAGAAAATTGAATTTTTCCTATTATTTATATATCTATACATTACACCAAATGATAATACTTCTACTGAACAACTTCGTCCATAGAAATGAGTATACATTTATATTACGATACAATACATTTTTATGTATATACCAATATAAGTTGATTTTATGTATGCTAGGTATATAAAATGTAAAAAGTAATAAAATTAAACATAACAATAATAAAAATACGTTAAATAAAGTTTTAATTAAACAAATAAAAACCAAAAAAAAAAATTGTCTTTCTGCGCATTAATTGTATAATTATAAAATCGGTACTGTACTACTATATTAATTTTAAATTATCTCTGTAATGTTCTCTCAGTGGTTTATAATGTTATATTACTATAAGATCCTACAAAAATTTCGTTTGTTATTATTAAACGGTCCAGTTTTATCTTTTATTCAATTTCATGAAATGTGTTTTTTTGATAATAAATTTAGCATTCAATTTTTATTTTTATAAAAAAAAATTTTTTTTTTGTATTTGTGTATAGGTACATAGCTTAATTATATAAGTAATCTATTATGTTGTATTTTAATTTTAATTGCATGGATAAGTTGAATAAAATATTTGCAGATTTGCTTGATTCATACTGAATTCAAAGTTGAGATCAATTATTTAATTTTTGCCATTTCACATTTATTAAGTAATAGGTAGGTATAGATAAATATTTAATTAGTTATTTATTTCAAATATTATAAAATATACCAAGTTAGAAAGATAAAATTATGATGTAAAACTCATAATTTTTATTTGGTACATATTTATTAAATTAAATTAAATAATAATATATTAAAAATTAAATATAATTATTATATATATAAAAAAAAAAAAAAAAAAAAAAATTATGAACGGTACTATTTGTTTGTGTCGTTTTCATTAAGTATTATAGTATTAAGTAGGTATATTACGAATTACGAATACATCATAGTTAACATCATATAAATGTTTTCAGATATGTCAGTTATTATGTCATGTGTCTTTCTTTTTTCTTTTTTTTTTTTGGTGTGTTATTATAATAATATATATTAGTACATTACAATATAACATGAAAAAAAAAGTAGCTGGAGAAATGTTAATTAACTGCAGTGCTGAATTAACGTATAGGCAGGGGAGGCACGTGCCTAGGGCTAGACAAAAATGGCCGTAAGAGAAGGCTAATTTTTTTAGATTCTGCAGAGCGAAGCGAAGAATGTGTTGGTTTTAAAATGATGTGTGATTATTTTTTGTTTTTGTTTTTTTTTATGTCTGAAAACACTTTTACGACCCAAAATAATGCTCCGATTTTCACGAATAGCAAGTATTCGGTTAGAAATTGGATGTAGTTGGTACTTTATTTAGGTCATTTTTTGAATTTCTCAAAATTTACCTTAAGCGGTAGAAAAAACGACCAAATAATCACAAAAAAACGGCATTTTTCATGGAAACTGAAATTTCGACGAAATCAATTTCAATTTTTCACAATAACTCAGGCAATTTTGAAGATAGAGACTTGAAAATTTTTTTGGGTGTTCACATAGCTACTATATATATATTTGGTAAAATTATGGAACCGTTTGGTTAATTTTTTTTGGTTAACGTTTGATAAAATTGGCAATTTTAGGCATTTAGATCTGAAAATTTTACTGAAGTATATATACATATTACTTAATATCGTATCAATATATTATAAAAATTTCTTTACTCAATTTTTTTATAGCAGTTTAAAGTCGATTTTTTTAGTTTAAACGAAAATATTATAGAAAAAATGTCGATAAAACGGCATATATCACAAAAACGGAAATTTCAACGAATTAGATTTTAATATTTCACGATAACTCAGACAATTTTGAAGTTAGAGACTTGAAAATTTGTTTTCGGTGTTCACATAACTACTATATATATATTTGGTGAAATTTTGGAACCGTTACGTTAATTTTTCTACAAAATATAGGACTTTGAATATTTTGTAAAATTCTCGTCTTTATGTACATGGGCAAATCCCGAAACTCGGTCACTTCGCGATGTGCCCGGGCTAATCGCGAAGTGACGGGTCAAATCGCGATTTGCCCAATTGGTTCTCGGGCAAATTCCGAAAATTTCCTAATAAATTGCCCGGGCACATCGCGAAGTGACCGAGTTTCGGGATTTGCCCGTAACATATATAATGTTTGATAAAATTGGCAATTTTGGGCATTTAGGTCTGCAAATTTTACTTACATATTACTTAACATCATACCAAAATATTAAAAAATCCCTAGTCTTAATTTTTTTTTTATAGTTATTTAATGTTAATATATTCGATTAAACTAAAAATATTATGAAAAAAAAAAACGACGAAAAAACGGCATTATCTGACTGTACTTCGCTCAGAATCGTTTTTTGAATGCAATGGTTTATCATTGCATTCAAATTCTAATTAAAATTAAACACTATGATTTGCACACCTTGAATATCAGCTCGTCTTTTGTTTTTTTTTAATGGGCTATAAAAAAATGTTTGCCTAGGGCTATAATCCGGCAGTGATTAACTGTCAACGATGTATATTGTAACAAAGAAAAGCAGCAATTTATGGATACAATGATCGTTGTGATTAATTTCAATAAATTTTTGTTATATCAAATTTGAATACTATAAGTACTAATATTACAACGATCAGGTAATATTAAATTGTACTGGATAATACTAAAAATTAATAGAAATAATAACAAAAACAAATATAATATAATAATATATACCATAATACATAATATGTGTTATAAAATTATAGGGTTTTTTTTATATAAAGTATTACTATTTGGCCAAAATTCTAAGAAAAAAATTAGTTAACATAATGTTTAAATTTATTAAAAACGGAATTCCACATTTCATTAAGTATATAATTGTTATAAATTATCAATAAAAATAACACAATATTGTAAGGATATGAGGACACATCATTATTTATTTTCATATTATAACAAAATACACAAAGCCACAGATGTGGTCAGTTGTCATGTGGTCAGCAGATGTTTAAAATTCAAATATGTTATCTATATTTTTTTGGTGACTTTGTTTAATAAACGACCTCTGATGTATTGGAACTCCGTCACGCTTTAACAAGTAACAAGACAGTCCCTTTATAAAGAAACATATAGTAAGCCATTTATCTATAACGCGGGACACACACACACATCACATGTTACCAAAATTTACAATAGCACCACATTTTTACTAAAATCAAAAAGGATGAAATACGGACTCGACGGACTCGTCTAACAAATATGACCCTTGTTTAGTAGAAACACATTTGAAAAAAAACAAACTTATAATATCGCCCACATGTACCCTTAATTTCTCACGATGACTAAATATTGCATGATAAATCAATTTCAATTCTCTCACTCCCGGGGAAGATCTTGGAATTCAAATCCCAAGACCTGACCATAAGGGCATAAATACAACCCACCAAAACGCGCACCCCTTCAGTGTGCGCACACTCCCGAACAAGCTATCATCATCAACAGCGACGGTCTTCCGAGCTTTATCAGAGTTATCTTTCGCGCGTGATAAAAATTCTCAAGTGTTTTTTATTTCAATTCCTCGATAGTCGACTTCATCGTTTGGTTTGTCAATTCATTGGTATTACAATTCATAGAGGGAAACAAACAACCTCCAGGTAAGTCACTGAATTTACACTTTATGCTTTATATCAGGCCAATCTTTTAATTCGGGAAAATCTATGGTAACTGGTTCGGTTAGGATTAAGTAAACAAATAATAAAAATATTAATAAAAATAACAACTAATAAAGAAGGAAAAAAAACTTGTATAATTATTTAATTTGTATAATTACCAAATAAAAAAATAACTTGTATTATTACCTTACTATAAAATAGCAAAAAATAATAAATAAAAAATTTGTATAATTACCTAACTTGTATAATTACCTCACTGTAAAATAGTAAATTAATTATAATAAATAAGAATTTGTATAATTACCACGTTTATATATTCAATAAATAAATATAAAAAAAAACTTGTATAATAACCTTACTATAAATAGTAAAAAAAAAAAAATAATAATTGTACTTGTAAAAAATTACTTCTATGTAACTTGCGAACTTTCGGACTCACTACCCCGAGGCCCTTCTAATATTTGAAGGAAGGTAATAACACACACCAATAATTTATCATTACTTCTATTTTCTTTGTTTTACACGTACACCATTAAAAGACACCACACGCAGTGTACTAGTTTATTTATATTCTTAACATCTTTCTTTTTAATTCGTTTTTCTTATTATTACAATATGTTTAATATACGAGGATCCACTATCCACTCGTGGTTCGAATTATAATTTAAACATGCCACGAATAATCCACATAGATTTATTTTTTTAAGTACGAGTACCTAAGTATTATAAGCAATTTTTTTTTCGTAATTATGTAGGTATATAAAATAATTTAGTTTGTATAAAAGATAATACTTTATTACCTTAAACCGTTTACTCATTAGTGTGTATAATATTATATTAAAACTGAATCATCTATACTAATATTATTATTAGGTACTAAAGGTATGAAGTATTATTCAATAAATATATAATGATTGATCTCGTTCCGGATTATATGTATGTAAGAAACACATATATTATTATGTAACAACTAAACTAGATAAACATAAGAACCTATAATATAATATCTGCATATATTAAAATTTTAAGTAGGTACCTAATTAGTTGAGCAAAAGCATTTTATTATTTATATAGGTTAGTACCTAAATAAATAATGCATTTGCATTACATGCATGTATGTATGTATTAATTTGGTATACAATAATAACATTTATACTAGATAAGAAATTACATTTAAAAAAAAAAACAATAAATCTATTCCTTTAATTTATTTAGGAAGTATTTTATAAATATAAATACTAGCCAGGTACATATTATTATTCTTTAATTCAAAACAAATATTATTGAAATATGATGCAATAGAAAACGTCTTATTATTGTATAAATATTTATAATGATTAATAATAAAGAAAATATCATAGGTATTTATTTTATGGATGAAAATTCTCCTTCTATACAAATACTATCTCAATAACTCATTAAAATTTAATTAAGCACTAATTAATATACGTATTATTATAATTATTTATTACCTACAACTAAATATATTATTTATTATTATATACCTAACATATACAATATAATAATGCAATGATAAAAATGTATCTATAATATATCAAAAATATACAATGTAATTAGGTATAAACTAATACTTACTAAGTAATATTACTATTTGTATATTATATTATAAATTATGATATATATATACTTATATTATTCCAAAGTATTTTTCGACATCTTAGCATAAATGATGTAAGGATAATTATTAAACTTATTGAAATTTAATAAATGCACTTATGAATAACATACGTTCTATGTAATTTTATTGCTATTAAATTTGACGAAAAAATTAAAAAATATATATATATTTTTTATGTAATCACTTTATCCACTACGATAGATGATACAAATATAAATTTCTAATCTAATCTTATGTAATTTAAATTTTGGTAATCAGTAAAAATTGGATACTAAATAAATACTAAAACAAAAAATGTGGATAAAACAAAAAAAAAAAAAAAAAAAAATAACACACCATATAATATTTTAAAATCTCCAGATAAATGTACAAAATTAAAATAATGATATGTGAAATATGAATTGGTATAATAGGAAACATAGGAAAGTTTTGTAAGATAAAAAAAAAAAATTACTGTACTAGAGATGGTAATACACAAATAAATAAATAAAAAAGAAAAGAATGATAGAAAAATAACATTGACTTATCCAGATGGTTATAGAGTGTTATCGCGTAAAAGTCACTTATTTCGAAATATATTAAGTACCTATCTACAGAATGTTAAAAGATTTCAAATTGTATGTATATAAATAGGAACTACAAACTATTAAGTTTTCAACATTTTGAACTTCGTTCTATTTTATATTATTTTAATTTTTATGTGTGTAATTTTCTTGTACTCTTGACTATTTGATTGGTCGATACGCACAATTTGTTAAACGTTTTTAAGCCGTCCCCAATAACAAAACTAGTGGTAAAAGAAACACCGTTGTCGATGACCAACCAGCAACGTGATGGAACTGACGCATGGTTCCTGATTCTGCGGAGTAGTTGGAACAACACTGCAGTGATACGGCCAGCACTTTGGGATAGTATTTATTCCAGAACTCAGGTTCCTTATCGGCGAGTGACATGTTCGGCACTTTGTCCAACACCATGGTCCGAGGACTGTGTGATTGGAACGTGTCCCACTTGACGTAAGCTTGCGCCTGGCCGCCGGCTGTTCGGACAACCGGATCCGCTTGTTTTGCAAAGTTGGTCCACATGGCCATCATAGTGTCGGACATCCGTCGATCCGCAGACGTCCAGTCGATGCCTGTGGCCGATGGCCAGTACGGCATTCCCCACACCAGCGGCAGCTCAGAACCGTGTGGCGCGTCCATCCATTCTGTCGCGGCGGACATCGCCCTGGCCGCGCGCAATTTGTAATCGTATCGGTACATGTAAGTTGCGTTGTACCGGGACACGAACTCAGCGACGCGGTACGCCGGGGCCCCGTACATCTTATTAGCCATCATTGTCACGTAGTTCCGTCGCAAGGTCTCCGGATCATCCGTCCAATCGGCATACCGCAGGCCGACCGTGTCCACCACGAAGTCCGTGTTCAGTGTACAATTCGTAAAGTCGTCAACTTCGACAACATTAGTACTGACGGTTCCACCACCACCACTGTCACCGGTAGTCTCATCTGTCGTTGCAGCTGCAGCAGCAGCAGCGGCTGCGGCAGCCGCGGCCGCCGCCGCTTCAGCCATCTGTTGTGATCGCATACGCTGACGCCGATCGTCGTCATCTGCCGTAACCGCGTCCCGAACTAACGCGTCAAACCGTTCCCTGGTAATGCCTCCGACGACACCACCGCCATCGCCGTCCGCGAAAGCGTCAAACGCGTCCTCCATCCGATTATAACCGATCAAATGCGGCACCATGTTAAGCCGACCGTCTGCCATGAGGATGTCCGGTGCGTCCGGCAGGAATGGTTCGTGATCTCCGCCACCGTTGCTAACGCCGCCGACTCGCAAAGCCTGGCCGTCGACCACCGGACCCCAGCGGATCAACGAACCTCCTTTGGCGACCAACATCGTGGCCTCCACGTTCCGTAAACATCCGGTCAATGTGTTCCGAAAGCATTCGAACCGTTCGGCCAGCGTGTCTAACCCCTCTGAATCGGGCCCCTCGGTGTTCACAGCCGTCCGGAGTAACGCGCTGCCACTCATGCTGATCGCCCGCTGGAACGTGTCCCGGGATACGGGCGAGACAATGTGCAGGCCCACGCTCACCGCTCCTGAGCCCTGGCCGAACACCGTCACGTTCTGCGCCGTGCCGCCGAAGCTGTCGATGTTCCGCCGCACCCAGTCCAGAGCGGCCGCTTGGTCCAGCAGTCCCCAATTGCCTGCCGCGTCCGCCGTGTTGTCCGTGTAGAAGCCGAATATGTTTAAACGGTACGCCGTGGTCACCACGATTACCTGCGAACGGGTGTATGTTATATTTTAATGTAGACAGGTGTTTAATATTTTATGAACAATTATATATTATATTATATTTTTAAAAATCGTGTAGTGCGTAAAACGAATAACTCTTGACAATGTTGAATTTGTGAACATACGTTTTGTGAAATATATTGATGTCAAATATTCAACTTTGATTTTTAATTTATTATCTAAATTAATAATTATTATAGTTAATTGTTTATTTCCATAAATTATTACTTCAATGGAGTTTAATTTCGTTTTAATCATACAATTAATACGCGTATTAAATTAATATGTAGGTCATAAAATAATTTTCCGTTTATCGTTTTTCTTTAGAATTATTAGTAATTTCTTCGATTTGCTTAAAAATGTATATAGGTAAATGTAAATTTTTAATAATACACATAATATTTTTTGTTCTGGAACGTAAACCAAAGTAAATTTATTTTGTATAGTTTATTAAAAAATAATTATAAATATTTTCATATTGTTATTACAAATTATTAAACTATGTTCACTGTTCAGAGTACGATTATAATATAGAATGTAGAATATCGTATATACAGTTTAACTTCAATAACGATTTCATGGTTTAAAAAAAACGTTTTCGCTAAAAATTGTGTCCGTTAATAATAACGCAATTTGTATAAACGCGCCAAAGTCTAGTTTATTTGTAGTAGCGTTGACGTACTTTGTGTCTAACTGCCAAAATCGAAGCGTCCCAATATATCGGTGCGCCCCAGTGAAATTCGCCAGGATGAAACCAAACCATGACTGGAAACTTTTCGTCCGGTGCCGCTCCTAATGTAAATGCAAACATATAAATATAATACTTGTTATATAATATTTCATTATTATTTCGGTCAACTATAAAACCACTTTTAACCAATGAGGTTTTCTAACTATGTTTAGCTATGTGCCTATGTCAAAAGCAGAAAATATACGCACTATAACTTCTATTTTATTTTCAAAACCTACTAATAATTCAAATAGGCAAACTAACGTACATAGCCGTTTTCTTAATAACTGTAGGAGATCAAGTATTTCAAATATATTTGAATATATTTAGACAATAGACGTCCTCCCGCGTATGTGCTGGTCTACGACGTTATGTTTTATGTATTAGATTCTGAGCGAAGCGAAGAATGTATTGGTTTTACAATAATGATGTGTGATTTTTTTTTTTATTCTGAAGACACTTTTACTATCCGAAGTAATGCTCCGATTTTCACGAATAGGATATGTTTCTCGCTGGAAAGTGGATGTAGGTTGGTATTTTATTTAGGTCATTTCTTATAATTGACCCTAAGCTGTAGAAAAAACGACGAAAAAACGGAATTTTTAACTGAAATTTCGACGAATTCGATTTCAATATTTCGCGATAACTCGAGAAATTCAAAGTTAGAGACTTGAAAATTTTATTGGGTATTCACATATGTACTATAATATGTGGTAACATTTTAGAACCGTTACATTAATTTTTCTACAAAATATAGGACATTGAATATTTCTAAAATTCTCGTTTTAATGAACATTTTATTGAAGCATACTGATATATGGTATCTAAATATTAGGAAAAATATCAAGACTCAATTTTTTTTTCATAGGTGTTTAAAGTTGAAATTTCAGAAATAGAAAATATCATTATGTTTCGTTTTGTATATAAATCAAATTGGTACCACTTTAAATTATGAATTATTTTTGTTTTGAGTATCTATAAATGTATAAAAGAAAATGTATGATAATGATATTGCGCTGATAACCTTGAATTATTTTTTATATTTATTGTACCTACACACACACAAGTATATATTATATTTTGTTTATGTGATATAATAATGTCTAACATAATTTTGTCTACTTTAATATGGCGTGTTTCTACTTTTATAATAATAATAATATGCAGTTTTTTATACCTACACTCTACAGTACCTCATCAGTCAACACGATATTATATTAGGTTAAATATTTAAACAGATATAAAACTGTTAACTTTTTTATTTTTATTAATGGATAAAGATTAAATAAAAAATTATACTACGTTCTTAAAAAATGTGTGTATTTATTTATAACACTGGCACAAAGATTCGTTCATTTTTATTACTTAAAAAACAGTTATTTACGATTATGATCATTACAATATGCTTAAAATAATATCAAACTAGATATATATCTGAACGATAATAAAAATTATAGACATAAAATAACTAGTAGAAGTATAAAGTATAATAATGTACTTACATAATATTTAAATATAAATATTCACACAATTTTTTTTTTTATCTTTTATTTAAATTTATGTATTCGTAAGCGATTCGGTAATCACCGCATGCAAAAATAATCACAAAAACAAAGGACTGAAATTCGTAGAAATAATATTATAATGTGGTTTTTATATTTTTATTCAAGGACAGTATAATAATATTTTGTACCTATCTGATTATACTTAATAATAACGTAATTGTAACATTATATCTTTTTAATATACGCTAATAACTAACTTTTAGAAAATAGAAGTTTAATTTTACGTTTTTAACCCGTTTGCAGATATATATTATTTTATAAAACGTAACTATACAAATAATTTTTTTATGCTATATGGTAGGTAGATATTAGATAAATCAGTGGCGTATATGAGGGACGGATCACTCCCCACTTTGATTTTATTTTTATGTGTTTTATGGTATTATTGATACTAATATGGCAACATGAAGAGTTAAGTTGTAGTGTGGCATCCATATTTAGCCAAGGATCAGCTACGAATTGAGCGAGTTCAAAATCGTTTTCTTTCCTAATTTGTCCTTAAGATAGCTCATCCTCCTCATGACTATTCTCCTATTCGTACTTGTTTAAATATTCCCTCTCTTGCATCTCGCGTCTTAATGCTGATATTCATATCCTCTCTGCTAAATGGTGCAATAGATTCTTCCGATCTCTTGTCTTCCATCTCGTTTCGTTTTCCTGCTTACGAGTATACTTCTAGAGACTAGAGAGCACTCCTTATTCTACGTTCCCACTCACCATTCTAACTTAAGCCATAGCCATCCTATCCATAGAATGCTTCGTCTCTTAAACAATAGTTTTGTATTTTCTGTTGCCTAATTTATTATCTTAGTTTTATATGCCACATTTCATATTTTTGTCATTATTTGAATCTATATATATATTATATATATATAATATATATTTATCTTATGTTATTAATGTTTTTAGCTTTAATTTTCTTTGGAATACCTTGTAAATTTTATTACCTTGTAAGTGTCGATTGGCGTTAATTGATTAAATAACTAAATAAATAAATAAATGAATATAATATAAAAATATGAAATATAAAAACAAGTAAAAATTCAAAAATAAAGTATATACAATCTTTTTTACTAGAACCATCACTTACAAGTAGCATTTACTGAATAGTGGTCATGTCTTGTGATTTTATTATTTTCAAAAGAATAATTATATGAATAATTAAATAATTAATTTTTTTAAGGTAACTTACAACTTTATTCTTTAAGGAAATTTACAATTTATAAACCGTATACTTTACTTTGTTCACTTCTTTTTTTGATTGAACTCGCAGTTACGGCCGGTATAATATTTTTTATATAATATTATAAATTATTATAATTATCTCTTATAATTTCAATTATTATACTATTCTTATACAGATATACTTCGGTTGAAAAAACAATAAAAATTACCCATTATCTGCATGTTCCAAAAATAAATATTGAAAACTACAGTATTTAATCATAATAATAATTAAACATAAATTTTCAGAATTATTTAACATAATTGCCAGTTTATATTTAATTACTATAATTTATAATATTTATAAATAAATAAACCTAAGTACATTTCACCTTGGGTTGCATTCATGAATATATTAACTCTATTGAGTTTATATAATATTTTTAATTAGGTACTTTTCTCGAACAATAAAATATGTTCGAATTTTCTTTTATAATACCCGTATAATTATTAACCCTAAAATGCATGATTTTTTTCATCGAAAAATAAAATTTTTCTATTAGTTTATATTATAATATAAACGAATACTAAAAAAACAAAACAATAATGTTAAGTTTATAATATACAATAAGAGGGGCATGCATTTTTATTTAATTGTACATTATGATATATTATTAAAAATATATTTTACAATATTCAAATGGTTATAAATTATGTTTATAATAAAGATAATAAGTAAAAAGAAGAATTGATACTGTTGTGGAAAGTCCACAGGTGACAGATCTAACGAGATAATGTTGAATTTAGATTAAAATTTGAATGTAATAATAAATGATTGCATTCGTTAATAATTTTGAGCGAAATTCATCAGATAATATAATATATTGTATTAATTAAAATTTTTACATTCATACAGTATCTATACGTTCAATATAAATGACGATAAAACAGATAAATTAATGACCTAAATACCCAAATTTAACATTACCTCGCTCAGTATCGTTTTTCGAAATTAATGACATTGTATTCAAATTTTAATCAAAATTAAACACTATCCTCTTAACACCCTGTATCCCTTCCACAGCATTATCAGCTCTTCTTTTTGAACTTTAAACAGCTAAAAAAAAATTTGGTAACATGTTAAGAAATATGTAAATATACTTTAGTAAAATATTCAGACACTTCAAAACTCAAAATTGCCAATTATATTAAACATATAAATAAAAACAAGAGTACTATATATTTTATAGAAAAATAACGAAATTTTATTAGGTACCTATATATTATACACATATAGTACCTATTTGAACATCCGCTAAAATGTTCAAGTCTCTAAATTCAATGTTTCCCGAGTTATCGTAAAATATTGAGATCGAATTCGTCGAAATTTCAGTTTTCGTGAAAAACGCCATATATTTGTTATTTTTTGGTAGTTTTTCCTATTTCATAGAGTCAATTTTAAGATATTCGAAAAATGACCTAAAGAAAGTACCAACTACATCCACTTTCCAATTGGAAACATATTATATTCATGAAAATCGTAGCATTATTTAGGGTGGAAAAAGAGCTCTTTTTACAAAAACTCGAGTTTACATAAGTACATAAAAAAAAGACAAACATATCATTATAACACCAATACATTATTTGCTTCGCTCAAAATCTAAAAGTTGATAATAAATTTAATTTATAATCTGCCAACAAGCAGTAAAAAATAAGTTTTGACAATATTTGTCAAACAAAAACTAGGTTTTTTCATCATCATCATTTTATGTTCAGGTAATAAAACATTTGACAAGCAATTTCTTTGTACAGTACCTAAGGAATATATTACTTGTTTTTTTTTTTTTTTTAATATAATTACTACAATGACATAAAATAAATATCAAAATAATATTTGTAATTTTTTTTTTTTATGTATAATTCTACACAATCTAATAACTACATCGTTTCTGAGAAACAATTATAATTTATCGTATAACTAATGTTCAAAATGATAAATCTTTATTATCTCAATATAAATACATTATTGATATATGATATTTGATAAACATACTAATGAAATAATATTTTCGTTTAAATTGTATCAGCTCATAAATCGACATAAAGGAGAACGGAAATATTCCTCTTAGGCATTATTTTATTTATACCGGATAGGTACATGTGAAATTTATTAAATTTTTAAATTACGTGGTTCTGCTATTTACTGATTTAAAAGTAAATCCATATAAATGTAATTTATATATGTTTACAGTTTATGTCTTCTATCATATACGTAATTATTATGTTATAATAGAAAAATACTCAGTTGTAGCAACACCATGCAGTACAGGGTATAAATTGACTTTGTATTTTCATAGTAGATACTCGTATTCTTTTTCATTTTATTATAAGAAAAATATAGATTACTCTGTGCGTGATGCGTGCACAATGAATATAAACAAGGCCTCTATAGTATTATCCTTGTTCTGTTCTATTGCGTGATTTGAATTGACAATTTAGACTAGGTACTGTACCTTTTCGTGTATATAGATTCAAACTGCTCCAAATAAATAAAAACTACCTATTAAGTGAAATTATTACCTACATAGTTTTTATTTTATAATTCCTATAAAAGTTCATTCGGCCCGGTGGAATTAACCCAAATTTTTGTATTAGGCGGGTATTTTTTAAAAAAATGTAAAAATAATAACAACATATTTACCGATTAACACATTATATAAATACGTAAATGTATGCAAATAAAATATTTTTTATTTACAACATAATATTACGTTTATAGATAAAAAAAAAAAATTTATAAAAAAATTAATTCAGCATAAAATATTGTTTTATATTTTTTGGTGTGTTTTAAATGAAATAAAATAATTTACAACAATATTATAATATTATAAAATATAAATGTAAAAACACATTAAAAGTCTTGTGCATGTAAATCATAAAATCTACACCTACTTATTTGAATTATATAAAGTACCTATAAGCTATAATATATTCCCGTAAAACTCATTTAAATATTTTAGTCATAAAATTGATGAAAATGACAGATATAAAAGGTATAAAATTATAAAACAAATATTCAAATGTAATTTATAACTATTGTAAAACTATAACATATCTCTGATTGTATTTGAAGCTCAAATGTAAATCAACTAACATTCAAAAATCAAATCTTCATACAAAATAATATATTTTTAGATTCTGACCGAACAAAAGCGGTTCCATTATAATATACGTGATAAAATTTTGGAATAGTTACGTTAATTTTATTACAAAATATAGAAATTTGAATATTTCGTAAAATTCTCGTTTTTATGTATATAATGATTGATAAAATTGGCAAATTCGGGTTTTAAGGACTGAAAATTTTACTGAAGTACATTGTACATTCATATATTACTAAACATATTACTAAAAATTAGAAAAATCTCGAGTCTTAATTTTTTTATAGCTGTTTAAAGTTGATATTTTTAGTGTAATCGAAAATATAAGAATCCATACAAGGATTGTTTTTATTTCTAATATATTTACATTTTACAATAACGATTAATAAAGAGAACAAAAACTTTAACGTATTTCCCAATTATTAGAAAAATATCAATTATCAATATATTTTTTATATGTGTTTAAAATTTAAATTTTAGCAAAATCCATATTTATAGTATTTATATTGAGTCTTCTTATTATTTTTCAATATTTTACAATAATGTTAAATAAAATTGACAAAAAATCTGAAAATTGTATTTAAGCTCAAATACATTTTTCTTAACTCAGTTCCAAATTATTGTTTATATTATAATTACAATTTTTTTTATAGCTGTTTAAAGTATAAAAATAAGAGTTGATACAGGGTATACAGGTGTTGGGATACAGGTGTAAAGAGTATAGTGTTGAATTTTAATTAAAATTTGAATGTAACAATAATAAATCTTTGTATTCGAAAAAAACATTTTGAGTTAAGTTCTTTCATTTAGAGACTCGTTTATGGGCATTTATATTGAACTTAGAGACTTGCAAATTTTATTGGTTGTTCATATATGTATTTAATATAATATGTAATAAAATTTTGGAACTATTAAGTTAAAATGTAAGCGAGTAATCTATGCGTTTTAAAGTTATAATAAAATTGTAATAATTTTAATCAATACATATACGGATTATCTGACTGAACTTCGCTCAAAATCGTTTTTAGAATGTAATACTTTATCATTGCAATCAAATTTTAATCACAATTCAGCACTACCCTCTTTAGGCCTGTATGTTGTTTTCCTTCCACAGCAGTATCAGCTCTTCTTTCTTTTAATGGAATAATATTATTTATTATTTATATGTTACGTTTACGTTAGTAATAACTAATAATAAAATTAGAAAAAAATAAAAATAAAATAACTTAAATTAAATAATAATTATAAAGAACAAAAATAGTTCTACACGCAAAAATATAAATTATAAACAATAAATTAAAATTAACGATTTTTTTTCAGTGATATTAAAAAATGTAACTATATTATCAGTAACTAATTAATAATAGATATCGAACTAACCGTATAATATAAGATATAACATAGCACATAGGTCGTCATTTGTGCGTGCAAATGTAATAACAACAGTTAATGGTGTTACTAAAGTATTTAAAATTAAAAAAAAGAATCAGATAAAACTAAATGTGTCTAAATGACAACTGTTATATTATGTTTAACGATAATTTCAATGGTGATGTATGTGTCATCCCTAGGATATTTTTTAAATAACACTGTCGTGACTACTTCTTAATACGTATCACGCGATATTGTTGAATTTGAACATAAAAAAAAACAACGAGTAAACGTTGTCTACACGCTAAATCACATTTATATTCCTTTCATAGTTTCACCGCTTAAACATTAAGGCAAAAACGACAAACATCTTCAATTTATTATAGTATTATACGAGTATTCATAAAACAATTATGTAAAATTATAAAGTTGAGTTAGATTCAATTTGTAACTTTTACTTTTAGTTAAGTCATTAAAATATTAGCCTATACCTATGTGATATAGTCTATACTATACCTACCTAGCAAAGTATAGATTTACATATGAAACGATCTATTATGTATAAAGTATGTTATACGAGTATATTAAGCATAAAAGTTCTAATAGTAGTAAACGTCTACCTGGAAATAGACTTGAAATGAAGTCAGTAAAATTCTGGATGGACAATTATTTAACTATTCTGTAAATAGAAGTATAGAACGAATTAAAATTCATGCATGTATCATGTAGGTATTATCAGGTTTTAACCATAATTAAATATATTTAAGATAAAAGATCTATAATGGTCGTGAAATTAAAACAAATTTTGAAATTTTATTCTTATTATCATATTATTTAATAATTAATAACTAATATTAATAACAACAAATAGTGTTGTACAGTGGCGTAATTGGGGTGTTGCAAGTGTTGCGACTGCAACACCATTTAATTTTTAGGTGTTGCAAAGTTATAATTTTGCAACACCAAAATTATCCAAAATGGTCACTACAGTAAATAGTAATGTGAACGATGCACTTCCATCTATTGACGGTTATAAGTTACAACTTATAATTAAAAAAAATAGTTTCTAATTTCTATAGTGTATAATATACTATATTGTCATTGTTACGTCGGCGGCGGGATTAAGAAAACCGGGGTTCTCCGTATGACTGTATTTATATTTATAAATGTATAATAAATAGGGCTCGGAAGTTGATGACCTAAAGAACCTTAAAAAATGACCTAAAAATGATGGAAAATGACTGCAAAAAATGACCCAACAATTGTCTAATTATGTAATAAAATGACTAAATTAACTAAAAAATGAAAAAAAAAATGACTTATTTTATATTTTTAAGAAATAAAACCTTTTATTTAATATCTTGTTAAAAATTATTATTTAAATATAACCATAAATACCTTACAAAAATATTTAAAACAAAATATAAAAATGATCCTAATTAAAAAACCTAATCAAATTTATTACATTGAACAATAAGTGCATGTTTGATATTTTCTATAGTAAATGACCTGCGAATGTCCGATAGTAAATTATTATACTTTGAGAAACTTTTTATGACATTTTACACATTTAATGAAAATAATTAAGCATTAAATGTATTCAAAAGAAAATTTCGCTATATTCTAGAAAAATGACGTATTTGTCGAAAAAAAATTGATTTAAAATGTAGGACCGTGATAAAATGATATTAATGAGAAATAAAGGCAAAAAATGCAAAAAATGCAAAATAAAAATTTCAGATTATTTTAGTAGACCATCTAAATAGAATTTTTAACTTGATAGATTAATGACTACATCAATTAAAGAAAAATGCAAAATGCATCAACTTCCGAGTCCTAATAATAAACAACCGCTTTACCAGGCGGCTGAAACCAGAAACACACACGACACACCGCGATTTTGGTTATAATTACTGCAAACTGAAAAGCACTTATTTATTAAATTTAAAATTGGATTTATTAAGAAATTATAGTATAAATATTGTTATATATAATTATATAAATATTGTTATTATATAATTATAAAATAGCATTTTATATTATTTATTATTACCTATAATATATATATATATAAATAATAAAAATAGAAATTTAAACGAAAAAAAACAATTAAAGATTTCTTTGGCTCCCAGACAATATGCAGCAAGTTGGTTGATATATCTGTGGTAAAAAGTCAAAAACTAATATCTGAATTTTAACAATTAGAGATTTCATTTTTTTTTTTATTATATAATAATTAATTAATGAAAATAATTTTTTTTAAAAAGGATTTTTTACTTTTTACTTCCTCCCAATTCTGAAGTAAGGAACATCAAATGCAACACCAAAAATTTTTACCAAATTACGCCACTGGTGTTGTACAATGTACAGTTTACATAACAGAAATCAGATATATAGAATTGTATACGTATAGCTGTACAGCTGCCAGTTTATAATAATAAGAATACGTTATATTAAATTAAATTACTATAATATTGCTGGCGTAAATGTTGTATGTACATCATATTTTCTACAATGATATGCAAATCATTTAATTATCAAAAATTATAATAATAATAATAATAATAATAATAATAATACAATATAAAGTAGAAGTAAGTACCCATAAAATGTAATAGATTATTATTTTTTTTTTCCAGAAATTATTTTATTCGATACAGTAAAATAGTGATTAATATAAAAAATAAATATTCGGCAAATAATATAATTATATTTATAGACAAAAAATCAGTCATTTAATAGGTCATTTTTATAAAATAACATTATCTAATTATCATTAAAACAAATTAAACTCAAAAACAATAGTTATTGTCTTTGTTTTATATCGTACATTAAATTATACTCGCACAAAAATCCTAATTACTTAATCTTAATATTCTACTCACGGACCATGTTATACATTTATATGTACCTATGATTGATAATTATTCACGCGATTAGTCGGAATTATTTTTATTTCAAATTTAGCTACGCCATTATATTATGTTAATTATTGTTTATAAAAAAAAATAAAAAAACATTTCATTACCAATATAATTCAGTATAGATATTTTTAAAAAAATGTCGAAAGGTAAAAACGAATTTAAGGAGAAACAATTTTTACATACCAAATAAAAACAATTGGATGTGAATCGCTCATTTGATGCAAGTCGGTGACCAAATTTGAAATTATATTGTTCGAGGTGTATACTGCGAATTTCGCGACGATGCCAAAATTTAATTCATATAAATGTATAATACAATAAAATAAATATATTAGGTACACTATAACATTTATTATACGTATATATAGCTGTGGTATGTAGAATATTGATAATTACTTATGAGAGAATTTTTAATTAAGAATTTATATGATTTTAATGTCTGTGTAATCTGTAATATAAAATTACAATTGAAATTTACAAATATATATGATAATAATTAATTATAATTATTATTTTTTTTAATTTTGATACAATAAAATAAAAAAAATTTCATTGTACAAATTTCCATACATAAAATTATATACCAATTAAGTATATTAGTATATAGTTTAAAAAAAACATTAAATTTATTTGATGCTTTTATGAACTTAACTGTTATTTAACATTAAACATTTTTTTCTACATATAATATTTTTTTACAATAATAATTTAATGGCTCTTTAGTAAGTACTTTAAAATATAAATAAGGTTATATTTCTTTTTCGTGTATTTATGTATATAAAATTAAACGAGCCTACACGCACACTTCACATGCAAATATATGGACTATAAAGTATAAACTGCATAATAATATTCTTTATATTGTAATGCATTTGGATGTTAAATATTCAAATAATATTTCATAGTAGTTGAGTTGTACAAGTACTTAAATATAAAATAACTATTTAAAAACATAGGTACGTAATATGCAATTTTTAAAATTCTCAATAACGTATAGCGTTAAATATTTAATTTATTTATTTAATTAATTACCGACCAGTAAGAATTATATAATATATATAAATATATACCTGTATGTAATGAATATTTATTAGGTATATAATAAAAATTTATTTATTTATTATCAACTAGGTATAAAAAAATCCGTTTTTTTAAAAAATCGATATTTAATAATCTTTTACCTAATTCCACAAGTGTAAACGTTTATACTTTTTTAACGATTATTCGTATTTAAAACGACGGTGTAAACTTCTCGATTTTCTTTCAGTGTTTTTAATTCTTACTACAGTTATAGTTATACACAACATATGTAAAGTTTATCCAGTCGATAAATTTAAAATAATTTAAACAATAAAAAATACCCAAGTACGTATTATAATTAAAATAAATACCTATTGCCATAGCATATTATAATATTATAATTATAATACCTTTGTTTAGAAATATACATTTATTTGAGTCTACCCGTGTGACGTGTCTATATAAGGACTAAAATAATTTAACAGATGTGACAATTATAATAATAACATATAATTACTATTTCATTAATGCAGCTGAATGTCATTCTTATAGATATGAAAAAAATTATTAAATGGATTTTATTAGAATATTGATTATATTCGTTAACTGCTATAATATTTCTGAAATTAAATAACTATATAGACTTAAATACGAGTAAAATGAATTCGTTTAAAATGGACGAAAGCCCAAGTGTCCAACTATATAATATAATAATAATACGAGTATAATAAACATAGTGAACAAAACGACTACATTTATCATTAAATCTTGTACAAGTATAACCTTGAGCAGTGGCCTACTTTCAATTTCCTTCCGGCCTCCGGGGAGGGGTTTAAAGTAAAAATTCGGGAATTACGGAGCATTTATACACATCTTTTTTCATTTCATAAAAACATCATTGTACTTGAAAATTTAAAAATCTTTTTTAGTCATTGGAATGTAGTTATATATTATTGATTATAATGCCTGTTAAAAAAGAAAAATAACCCCTCTTACCTATAATATGCATCATATATATAATAAATACGATTTATTAAACTAAAATATTAAAAAAAAAAAAAAAAAAAAAAAAAATAGTATACACTTATACCTATTATTATAAAAAATATAATAAGTCCTTTTAAAATGTTATAAAAGTGTATTTTTTATTTTATTTAGATTGTATGGACCTATTATATATTATATTGACAAGTAAATAATTTTACCAAAATGTATTTATATATTATCATAATATTTTTATATAGTATACTAAGATAAGTAAATTTTAAAATTATAAATATAATACCCATATTGAATCAATAGGCAAAATTAAAAATTAATAATTAATCATGAAACTAAATTATTCCAATTTTTTCTTTCGGCAAAATATCATTCACATGCGATTTGGAAACGATAATTTAAATTTATAATATTTTCGCCGGTATGAAATCCGTAAATCAGTTTAACTTCAGGGACGTAGATATTCGTATACCTACTAAAATAATTTACATTAAAATTTAAAAACACTTTACAAATTTACGTACTGGCACAGTGGCACGCTGTGTAAATAGATGATAATAATATTATAAAATATGGTCAAAATAAATATACAATTTTTTTTTTAACATCGTAACAGTAATAAACATTTTTTTATTCAAATATACGCGTAGAGTTCTTATACATAGATGTTTTTATACGATTCTAAAATATGTAGGTACTTAAAAACTATTATTATTATTAGATTCTAAGCGAAGCGAAAAATGTATTGGTTTTACAATAATGGGTGTCTTTTCTTTTCTTTTTTTCTTTTTACGTATGAAGACACTTTTACTACCTGAAATAATGCTCCGATTATCACGAACAGCATTTGTTTCCGGTTGGTACTTATTTAGGTCATTTTTCGAATTTCTCATAATTCACCCTATGCTATATAGAACGTTGAATATTTCGTAAAATTCTCGTTTTTATGTATAAAATGTTTGATAAAATTGGCAATTTGGTCAGTAAATAATGCATTTAATTAACAATTTTTAAATCTCTGTATATCTCTGTTGTTAGATAAATTTTTCGAAAAACGCATTTGTGGTTCCTTCGGAAGTGTTGTCCTTTATATTTTTTATAATGAGTATTTTATCTCTATAATTACTTTAAAGTATATACTTTTTACTGTTTTTCATGAACATGTTTTTATATTGGAATATTATATAGGTGATCTTAACTTAATAACATAAATGATTCTAATTTTCCTTGTTCAATTGAAGAACGTACCTAATCTATTTTTAATTATTTTTAATTTGCTGAAACTTTCTTCACAGTTTACTTGTGTAAAGGATAATGTTAAAATATATTCATATGCAATATGCTAAAAATAAATTTGTATAAGCAATAGAATGCATATTGAATTTATATAGCAATTCAAAACAGCAATTTAAACAACCAAAATGTCCAGGCCAGGCAGTCCCAGCGGTTAACCAAAATTGGCAATTTATTTAGCAATTATTGTTATTATTTAATTTTTTAATTTAGCAATTTATTTTAGTTAGTTGGTGGTCGCACATAATGTTCTGTAGTCAATGATATATTCCAAAATAAAATAAATATATATATATGTGTATTGTGTATACATATAGGACGTATTCATAACAGAAAAGTATGATGAAATTAATTAAAGTATAATAAAACAATAATAATAACCTTTATTGGGGCTGTAGTTAAAGAAAACAACATTTTTAATATTAATTAATTAATTATTATATCATAAGTAAAGAGTAAATAAATCAGAATTTAAAAACAATTTCGTAGTTCCCACACAAAAAATTATACAAACATATAAAAAATACCTACACAATAACAAATGAGTAATGACATAATAATGAAACATGTATAATTTATAATTTATAATAATAATACCTAATAATCGAATTCTATACTGTTGCCCCAAAATAGCTACACAGACCACATCTTATTTATTATTTTTATATTTCCGAAGAATAATAAAATTGGAATTTAATATTTTCATAACAACTTTTTTATTTATGTCAACATAATTTCCCTAATATTATTTCGATTGTACCTATTTATTATATTTTTTACTAGTAATAGTATCTATGAGGCCCGGCCCAGGGAGATAAATCTCCCCTCTGTGCCATTGCGGCAGGAGTATCCCTTCCTTTGCTTTTATTTAGTGGTTACAACAAACTTTACATATCGAAAACCTCATCTAACTTGTGTACGGAAATACGATATATACCGTATGTACTTACATCATGGTAATGATTATTGTGCTCACCTTCGGGTCTGTAAATGTTCAAGTATAGACAATCCTCGGACGTTTTGATCTGGCCAATGGGCGAAATAGCAACGTTTGTGAAAATCCGGTGTATTGGATGCGGTTGGACCGGCAGCAATTGGATGCAAGCGGGCATGTGCACAGACCCGTTGCGTACGCCGTCCCACGCGGGCGGCGGATCTGTGTCGGGTGGCGCGAACCGCAGGTCGCCGATGGGTGGCCGAGCAAACGGTATTCCCAAGTACGTCCAAGCCCGGTAACCAACCTTATTCAACGTCAGCTCGGCACCGGATATAGCGCCCTGCCTGCGGATGTTGACGATCGGCGCTTCTCGGTAACCACTGCCGGCCCTTTGAGCCATCACCGCGCAGTCATTAACAAAGACGAGCGCACAGAAGCACGCAACCAACAGCCCCGAACGCCGCAGCAGCGTCCGGATCCGATGACCACATGTACCGCTGGTGGTCGTGACCGGTGACCGAAGATATCGACGTAGTGACATCATTGTATAAAATTTACGGCGACGTGTACTGGGTTATAAGTTATAACACGTTCGTAACTACGATATAACACAATAATATAACCGTGACTGCGGTCGAATGATGGTCCGCGTGAATTGGTATACTTTTGATATCGTATAATTATACCGGTGTGACGGTATCCACGAACCTTCGTGGACTGTGCAGTCGACGGCAACGCACCGACAGAAAATCAAGAAAAACGTGTGCGTGGGGTTTCCCACCCTTCATCCGTGAAAATTGCGACGTAACGGCCGTTGCGCACGGAACGCGGCGCGATAACAGAAGGTGAATTAGTCGAGTTCCGTTTCGTTTGGTATTTTTTTTTATTATACAGAGCGTGCGGCGCGCGAAGAAATAGTTTTCCTAAAAGAAGAAAAATATACGCACATAATGATATAGAAAAATAAAAAAGATTGTAAACTCGCATTTGATATTTTATGTAGGTACGAGTATAACATATTCAATTAATATTCTAATAATAATATTATAATGTGTATCAACCGTATATATTACGGTCATGTCAATAATTAGGAAATGACGTCAATGGCCAAATTGTTTGAAATAATAAATAGGAAAGTGATGTTAAAAAACGTATTTTATACTCAAATTTTTATCATTGACTGGGTTAATGATAACAATTCCCAATAATTTTGGTCAATGATAGTACAAATGTAAAGGATATAGCTCGATTCGCCTAAACCCATCTAATAATAAATCAATAATAAATGGTAAGTTATAAGTAAAATGATTAATAATGTATTATTATTTATTAATAATAATAAAAATTAAATTAAATTATGTATTAAAAAGTAAAAAAATTAAATAGGTAGGTATCATTCAAAAATAAAAATATACATTAGTATTACTTAGTATAAATATTGACCTAAGTTATTTATAGTTTCAAGTGGAAAGGATGTCTCGCTTAGCCTACTTGGATTCGTTCACCTCTTCAAGTGACGTTTCGCGGCACATTTCTACGACCTATATGATTATTATAAAAATTAACGTATTAGTATATACCTAAATTTATATTTTAAATTGTTATATTTGCGCATTTTTTTCTTTTTTATGGTTTAACAATTTTATTATATTACAATGTTCGATTATAATTTAATATAATATAACATAAAAGATAAAACATTACCTAGGTATATACGCGACGGTAAATTTTCGATGATCCGTGAAAGATACTTTATGATTACATTTTCTCCCCACTAACCGCTTCAACCATCTGTGTATCTACTCGTATATAGAACATATTATATATTATTGTACATTTACACATTATTATTAAATATTAATAATACAAAATAATATGCATATATTATAATATTAGGAAAAGTTATACGACTCAAATGTACACGTAAAGGTAAAGTATTATATTATATATATATATATATGTTACCATATATACGGTTCGTGCGGTTGTTTCTTTTTAACCCTAAACACAACAACGACGTTTATTTTTCGAATTACGTACCGCGACCTTCTCTGGTAGTTATACCGACTTAACCCTTTTCTGGAATCCGAACATGTTATTATAATATACCGCACGTGAAAATAAGGGGTACGTAATGTGTATATAATAACCTTATAATATATACGTATATATATATTATAATAGCCGCAATGAATAATCACGCGCGGTTACGTATATTATATTATTATTATTATTATTATTATTATTATTATTATTGTTGTTGTTGTTGTTGTTGTTATTAATTTATTATTATTATTATTATTATTATTATTATTATTATTATTATTATTATTATTATTATTATTGTTTTACGAATTTTACGTCGATAAGACGATAACAACCATAAGACACGCGTAGATTATAATATATACACAGTACACACAGACATAAATCGTTAAGGTCTGTGATTCGAATGGTATATGAAATAAAGTTGAAAAAAAAAAACGTTTTTCATACACCACACTCTATACCTATACCTATAAGTATATAATATTATAAACTGTCGTAATGTCACGAACTTACAGAGAAATCGTGCGAGTTTCAACTTTCAAGTATAAAAGAAATCGATATGAGATGTTAATGACCGATGGATCAATATTATAATATATTGAATTAATATAAATGTCACGAGGTTTATCGCGATCGAGGCCATAATAATTGAAAACAAATTTCGAGTGGGTTAAATTTTTTTAAATTTATTTGTTGTGTTTATATAATAAGTCGTTATAAGTAAATATAATATGAATTGTTTTAATATTAAAAAATAGATATTGTTAAAAAAATTGGGGGGGTCTAAACCACCCTTGGCCCCCTCTTAATTAGGGTTTTGCCCGCGATTATTTGCCTTTAACCTCTAAGTATATAATAACATATTATAATTATCTATATGTATATTATGTCCCGGATTCTTTTACTCGTCGTAATAATGTCATTACTAATTAATTAACTTAATTTTTCTAATGACTCATTAGAAAAATTAAGAAATATTTATGCAATTATTACTTTTTTAAAATTTAACCATCTCGTAAAAGAAATAAAATAGAAGAACTGATACTGATACTACTGTGAAGGTTTAAAGAGGATAGTGTTGAATTTTGATTAAATTTTGAATGCAATGATTATGATAAATGATAAATCATTAAGCCGGGGTCCCACACTACTCGTGTAATCGGCGATTATTCGTCAATCATACTACTTTACGAGTGGCGTGGAGGTATTTAATTGTTGTAAAGTACAACGATTGTTTTTTACTCGGCGAATCACTCGTGGTTTCGCGTCGGTGTCGAATACAACACGCGAGTGACTCGTGCTGATAAGAAATTTAATCTCGGATTTTCTCTCAAAATAGACTATTATTATTTATTATTTAATAATTAACATATCATTATTTGAAACAAAATATATTTGGCCAATACGACGGAAACGAGTCTTGTAAGAGCATTGGCGATGACGAGCCAAGTATGTTATACATAATATTATAATTGACGATGACGAACAATTTGATAGCGCAAACATCGTACAAACTTTGCAAGTACACGAGTCCGTTGGCTTTAGTATATTATAATATGCTGAATACGCATATGAATAAGAACGTGATGGGAATAATAATATTACGATATTGTACAAAATAAATAATAAAATAATATGATGTGACCGGTTTAATAATTATTACATGACGTGTTTAGACGAAAATAACAAATTATTATTTTATTTATTTTTTATACGAATTTGAATAAAATGATGATTATTATAATATTATTTGTACATCTATGCATATTAATTATTATTATGTACTATACGCGCCACGTGCGTATTAAAATTTAAAAAAAAAAATAGTTAACCGCGAAAGACCGAATTTGTAATTCAAAATATTTCCCGCCATTTTATAACAACCATTAAAATTAAACGTTCAATACGACTTTGGACACGCAACGAATACGCGTGTTTTAATATACGATATACGAGTATATTATACTCGTACGGGATATCGAGAGCCCGTCCGTCAAGAAAAATGTAAATTTTCTTCGCGAACGGACGCCCTGGCTAATAATAATATAATTGCCGGTGAATATTATAATATACCTGTACGTTTCGAGTGCGGCTAATTGCGTCCCTTGACCTTGGGACACGGTAATGTAATTGTGACGATGACGCAGATACTTTCGACCAGCGGCAAAGTTTGTAAGTATAATATACTTACCGACGCAGCGCGGTCACGCTCGGTATATACCGATTAACTTTCGAGATAACAATATAATGTAATATATTATTATTATTATTATTATTATTATTATTATACGGACAACGGACGACCGACGACGGGTATTATACGAAATACGATCTAAGCGACCATAATATAATGTTGTACTTGTATACTCGGGTACATATTATCATAAAGTGGCTATAAAGTCTTTTAGTTTCGTATTACGATTGAAATATTATTTGCATAAATGTTATACCGAAAAGCATTATTCATAATATAATACGTAATATTCATAATATTCATAATATTCGATATTTCTATATTGGGGGGGGGAACACGATTTTTATGGGGGAGGGGGGTCGTAAAATTAAAATTTTGTATGATTTTGTGTAGCCATTAAATATATTAATTTAATATAATATAAATACAAATTAATTAAAATTAAATTTTTTAATTATATACAAGTAATATAGTAATACGAGTATATTTAATTTTCTCTGTTTTTTGGCCAATTCATCTAATTTTTTTTCTTTTTTATCTAAATTTAAGCAAAAAAGTTAGTAATTTTAGTCATAATAAATTTTTATGAATAGTAATGTTATTAGTAATATTAGTTTATTACTTATACCTTATACTAAGACAATTGATAATGTATAAAAATGAATATAAAACGAATATGTAGCGATGTGAGACGTGAGAGTGAAAGACATTGAAATCGTGTAATAATTTATCGAGAGTTGAATAAAAGTAAAACTTCTGATTATCACATGTTGGCGTTTGTACCATTTCTACCATATAATTTTTTACTCTAGAGTTCTGGATTTACATAAATAAAAACCCAAATCCACAAAAAATTTACTTTTATTTAAGCAAATACGTATTTCGATAACAAATTTACCATCATCAGTATCAGTGCAAAATACGTAGACAGTAAATTGTTTGTGGATTTGGGTTTTTATTTATTTAAATATATTATCCACAATAGTTAATACTTCAACAATAAATACAATTTTAATGATAAGCGAATTTATTTTTGACGTCATATCCTATATACTATTTTTTTAAACTCATATTGAATGCATAATTATTTACAAATTATTCAACGCTAATTGCATTTTATTAATATGCTTTTATACGATTTTTAATTATTAAAATTCGATTTATTTTTTACTTTTTTAATTATAAAATAAAAAAAAAAAATGAACTTTTTTTAGCCGAGTTATAGAAAATAAACTTTCTCTAATATTATTTTACAAACTATCAATAAGGCTCATCTTTTAGATAATTTTTTCTAATTTTGCGTCCTTTTTTTAATACGCAGAACACTGCATGCAGTTATCCTTCCATGCCTATAAATTATATATATAAAAAAATTATTAATATTTATACCTCTCTATAAATTGTGGTATATAATACCGTGTCTCCGTGTGTAAGTACATTAATTTATAATATTTGCGGAATTTTTAGTCTTGTACAATACATAAGTAAGTATATTATAAATTATAATATATACATAATAATATTATAATAAATTTTTTTTCGTACGCTCAACTATAAAAAAAAATATATATATATTAAAAAATGTATTTTATTCTATAGCTATTAGCGATAATAATAATTTATGCATTTTAAAATATAAAATCGCTTAATTAATACTTACTTCTATACATTTGTATTTAGTAATTATTATTTTAAACGGTAAACAAACACTTTGTACTGTCTATTGTTATGTTTGCAATCCGCGGACAGTTTGCACGATTTGCATAAAATTATAATTATTGTAATGTTCTTTAATAGTATCGGACTAATTAAATAATAAATAATATAAATATTATAAAATATAATAACAAAATTTGCGCTCGTAACGAAACATATTACGTAAAAAAAACAAAAAATATTATACAGACGTAATTTAAAAATGTATAAAATCTAATATAATTGCGCATGTTTCAAGTTATATACAAATCGGTTTGGATATAATACGCATTATAAAAATGTACAATGTTATTTCTGCATGTGGACTGTGACATAAAATATAAGAACCCCTGTATTTAAATAGCATATTAAAATGCGCGTTTTGACGATTTGTCATACGTGTCATAATATTAGTTTAACTGCAGGCGAAATCTTGTTTTCGTTCGTCATACCGATCAATCTAATAATTTCGATATACGAATTCCAAACAGATTCGATTTCATCATGAAATAATGTACAATTGTAATGTACCTATACGGCTATATTCTGCACGGGTCGATTTATCGCTTTTTTTTTTCGTTTTATCTCCACACTTTAAATTTGTTTGATTGGAAAACTAGTGAGATTACATTTTTTCTTCTCAACCGTTAAAAAAAATTAACAATAATTAAATAATTTTTAATTTTGTTTGTTTTTATTGTTATTATTAGATTATTATTTATTATGCTAATTATAGAAATAAAAATGGAAGGGATACTCCTGCCGCAGGGATATAGGTGTGAAAATCGTAGTGTTTAATTTTAATTATAATTTGAATGCAATGATGAACCATTGCATTCGAAAAACGATTCTGAGCGAAGTTCAGTCAGATAATGTAGGTATTGATTAATATATTGCCGTATTTTCGTCGTTTTTTTATCGTTTTTTCAAACGCATAGGATCAATTTTGATAAATTCGAAAAATGAGCTAAATAAAGTACCAAAAACATCCACTTTCCAACCGAAAACATTTGCTATTCGTAAAAATCGAAGCATTTTTTCGGATAGTAAAAGTCATAGTGTCTTCAGATATAAAACCAAAAAACCAAAAAAACAAAAAAATTAAAAATATCAACTTTAAACAGCTATAAAAAAAAATTGTGACTATTTTTCTAATATTTTATTAAGATATTAAGTAATATGTAGACACACTTCAGTAAAATTTTTAGACCTTAATGCTCAAAATTGCCTTTTTTATCAAACATTATATACCTACATAAAAACGAGAATTTTACAAAATATTTAAAGTCCTATATTTTGTAGAAAAATTAACGCAACGGTTCCAAAATTTTACCACATATATATATAGTACCAATATAAACACCCATTCAAATTTTCAAGTCTCTAACTTAAAAATTGCCCGAGTTATCGTGAAATATTGAAATCGAATTCGTATAATCTCAGTTTTCTTGAAAAATGCAGTTTTTTCGTTGTTTTTTCTACATCTTAGGATCAATTATAAGAAATTCGAAAAATGAACTAAATAAAGTAACAAATACTTCCACTTTCCAACCGGAAAAATATGCTATTTCGGATAGTAAAAGTGTCTTCATACTTAAAAACAAACAAAAAAAAATTATATTTTATTATCTATACGAGATTTTAATATTATTTAAATATTTAACAATTTTCGGGGGGGGTTACAATCCCCAAACACCCCCCCTGGATACTCCATTGAACATTGATAATAACTATTGGCGCACAAGAGTACATAACAATATAACATTATGATAAAATAATCAATTGAAATTTATGTTTATATTTTTTTTTTAATAAAAAGTTCAAAAAAAAAAATATACGAATAACGTGAATTAACTTTTCGCCACGAATAGTCTCTGTACTCCGTATGTAAATATATTGAAATTAAACGTCTAAACGAAAATTATTTCAAACTTTTATATAGGTACATTAATTTCCAAACCAACGTATTCGACTGATTTGAATACATACAATTGTTAATAAATATTACAATCGCGTAAATGCAAATTACGCAGTATTATATAATATTATATCGCTCACGACTTTACGAGTTACGATTATATTATGTAAAATTTGGTTAGTTTTGATTAAAATTAGAAATTTAATAATAATTGAAAAATTTAAACAATACAAAACAGTCGTTGATAGTAATAAAAAAAAATTGATTTTTTTTTTAGAAACCGCCTTTTTTGTTTAACCTTTACATCAAATTTTCACTATTGTAATTTTCATAACGTATAAGTCGAGGTATAAGTAATAATAAACAATATTTCCATAATATACCTTTGGTTCATAATAATATAATTTATTATTACTTCGGTATAGCGTGACTTGTTTAAAAAAAAAAAATTATGCGGAATCGGGAATATCATTACGTGCGGGTTGACTAATAAAATCAACAACAAACGGGGGTGTGGGAACAGTGTGCAATGGAATAGACCGACCGAAAACGTCAAAAAATAGTCAAACGAACGGCGGAATAGAGTTCAAAAACCTTAAAATACGAATTGTATATAAAATTGATACGCAAATGCGCCACGAAATGTCGTGTGCGACGAATAAAAAAAAAAAAAATATGTTTATAATATGTGTAATTATTTCGAATCGTTTATTTTTCCATTTTAATACGGTCTGATCTCTGATAGTATTATTTTAATTTTATTTTTTCACAATATTTTTGAAAACTATTGGATGTCATGTTACTCCACGAAGCCACAGACTACGATTGCATATTACATTATTATGTTTGTGAATGCGTGATAAAACCTTTTCGTTAATTTTTCTAAAAGAAATAAGAACTTTGAATAATTCCTAAAATTCTTATTTTTATCTATATGTTTGATAAAATTGGCAATTTTGGGTTTTAAAGTGTAAAAATCAAATGATTCGTTCAGCACAAATGGCGATATAAAAAATAATAATCACTACTTTAAATCCAGCGACGATTACTGAAAGTGTAGATGAACTCGCAGGTTGTATAAAATAAGTAAATAATGCTGGTGAATTTTTGATGAATGAAACTTGCAACGTCGAAACACAGTCAACAATTTCTGAAATAAGTCTTCTTGAAAGATGTGGTGTACGGCGTGTTGGTCGTCGAGACTACGAACCAACACTGTTTGCTGGTTGGTCTTGTTGGGTCGTATTTATAACCTTTCGAGTACGATCTCCAGAAAGGCTTTTCCCACGGTTCGATGCATTATGTCGTGTTAATGAATAGTTAATGTTTATGTTTAGGCAAAATAATATACCTCGTAGGTAATATTGATTTTCCCACGAGTCGATCAATTATATTTAATTATTATTATAAATAATTATCTTTTATTCTGTACATAGAGTAATCGTGCGAACGGGTGTTAACACCTGAATCTATAGACTTAGATGAACCCCTACTTTCCTGCCTTCACTCTTATATTATAAACAGGTCCACCTCTTCTTACCACTTTACACCTTCATCTGGTGTACCACACGCTGCTATTCTTCCTCCACTCCTGTTTTATTTATTCGTGAATTCAGCCCCTTCCGTCCTTCAGCATGATGCCAACTCCTCATATTTGCTGATGATATGAAAATTTTTCTCCGTATCGAATCCTTCTTCGAATGTCATCTTCTCTCAAAACGACCATCAGCGTTTAGTGTCACGGGGTGAATTTTTGGGACTTGATCTTAACATTCCTAAATGCTCAGTAATGACTTTTTGTCAGACTAATGTTGCATTCAATTATACTTACTCCGTCAACATACCGCCTTGAAAATTTGAAATAATTCTGTAAAATATTTAGGATTTACCCTTTAACGTAACCTGTCCCCTAATATACACATCCAGTTAATCTGTTGTAAGGCTCTTAAGCTGCTTGGCTTCATAAATCGTGTCTCTACTGATTTTCAGTATTAAAAACTCTTTTCTGTTCCTTAGTTCGTCCACTCCTTGAGAATGGAACCATACTCTGGACCCGTCCACCGCCTCTTCACGGAGTATGATTGAAAGGGATCAAAGAAAATTTCTTCGTCACTCTGCCTACAAATTAAATGTACCCTGTCCACCTTACAATTACACACCAATCCAACGCCTCTTTTCCTAGAAAGTCTCGATGACCGTCGCCAATCAGCAAACATAGAATTTCTTTCTAATCTTCATTCCTTAAAATTGAGTCACGAATACTATATCGTGTTTCATTTAATGTCCCCTGCCGCCACACATGATTATCTGTTCCATTTTACACATACATACACTTCTCTTCTGCTAATTTCTATCTTAACTCACCGATCATTCGTCGTATGCACATTCCAAATACTTACCCTTCCCTCTCTCTCTAATATTGTGCCTGGTTTTCCTCTGAGCTTATAATATTGTTTTTTATTATTTAATGTCATTCTTGTATCATAGGGTTCGTGCCGTATTATAGAAATAAATAAATAAATAATTTGAATATTCACTTTATTAATATATGACTGATGGAAAATCATATTGATGTTTTAATCAGAAATTTTGATAAATAATACAAATAAAAGAATCAAAAAGGAACCTTATATTCTATAAATGTATACACTTTGATTTACATTATGTACATAATATCGTATTGTTCACAAAAAAAAAAAAAAAATAATAATTAAAAAATAAAATAAATAAATAGTAAAAATAAAAAGAATCAGTATAAAAATGAGAGGGCAGGCCAAATACAAAATTAATTGGATTTATTTTTCTAAACTAATTATACAATTTACAATACAAATGTTTACATGTTGATTATATTATATAATACTAATGTATATGATCACAGCATATGTCCATCATATAAAATTATGACAAACCTATTGTTATAGGGATACCTATTATTTATTGTTTTCAAATTTAACCTATATATATATATACAACTACATAAACCATGAAATCAAAATGAGCTAGTGTTAGCATAAATACAAAACTATTACTGTAATGCATATATGTTACAAACTTTTGAATGTACAAACTGCAAATTTGATTTGCCATAAGTAGTATTAAATTAAGTTACATAATATTAGACAATTAACAATTACATTAAAAAATGAATTACTACATTGAATTATGGAGAATAAACCCTAATATAAATTAAATATTATATATAAATAATAAAAAAATACATAATATTGATACACGATACACACGAATGTTACATTCAAGAACAAAATGACAAGAATTATATTTGAAATTAATACAAAACAAAGGAGTTGTCTAATAATAAACCAATCACAATTAAATAAAATTGATATATAAATAAAGAACTTAATTTATAGAAACCCAAAATAATATTATATAAGTGTTACTGTAGTTAAACTATAGTATGCACTATTTCATTGGTTAAATTTTATTTAGTATAAAAACTTTAAGTATTGTTGTTTCAAAGAAACTGTAATGAATAATAAATTTGGAAATTATATTTTTTTCCTACTAAGTAATTTATTCATAAATAGTAAAGGAAGGACAGAAGTATTAAGTATATTTAAAACAAAGAACAAATTTAACGTGATTATAAGAATTTAAAAACTATAACATTTCAACAAACATACTTCATTTTGATTATAACTACATTAATAAGTTTTATTTAATAAACTGATTTATTTATTTTTATATATAGTTTGAAAAACCAATTTATATAATATATATATATATGAGAATATTATAAAGTATAAATTTATATATATTAAAAAACGTTATATTAAATATTTTTTTTCAAATCTTTAGTTTTAAAATTTAGCAGCACGGTTTTAACAAAATACTATAGTAATTACAAAATAAATATTTAAAGGTAAATGGAATTTGGTTTAACTTAATAATAAGTTATAACAATATAATTTATAATCAAATAATATACTATATTATTTAAATAATTTTGAAAACAGTTAAATAAGCATGAATTTAATACTTGAATTAAATAATCCAAGATAGCTCTAAATTACAATACGAGTATTTCATAATTCTTCTTGGCTCCTTTTTACTAATTAAAACTTCCAAAGAACTGTTTTTGTATAAACATTATATAATAAGTCAAGAGTATGAATTAAGATTGCACAAAAAAAAAAAAAAAACAAAAAAATTATGTTTATATAATATAAGCTATCTATGCATGTGTTTAAGGTTCAAATTTTGTTAACTAATTTATAATTAAATTCATTTTTTTAGTATAATAAATCTACCTACCACAGGTGATTAGAATATCAGGTCATAAGAATAATAGTTATCGAATTAAATCTAATGTTATTCCCACCAATTTTGTAAAATGAATTTCTAATTATTCTATTTACGTAAAAAAAATTATTTATCATATTCAGAAATTATATAAAGATTTCATAAGATATTAAATATCAGGTATTTAAGAGTAATTAATATTATTTATAGTAATATAACATAATATTTTTAAAAATCTCAATCTAACCTAACATAAAGCTATATCCATTGAATTCTAAATAATAATTTAATACACATATTTTCAATTATTTGATACCTTGAGATTAAAATTTAGTTTAACTAATTAATGATAGACCATGATTAAACATTTGATGAAATTGTAAATTTAATTTAATTTATTATAATCTATATTTAAAAAACAAAAATATTCACATGACTGTATTTGGCGATAAAAAATACAAACTGAACAACCAGTCTCAACTCTCAATCAGTCTTAATTAAATTATTTGAATGTGGATAGGTAATAAAATTTATAATGTATCAGAGAAAAATAAATCTATTTATGATTTTTATAAATCATAAATTAATCATTACCATACATTAGTTCAATCAAATAATATAGAGAAAAAGAAAAATTAATTGCACTTTTAAATCAATGAGAAAAATAATAGTTAACTTAATTAATTTAAACAGTAGAACTATATGAAATTAAATTTAAATTATTCCTAAATTACAATATATTAATATGTTTTAGAAGTATATAACTTCTTTTAACGTTTATTTAATAAAAAATAATTTAAAAATATTAGTATTCAAGTTACTACAAGATTTAATTGATTTTTAATTATTTATATTTAATTTTTATTACTATATTTTTATGATGATAATGAATGATGTTAATAATATATTTGTCTACATTTTAAATTTAAGAAAAGTACATGGAAATATATAGAAATATTAATTTTAGATGGATACATTAAATACAATTATTTTTTTCAATGTAAATATGCACAAATAAGAAATTTTCATTTTTATAATATAAAACAATTGTTCTTATAGCTAACAGAAATGTTTTAACCACATTCAAATAATAAAATAAAAATTAATTTCATTTTATTTTATTAATTGATAATTGTTGTAAATATGTAATTATTAAATTATTTAATTTATTTACTACTTTTATTATACAAATTAAAAATAATAAATAACTTTTGTCATTGAAATGTTTTCAATTTAAAAAATATAATTATGTTAATCATTATGTATTATAATTTTATTATTGCATATAAAGATACCAAGAATTGAATAAAGATCTCAATGTATTGCTTTTTTTTTATAGGACTAGATAATTCTAAATTTATTTTTTTTAAATTTATTTTACTAAAAATACTAATAGTTACCTTAAATACTAATTTAAAATTTGTTCTTAAACTTAATTTTTTGATCATTTATAATGCTACTTGAAGATTAAGCATATTGCTATTCAAATATGTATTGAAAAATAAATTGAAAAAAATTAAACATTTTAAACAACATACTTGTTTTAATAAAAATATTCATATTTCAAATATAATTAATTTTTAAAAACATTTTGAAAATTAATACAATTTTTTTTTTTAGACTAAATTTATTAATTTTCAAAATCTTTAACTTCATTTGGAATATTAATATTACATTTTTATTCAAATAAGTATATTGTTAAAAAGTTTATATAGATAGACAATTAAAGTTTAATTGTCTAACTATAAAGAGATTTTTATATTTTACAAAATTAGAATTATGTCAATTAATAAATGCTTTAAGGAATTTAAATAAATTATGAAATTTCTCTTTCATTGTATGAAGATGGAAACTATTTATGTATCAATATTAATTAGAAATTAAGAATTATTAACAATATATGAATTTTTATCAATTATTACTTAGTTAAATAAATATTTGTTTATTAATGATATTACTATTAGATAGGCATGTTCAAGGTTTAGCAGTATAAAAGTATATTTACATGTTATGAAAAACTATTAATAGGTACCCTCCATTATAGGCTATCAACAATCATATGAATAATGTTGAATATTTTGAGAATTGTACACATCATTTTGCTCAGGTTGCAAATGACATACAACTGTCTGGCCGTCTAGTACAGCAATTGTTCTAGCAGTTTGTTCTTTAAGTTGCTGTCTAAATGCTGCATTAAGAGCTGTGTGAAAATTATGAGTTTCTGGATTTTGTGTAGGTGCCATGATAAGTGGCCTGTGATCACCATAACTTTTTGATGACTGTCGACTCATATCACTGTTTCTGCGGTTATCTTCATCACTTAAGTCAGAAACCAGTGCAGCTTGTTCTCGCTCCCGTTCACGTTCTCGTTCTATCTCTTCATACACTGGATCATCTAGACCACCAGAAGCTGATATGCCACCCATTATTTCAGAGTATGTATGATTCCATGGACTAATGGCTCGTACACCGCTTACTCCAACATATTTTTTTGTTGCACAATTATTGTCAAAACCATCAACAATGGTATTAGAACGCAGTGAACATATATTTGGTGGTCCTCGATTACTATGTATATATGTAGGTTTATTTAAAGTAAAACAGTTATCTTGAAGGTTTGGTTTACTCTAAATAAATAGAAATAATATATTAATTATATTTTGTATGTAAAAAATATTAATTAAATATAATTACCTGAGATGACTGTTTATGAAGAGTACCACTAAAAACAGCAGAACTTGTTGGCAATTTCGTTCGAGTATAACTTTTTTGGCAAGAACGAGAATATGGTAACGTTGCACCACAAATGCCAGATTTTTGCTCGTCATTAGATATTGAATTATCCACATTGGGCAGGTCCACTTCATTTTGAATATCTATCACTCTTGTTACAGCATGCCTCTCATGAGGTTGATGAAATGTCTAAGTAATATTAATTATAAAAATATAAATGTATTCTCTATCATGACAAATTAATTGCACATAACTTGATGAACATTTTTATTTATTTTTATTTTTGGTTGTGTTAAAATAGAATTGCTGAGTAAATAACTTATCTAGAACCTAAGGGTATCAATATAATTCTAACAATCAATGATAGTTACTTGGAGAAAAAAATAGTAAATCTTGGTCAGGTTGGACTGGCACTTTTTATTTAATATATTTTACAAAAAATAGGTAATACTTAGTACAAGTCCATGAAAACAATATAATATTATTATTATATTATCTTAGTTAGTAATTTTAAATGAAAGAAGTTATGACAAACCTAAATTAAAACTTTATTTAGCATCAGTACAGTGAACAATTATTTGAAATTTATCTATTATAGACTTGTGTTCCAAAGAAAACACAAGATAAATGGTGAAAAACGGAAAGGAAAGAAAAAACTATTTAATGTTAAGACCTTGAAATGCAAGTCTTTAGATATGTTTAAAAATAAGAAAAATATTGATGTTAATCAAATATAATAATAGTGAACAATAATATTACAAATCTATAATAAAATTGAACATTTAAAATTTTTTAAATTTTAAATTTGACACAGAAATTACAGTAGGGAAATAATTAGAACCCCAGTAACATTTTTGGCCCCAGGCACCCAATCAGACTGTCTATAATAGTTCTATACAATAATAATATAATATACATTTTCTTAGTAAAAAAAAAAAATTCTATTCTCCATAAATCATAAATTAAAATAGTAACAGTATAAAATAATAGTAATAGTGTAATTCACTATAAAACCATATTAATTTATTCTCTAATTATATTAACAATATAAAATATTCTTACATTCATTCTATGAGATGACAAAGAGCGCGGAGTTGATGATTCGGCTATACTGCCCTGACTGTTTTGACCTACTGATGTACCATATAGACTAGTTCGCTGATTTTTATAATTTAAATTCGTTTCCGGTGCAGAATTTATATAACAACATTGCCACGGTAAAAACGAAATTATAGTTAATTCCGAAAAAACCTTATATACCTAAAAAAGTTCACATATTTCAATTTTATATTTAGATATCAAGATTTTTATTTATAAAACTAACCGAATTATTTTTAATGCAGTAAAGCACAATTATTAACAACCCTTGTGAACAATTAATTGCAGAAAATGTATATAACATAAATGTGGAATATGAAGCAATATAAAGGAATGCCAAAGTCCATGTGAGTGTTATAAATACAAATAATAATATTGCACTTTTCAACCACATTCTATAATTATTAAAAATATATTAATTAAAATTAATAATTATAACAGAATATTATTTAATATAGACAATGAAACTTACTTCAGGGATGTTATTTTAACATTTTCTTTGCATTTCACAGACATCAAAGTAGAATTACTTTTTATAATATATAATGATAGACACAGAAAGACTAGATTTATCTAATAATAAATAAATTTAATTATAAAAAAAATCATTATTATTATATAAAATATAAATAAAATGAATACAACTTACAGAAACTACAAACATTATACTATAAATAATAATAGTATTTGCTTGAAGGCAATAAGAATTATTTGTATTATAGTACATAGGATCCATATAACAAGCTATAATAACAACTGTCAATGGAACTCCATAACCAATTAAATAATACAAACGTATTTGCAGTTTTTCAGAATCAAAAGCTTCAATTAATGTGGCATATAGATGGAATCCTAAAAATAAAAATAATTTTTAATTAAATTAGTAATATTGATTTTATAACACTTATAAAAAAATTCATAGAATACACAATTAAATATATATTTCTTAAAAATCATATACCCTAAAATTAAATTATTTTAAACTTGAAACTTATACATCATACCCAAGAAACCATATTTGATTGAGCCCTTGAACCCTATTGTTTCCCATTCCAATGAACTCATGTAAAAACTTTGAAACAACAAGTATTAATTTACACGCAAAAACACTTTTGATTATATATCAATCAAATTATTTTTAATAAATGAATAATTTATTAAAATTCATTACGTGAAAATATTTTATAATTGAAAAATTTCTATAATAACAATGAATATTGTTAGTATAGTGTGGTAAATTTAATAAATTTAAACTTGTTAGCATAATGACATTATTGATTATTTATATATAATTTTATATGATAATAAATATTTAACAACAATCAATCCTAAAAATTAAAGGCTCAAAAGACAAAATATATGATACTTTTCAACACTTCTATATACACAATTAGGTTAGTTTAAACAAAAAATTAAAAAATACTTATATAATTAAATTATAATATATAATATTTAGTACATAAAAATTTCATAAATTTTGGTTAAATCATCATGAATATGTAAAAAATAGGCTACAAATAAAAAAAAACATTAATTTTAATTTTAATTTAAAAAAAATTTATTTGATTAAAATTATAATTTAAAACAATTAATTGTTTCTATTCACTTTAAAATTTGTTTTTTTAATATTTATAGTTTATACCCTTTTCAATGTTAATTATATAACTATGAAATAATCTACTTACAAAATATCTATTATATTGAAACTATAAATATAAATTTTAACTTAGGTAACCAACAATTACTAAAATATTGAATAAATTAATAAAACTATGAACCACAAACAACGATGGGGATATTTCAATACATCAATAATTAGCATTACTTTTATAATCTTTATAAAATATGATTCCATTTTCAGTAATTATTTATGTATAAATAAATAATAAATTATAAAATAATGGTCATAATAATAATAATTAATTACTTAATTTCAACTTAATTAATATTAGTAAGTAAACCAGTAGTTCCCAACCGTTTTTTATTACATCTCCCTTATATATTTTCAAAAATATCATATACCCCTTCCCTTAAATTAGAAGTTAGACCACCTTTTTTTAGTAATCCATACAAATAAATTTTGCAAATAATGAGTAATTACCGGGGTAATTATATATTATACAACTAATGACTGACTTATTTATTTTTTTCATTATTTAAAAAAAAATACAAATCAACTTAATAATTAATAATATTTTTATATTTTTGTATACAATTTTATAAATAATATTAAATACGATAGTAAAATTAATTTAATGAGAAATTTGGGTTTATTTTCTTACCAAAATGACATAATTAACAATAAAATTCCCGTTATTTCATTCAAGCTATATTCCTCTTTTAGTATTTAAAATCCCTTCTGGGGGGGGGGGGAATTCCCACAGAATGGGAACCACTGGACTAAACTATAAATGTGATTTAATCAATAAATTGAAAAATAGTTTGTTTAAATTAAGTTGTCAGTATGACAGTAATTCAGTACCATAATATGTATATTACTGAGAATACTGTATTTATGAGATAAATTAAAATAAAATGATAAAAACAAAATTTTTAATGCTACATACACTATGTTATGAAACACTTTTGTACAAAAATTCATAATTAGTTTATATGAAATTAATTTATTTGTCTATTAAACTAGAATTGTGGATCAATGTAAAAAAATATAATTGTACAAATAAACAATATTATAACTTTAAACTTAATTTTGTTTTTAATTCATTACTTAAATATCCAATAAAATTAACAGTATATTATTAGTATAAACACAATAGTTTAAAATAAACTTAAAATAACTAATTTATAGTTTACAATATATAACTAAAATGTATTAAAAGAATCAACTAATTTTTCTATACCTTCAATGAGAGTCCATGTAAATGAGCACAATAATAAAACATGTAAAATTCCAGCTATAATTGTGCAAATAGATACAATATTATCTTGGGTTATTCCAAACATAAAAAAACATTCAACCAAAAAGAGACAGAAAAACACATTTTTCAAAATGACTGTTCGATTTGACTGTAAGAAAAAAAAATGTATAAAATAATGTAAACTAATAATAATGTAATAATGCAACTAGTTTTTTTCTAAATTATAATATTATATAAATGTATTTACTTTTACAGTTAATTGAAGAGTAATTGCAGCTAACAGAAAACAAATCCCAGAAAATATACAACTTATATAAATGACCATATTATTTGATGCAATACTTAATGGTTCACTACCAGGATTTTTAAAATCCATTAATATAGCAAAATTTGTTAAATGATTACATTGACATAATGTATGAGTTTGATTTGAATATATAACTGAACAGCCTTCTTCAGACCATCCACTACAAACAAATAACAATAAATTAATTATTATGAACAAATTATTAATAGTACTTATTGAATTTAACATTATTTTTTTAATGACAATATGAGCATCCTCAGTAATTGAATTTTATTAAAATCATTAATAAAAGTATAATTTTGTATTTATATAAGAGAGTTATACTCTCTTTACTATTTTTTAAATATATTATTGAGAAAACAACTTACTTTTCTGTATAATCCCAAAAGACACATGTAGGATTACTAACATTGTCAACCTGAAGGTGTTGAAAACATAATGTTACTGGCTGATGTAATTGAATATGTTTTCCTTTACCAAGTGATGCTGATACAATTTTACTATTTATTATACGTATACCATTAGTTGTTTGAGGTTGTAATATATTTTCTAGACTATCAAATGCTATATACACAAGTCTTATAAACCCTGCCTCACTATTCTCAAGTAAAGCTGTTTTATGCAATTGTAACCAAGTGTTATTCATGAAAAATCCATTATGGAATGTATCTGAATGTGGGAAGACTTCAGTGTCAACGTTTTGTGTAGATATAACTCTTATACTTAACACTGAAAAAAAAATATATATACATATAAATTATCAGTTATAAATGAATAAAAATTAAAAATCAACAAATAAATTGAACGGTGCGAGGGTAAAAGGAAATAAGTCTAAAAACACTACTTTTTAGTAATTTTAAAAATTATTAATTTTTATAATTTTTTAATGTTTTAGACAGTTTTTTTATTTCCCAAAAGTAGTGTTTTTGGATTTTTCCTTTTACCCACGCACTGTACAATTGATTCAAGGTTTCTTACATATATTTTGAACACTATGAGTTATTGTTTTTTCTTTCATCATAATGTCAGCAAGGAGGAATGAATTCTCCTCTAGACCAATAAGTAAATTTGTTGCCACACGCATTTGTTCATTAAATGTAAGATCTCTCCAAGAAGGATATTGAGAAACATTAAGCAAATTACTACCAATTCGCACTACACATTGTAATAAATCAGTAACCATTGCTTCTTGTTGTTGCTTATCAGGAAATGTAATCATATCTTTTTCCATTTTTTGAGCAACATCTCTTAACATTTTTGTTGTTGTCATCATATCACCACCATATAAAGGTTTACTATCAGTCACCTAGAAATTAAATGTATAAAATAAAAAATAAATAACTATGTTAAAAAATTTTAATTTATTTGGTTTTCTTTAGACAAAATTAAAAATAATAATACATATCAGTAAATAAAGTTAAATTTATTTATTTTAAAACAGATTATATTATACTCTTATATTCCAACATAATCTACTATTCAAATAGTTTTTAAATATTATAGCATATCAACCAAGAAATGTACTATATTAAAAAATAACAATAATAATAATATAACAATTATAATAAAAAATTGAAAATGGTATGGGAATTTACATAATTAAATACATTAGTTTGGAATATTCTAATTTATAATTCGCTCTTAACAGCACAGCAATTGAAAACATGAAGTTAATGCAATTATTCTATTCATAATTATAAATAATTATATATATATATATATATATATATATATATATATATATTATACCTGTGAAAGGTCATTTGCAATGCTGATAATAGAATCTCCCTGATGAAGTCTACCTTCTAAACTTGATAACCAAACTGAACGACATTCAGAAAGATCTGGTGTTGGAGGTGATCTAAATGTTACGCCTTTAATAAAAGTTTGACAACGCCATCTATAAAATATAAGTTAAAAATAAATGTATATAAATTATATTACTAATGAATTTTATAGTATTTTTACTTTGCAACACCAGCTGCTCCTCCAGGGCATGGTTGTACAGCTTCATCTCCTGATTTAGTCCAGTTCCAAAATAAACTCCTCGATGTTTCTGGAGGACAAGAAAACGATAGTCTATCATCCATTCCTTCAACGTCAATTATGCTTAATTGTGGTGGTAAATCACTAGTAGGTACAATCCATTCAGTTGTTATTACATCTACTATAATAAAAATATTTAAAACTCATATTTTAAATAATAAAATTATATGTACTTATATATACCTACATAATATATATTTTTAATGTAAAAAACATTTTCATTTATTAAGTATTTTAAAATAATGGACAATTTTATTGTATGAGAAGATATAAATATAAATAGTCATATGAATAATAATAATTTGCAAACTTTTATAAATAGTCAATTTATTTACTATATATTATTACTATATAATATTATACTAAACTAACAAATTTATATCTGAAATTACTTGAAAGTATACAAAATTATATTATAGTAATATCAATGACAATGTTTATATAACAGAAAGATGTATTTTTTAGAGCGAACCAACAGATCTTTCTCTACATATATTTATTTTCAATTATATAGGTAACTTTAAATATCATGACTTAAACTCAATACATAATTTATATGCAGATTGTAAAATTCTTATACTTATTAAAAAATATATTATATAATTTTTAATATATATATATATAAATAAATTTTTATAATATAATATTTTTCCCAAAAATAATATTAAATGTTAGATTTTTGACTTTCAAAAATATAACATAATATAAAATAAATAATAAATAATTCATACTTGATTGATGTTGTTCATGTTGTTCTCTTTCAGTCTTAGTATTACTTTCATTAAAATTATTTTCAACAACAGAAACTTCTGCTGGTGCTGATGTACTTGTACTTGTGGTAGTTACTGATACTGATACTGATTCTTCTTCTATACTAGGCCCAACAATATCCTCTAATTGTGGTGATGATAAAATTGGTGAAATTGGTGTTGCAGGTTTAAGAGTTAATAATTTATCTGCATTCCAAACACTGGGTGGTGATGTTATTAACCATGGTGGATTTGGTCTTAATGTTGTAGTAGATAATGATGCTAAATAATTGAATAATTTATATATTAAAATGATTAAACAACAATATAATATTATGACTATTAAAATACCAGGAATACAATGATATTGTGCCTCTAGATATTTCATGGTGCCAGGGCATGGATCAGAAAATAAACTTGTGTTTGCTTGAATACTGCAGTTTCTTTTTTCGTTACATCTACAATAAAATTAATTATTATTGCTAATTTAACCCGTCATCAGTCACGTCTATATTTATAACACGGTTAGTCGCGTATGACCGCCGCGCTCACTCTTCTTATTTTTACTTTTAAAAATGGTATGATTAATTATAAATAAGAATTTTGTTATGAATAATTGAGTATCGCCATATTATTAAATAACATGAATACCTGATTCCTGATACATTATAATTACTTTCTTTATTACACGATACACAAATAATAATACATATAAAATATGTGTAAAAACATTTTACAAAGATAGTGTCGCATATGAGTGCCGCTCACTTTATTGGAACTGAACTGACAAGTTCAATCTATTGTAATTTCAACAAAATATTACGGCTTTGGTTTTGGTTTTTCTATTTATAGAAATATTTCCAAGTATGGTAAGATAAGGTATACAATAGTATCTAAAATGTTTAAATTATAATAACCAATAATGGCTAAAATAGTAATTGAATGAGCGCCGCAGTCAAACGTAACTAATGACGAATTAATCAAAATAAATAATTTAAATAATTAGTTAACCTGGCTTGCAATAAAGGTAAAGTATTTGTAGACATGCAGTTGACACTCCAATCTGTGTTTCCATGGTCATTGCATACAGTAATAGAATATCTACCATATATAGCTCTATCCAAATGAATAATTTCACCATCTCTACATTCAAGTTTAAGAACTTTTCCTTCACAGGCATAAACAGTATCATAACGAGCAGTATCTGTAAATTAAAAAATAACAGTAAAATATTGGTAGTTAATTAATTTTTTATTAATAAAAATATCACATAATATGTACCTTTTGTTAAGGTGACAGAAAACAAAATGGCCAACAAAAAGAATATAAGTTTTACATTTACACTGTTCAATCTTGCCATCTCCTATTAGACCAACTAAATATAAAAAATAAAATAATAGTAATTTAATTTAAATCTGGTAATTTATTTGTATTATATACTACATAATTTCACTAGGAAGTTAATAAATATATATATATATATATAAGAATGGTTAGGTCTTAGTTAATGCACAGCATTTATTGAAATCTAACATTAGATATCATTCCATCACAATTATAAACAATATCAACATATCAACAATCGTAACAGGTTATACAACAAAACAATATATACCTATGTTTAAATAATAATGTTTTATGCAGTTCAAAATGTCATCCAGATGATGCATGTATAAATAAATAAATCGTACATAATCTTCTTATAAATATAATAATTAATCTATTAATAATTTATAATTTTGTCGTGACTAAATAAGATGTGAATTAATATTTTAAATATATCGTATTGTATTTTTTAATTGTAATTTATAAATTTATGATGTATTATATAATAAAATAATGTAAATAAGTTAAATACATACACATTTTCATACACTAACTGTATATCCATAATTATTTTATATAGGTAATATCTAGTTTGTATACAGAAAACTAATTAAAGTTTTTATTTTTACAAGAATTCTATAGTTAACTGAAATTGAATGTTATTTTATAAAATACCTAGTTATTCTATATATTATCGTAATTTCATACAATAATGCTAACATATATAAATAACAATTTAAAGTCCATTTATATAAAATATTTTATTCCATAGAATAATAATAATAATAATAACAACTCTATTTTATTATATAAATTACAATTTTAACAATCCAAAAATAATAAAGTACTTTTTATTATATTTTAAAATTTTAATACATAAGAATATAACATGAAATCATCTAGAAATAATGTAATTATTAGTAAATTCAAAATGATTTATAATAAAGTACTCATAATTAAGTTATAGATAAGTACAAACACAGCCAAACATAATGTAGATATAATACCTATCTATAATTATTTCTAGAATAGTAAACTAATGACTTAAGGCTATAACACTTCAGCGTTTAAGCGTTACCAATCAGAGACAAGAAAAAACAAATATTGATAAAAATACAACTTGATTATAAAACGCAGAAATAATTCAACTTTTAAAGATAACAATGAGCGTTTACTATAACATTTATGTCATTAATGATAACGTGATAACCAAAATTTTGGGATTGGAAAATGCTGGATATTTTCAGATTATACACGCTAAATGCTAAACGCTGAAGTGTGAATCTGCCTTAAGTGTTTGTCTTTGATAAAAACATTGATCTGATTACCTCATAATCAAATATTTCAGTAAAGAATATTATACATCATGTACTTTTTAAAAAAAAATTCAAATAGTTCTATTAAGCTGTAAGATAACTAACCAATAAATTTAAAAAAAATTGAGAAAATGTGTGTTTCTAGAATCTAGACTCTAGAGTGTCATAGAGAAAGATAAATTTAGTCATGACACTTCATTTAAAAAAATATTGAAAATAATAAAACAAATTGTTGTTTTGAATTACAAATTTAATTTAATTATGAAATTAACAATATTATGTTCTTTAATTTGATTATTAAAAATATGTTTTTTTATTTATATAAAAAAAATTATTTATTTTTATTTATCTTTAAAAATAAATAGACTTGACTTCACATATTTATTAAATAGATTATTAAATTAATATTTTGTAATTCTTGAAAAATATCTTATTGTTTACCTTTACTTTTTTAATTTTAAATAAAAAAAAAAATAACTAGTATAATGTTAAAGAATATAATTTAAGAATCATTTTATTAAATTTAATTATTTATCATTGATCTTAAACTTTAATAATACATTATACTATACCATTTCACCTCAAATATTGTTCTTTCTTCTAAGTTGAAGGGATAAAGAAAGATATGTATCACCAACAGATCTACCTTTAAAAATGTTTATTATACTAAATGGACCTTATTATTGTAAAACATATTTTTTCAAGTAAAGAAAATAAATATTTGTCTCATAAAACATTTTTTTTTTTTTTTTTTTTATGCTGAAAATAATATAAATAACTATATTATTTATATTTTTATACGATTGGTATTTGATTTTAACATTTTATTGAGGTCTAATAATAATTAATCTATATATATCAGTGATCTCACTAAGATATTTGATAAGAACAAATATGATTTTTGATAATTCTTAACATTATTTTATTAAAGATATGAATTGATATTAATAATCTTATTATGATAATAATCAATTAATTTAATTATATAATTTAGCAAACAAATTTTTATTACTTAATATATATATATATATATGGGTAATATATGGGTAATTCAATAAAATTTAAAAATAGTATAAATTATTTTCAATGTAGATATTACATTTTTCAATAATATTACATAAAATAAGTATTTTAACAAACTTTAGAACAGCTCAATTAATTTTAGTGTGGGCCATATCAAATTTATAAATAGACCGCGTAATAGGTACCACTAATCTATATAATATAAATACCATCTACATATTAATTGCTGTATTACAATATACGTAACTAATTATATCAGTGAATCTTAAAAGAAATATTTTAAAATATTAGATAATGGTATTGTGATTAACCAACTCAACCACAACTATACCTACCATTTTATGTTATATGTATTTTATTAATTTTATATTTACATTTATTTAACAAGGTACCCATTTATTAACTAATACCAAAATGTCTACACAACTTGCTGTGAAACGTGATTTTCAAAAAATAAAAAATTCTAGTACTGATTGGTAGAAAATTATGGCTAGGCCTCTAGTCAATTGCAATTTACTATATAGTTGAACTCAATCCCTCCTAGAGCCGTGATTTATCATGTTTCACAGCAAGCTGTGAAGGCACCTTTATATAACATAAATAAATAATATTTTACTTTAAATTAATTAAATACAAATAAATATTCTATAGGTACAGTTATCATGTATTTTAAACAATAGATATCTCTTATTAGTTATCAGCAAAAAAAAAAAAAATTAATTAGGTACCTAAATAATAATAATAATTAGCTTGATAAATATTCATATATTATTATGTAAAATTTAATATTATTTTTATTTTGAACATATAGGTATTTACAAATATTTTTTTAATTTATTAAGTAAATACAATGTAATTTAAAAAATTTACTAGTTATTTTAGTAATTGACATGAAATTTTCAATTTTGCAAAAACGGAATATTTATTTATATTTAAAACATATCTACTCCTTAAAATAAAATTTTTAACTTAATCTTTCATATTTAGGTACATTAATGACTACCTTTTCTTTTTATTATCTATAGCATATTAATATCTAAATCTAAGTATGTCTAGACTATATACTTTAGACAACTCAATATATTGTATACCTATATCTACCAACAGAATTTACACAATTATATTTAGGTATATTTTCTTTCATAATTAGGTAAACCTATGTTAAATCACTAAAAATACAATTTTGAAAATAGATAACACCTGTATTATATAATTTAGTACCTAATTAATTAATAATTATGACAGAAATCAAAACAATATTAATTTATTTTTAAATGGTAATTTTATAATACCTATCACTAAACAATTTGATAATACCTATAATATACAAAACCTAATACCTAAGTAATACTTTTAAATTTATCATTTATATAAATAATAAATATAATACACCTATAGGTAGAATACATATCTAATTAATAATACAAATTTTCATTTTAAATTTCCCCAATTAAATTATAAAATATAACAATTAAAAAAAATAAATAAATAAAAAAAAAATTGCTTAGGTTATTTTCACATTTATACTAATTAATTACATGTCGGGTATTTATTAATTTTTATACATTTTAAATAATTTCAAAAGTATAATTATTAATTCACTTTTAAACAGAAATATTAGGTAGGACAAATAAAATAAATAAATATACTTTTATAGATTGGTATCTTATTTATTATTATTTTATAAAATTGCATATAAAGAGATTAGGTAATTGTGGATATTATAATAGAAATAACTAAAAAGCACCCAAATCCCCAAAAATATATAGGTACCTAAACTTATATTTTATAAGTGCGTATTTCAATAACAATGTATCTTCAGCACCAAATGTAGACTGATCTGATTTGCGTGTTTTTCAGGTTATTACTATTTTTACATCGTTTAATACTTAAATAATATTTTATGCAAAGATTTAATAAGTACGTATTCAAAAACATTTCAGTTTAATATGTTATTAAAAATAATACCAATAATAATTTAAAAAATGTAATCTATATTATTTAAACACTGTTTTATTAAATATGATTACATATTACTATTCAATTAACTCAAATTTATTCATTCCAAAATAATTGGTATTATATATTTAGGTATATTGCATATACAATAAATTTCATTGTTAATTCATTTATTTTATAGGACTACCTTTATAAAAAATATTATTTATTAAATTTTATAATTAGTTAAGTAACTATATATTTTTATACACTTGATAAATATTAATTACTGTTATAATACTTAGTCTTCGTATAAAATACTACATTATTCTGTATAATAACAAGATTTTATCACATATTTATTGGTTAAATACTTTAAACGTACCTACCCAGAAATGATCATAGTAAAATAGTAAATCACACCTACATTAGTAAGAAACTCTTAATAAGAGTATACCTATAATTATTAATTAGTAATTACCTATAACTTATTTATTAACATCTCACTGTAAATACAACTATTTAATACTAAGTATTATTTATCTATCAATTTAATGGATTTTAGAATTGTTGCAGTTATAAATTTAAAAATAAATATTAAACATAAAAATACCTAGTAATTATAATTATTTAGGTACATAATATTCATAAGTAATAGGTAGGGTAGGTATAACAAAGTTTAGAACTTTAAATTGAATATTTAATCCCCGATTTAATCATTTATATTACAATAATTATTGTTTAGTTTCCAATCATTAATCAAATTTATTTCCAACATTAGGTAGGTAAGTATATTTATTCTTTATTTATTTTATTAAAATTTTATGAATAATTACATTGTATGCCTTATAAAGATAAATACAAATTTGACAATAATTTAATAGGTATTAGATATGAATAATAATAATAATAAATTATTTTATAAGTATGTATATTCAATTGGTTCAATAACCAAACTTTCAATTATTTAAAAACGAGAATAGGTATGTTCATATTTTAATATTATTCCAACCTTATAAACACTTGTTATTGATAAACAAAATAACATACAGGTAAAAGAGTTAACAAATTGTGACTTCTTACCAATAAGTAACAAATTTGTGAAATACAAATTGTGAATCTCATGCAAATTTTAATTAATAGTATTAATAAAGTATTTGTTAAATATCAAAATAGATTAATGTAAAAAATTTTACTTACATTTTATGTTCGCTATAATAATATGTGCTTTAATTCCATACTTTCTTTCGACTGAAAGTGGTGTTTACAAATATTTCTCTTAATTGTGCAACAATTGTTGTCGATCAACACACAGGCAACTTGCACATTGTCCGAACAACAGTTTACTGTGTGACAATGATTGATACGGATAGATTAATGGACATTTACCATACAATGAGTTACACGGTCAGTCGAAGACTGTCTTTAGAGGAAAACTTTTTTAGTTCGTATCTCGTACCATGGTAAGTAAATGATTGTGGCGACAATATCGACATTAGACACCACCGGAGATCCGTCGCTTCGCGAACGCCAGAGCAGCCAGAACAGCCAGAACAGTGACAGACGCGAGCTGTTAAGCACAAACAACCGTACAAATAATTGTCGTCGCCGTCGCCGACTAATTAATATCAGACGGACGGCTGGGACGTCACAGTCGGAGAGAACACAGCGATCGCCCGTCGTATTATTTCGTTTACGTCGGAGTCGTCGATACCACAATGATTTAACAAATGACTTCGGCGACGGCAATCATTCATGCAATAAATTACACTCGCTGTCTGCTATAATCGTAGTAGATTCCACGAGTAAGGCGACGATATTATCATTTAAACAAGACGAAACGCGACGAGATCGTACACCCGACTACACCCGACGTTCGAGTCGCCAATCGACAGGACAACATAATAATAATAATAATATCATTTTATCGGCACACACAAATAATAATAATAATAATAATAACAACAATAAAAAATAATAAGATAGATACGAAACGTATACTACGGTCTAACCATTGCGATCGGGTCGAGCCGTGTGTGCGCGCGCGCGTGTGTGCGTGTGTGTGTAGTGTACACTGTACAGTACTACAGTACTTCTCGTACTATATACGTATTATAATATTATGTATATATTTATGATACAATAACAATAGTACATGTATAATATATATATGTGTGTGTGTGTGTGTGTACACATATCATATATATGATATGTATACATACAATTATTATAAATATATATATGTGTGTGTGTGTGTGTGTGTATTATATACTATGTGAAGTTTTGTTCGCGGAGAACGAGACGTATGGAATAAAAAATCATTTCGTGGAAAAAAAAAAAACAACAAAAAGAATACTACGGGTACTGGGGGTAGAGCAGCCGACCGACGGCGACGATACACCGAAACTACGGCTCTGCGAACGATAAAAACGCGATTACTTTTACGTTCTGCGAGCACTGTTCTCCCACCGCGGGCGGCTTATGACACAACAACAAAATAATATTATAACCTGGTGTAAACTGAACACCGCATAGTTCAGGGGTACCCAAACATGGCGCACCACAAAATATTTTATTTCCCCCCCCCCAATAACCCCCTAAAACAATTTTCAGAGTTTAGTTCACAAAAACGCTTAAAATGCGGTGTTCGTCAATCGTAAGACGAATTATTATAACGCGTTCATTGTAAAATATATTGTAATTGTAGTATTAATACTGTATTTTAGTGATATACTGATATCGTCTAAATTCTTACGACGTAAACGATAAATGGATTCTAATATTCTATTAAGTATTCACGGTGTACAGCCGGGTCACGGGTACGGAAAAATCTGGTCACCACTGTCGGCGTTCGTTTAACACGTCGTCACGGGACCGATATCGATGGTCGGCGGTGTAGCTGTAGCTGTGTATAGGTACGGGATAAACGGTAATAGTAGCGGCGACGATGACGACGACGATGATGTGGTGTCGGCACTCGGCAGTCGGCAATGCAGCGCGCTCACACAGACGTACACCTGTGCGGTCGCGATCGCGCGCAGGCGGCAGGCCACAGATGCCACCGCCCACGGAATTTACCTCCGCTTCGGCGGCGACAACAACATTAATATTATTCCCTTCCGGACGACGGTCACGCGGTATACATGCATTATACTGTATACGTTGTGACTACGGCGCGCACTACGTATACTCATACACACACGCGTAACGTAGCCGCCGCCGTTGTTGACTAAATGACGATCCTATGACTGATCGTGTTTGATCATCGCCGGTGACTCTGCGGTCTGCGACCGATTCTTTTGTTTTACTTTTACACCGTTATTATAATAATTATTATTGTTACACGCGACCACGATATAATTATTATTATTTGATTACCAAGTTATAACTTAAGCTTACATGGGTAAATTTCACAGTTCAGAATTTTATACATTCTATATTATTATTTTAATATTTTTTTGTAAAATGTTATTTTTTTAATTTCCCAGTATAAAACCTTAGTACCTTACCATGGGCGTCCGGAGGGGGCAAGATATGGGGCATTTCCCCCCTGGACTTTAAAATTCCAAATATAATTTTGTAAATTTTGAATTTTATTATTGATTAATAATGATTATATAAATATTTTATCGATGTTTTGTCTAGTATAGGTTTATAAATTTAATATCAACGAAGAAAAAGGAACTAGGTATAGGCATATTCTTTATGAATTAATGCTGGTATTCATAATTCTTCAAAATGTTTATTAAGTATATTTTGTCGTTTAATTTTATTATACCCTCCCCTAATAAATTTTCTATGGGCGCCCATGTCCCCATGTACCTTACCTATACTACTTTGGTAACAAATAAAATTAACTAAAAATATAAATATATATATATATAAAACAAAATTATATATATTTTTTTTTTAAACATATTTAGATATTTAATTAATATAAATATTATATCAAAAAATAAATAAAGTAATTAATTAATTGTAGATGTATATATATTTAATAATAATATTATTAATTATTATAATAGTCCTTCATAATATTACAAGTATTTAACTACTATTCATATAATAACCTGCAATAGGTGGTATACGTATTATAATTTGATATAATTGGGTTTTAATTATTCGTTTAAATGTGGTTAATAAATTTTTAAAAAAAATTTAAATTTAATTACCCATATTTATTTTGATTAAAATTATCAATATGAAAATATAATTTACAATAGTTCAATATTATAATTAATATATTATAGTGGTATTTATTAATTTGTTATTAAAGATAATAAAATAAATAAATAAATTACGTTTATTTTAAACTTGTTACCTATTTACTATATCAATTTTATATGACTATTCAATGTTTCAATTTTAACTAATAAAATAAAAATATATTTTTATAAATTAAATGTGGTTTATTTTTATGATAAATTATTTTTATTTGTCGATAATTAATATACATAAAACGTATTATTGTACCTATATGTTAAACTATTTTACGATATTTTAGATTCTGAACGAAGCGAAGAACGTATTGGTTTTACAATGATGTGTGTCTTTTTTTTCTTTTTTTAAATATAAATTTATTTGTTTTTTAAGGTATTCATATCAAGTATCAAATTACATTTAAATTAAAATACGTAATAATAATACATTAATACAACATAATACTTACAGTATATTCAAACGTTACAACACTTGTCTATAATATTCTATACTATAGTTGAAATGTGCTGCTATAGGACATACGAGGAAGCAGATTTCTTTTTTAATTACACAATATGTATAAAATATTAAAATATAAATATAATTAAACAATAAATAATATATGGTGGGTGAGTGTGAGCATGGGGTTAAGTCCCAAACTCACGAATATACCACTTTTCAGTAAAATAAAAAATACATTCTATTATAAAAATTAAAAAATGCAAGGTTGACATTATGACATTTAGATTTAGCTCTATGTGAGTCGATGAGTATATGATTTAACATAAAATATATTCGTACATAATGAATATCTTGCACAATTTTTCTTGTACTGCAAATTTTTTTCAGCTATTTTTGGTGTAAATAACTCATTAATCATCATAATTTTGTAACTTAATTACTTTTTCACTCGCGTCCACGATAGGTATTATATTACTTTTATAATATAAACTGTAAAGAGTTGTCTATTTTATGTTAAATTATTAAAACTGTTTAAATTTATTTATTTATTAATTTTTAAATTTCCTATTTTACTAATAATTAATAAATTTCATTAATATATATTAAGTATAGGTATAACATAAAGTGCCTAATAATATTTTGAAAACTATTAGTTAAAATTGTAAAATTTGATATATATTTTTATGTAGGTACCTATTAATTATTATACATTAAATATGTAATATTAAAATCGAATTCGTCGATATTTCAGTTTTCATGAAAAATGCCGTTTTTTCGTTATGTTTTCATCGTTTTTTCAATCGCATCATATAGGGTCAATTTTGAGAAATTCGAATAATGATCTAAATAAAGTACCAACTACATCCACTTTCCAACCAGAAACATATGCTTAAAATCGAAGCATTATTTTTGGTAGTAAAAGTGTTTTCATACTTAAAAAAAAAAAACAAAAACAAAAACAAAAAAATAAAGACACAAATCATTGTAAAACCAATATATTCTTCGCTTCGCTCAGAATCTAAAAACTTTATTTTAGATATAACTATATTTTTTACATCTTCTTTTTTTTTTATTATTAATTTATTAGGTATCTATTATAAGTGTAATATATACCTGTATTTAAATATATTATAGATTTTTTTTCTATTGAAATCGTCATATTGATATATCTACGAAAAAAGTAAAAAAAAATTAATTATTAAGTAAAAAATATACTTTCAATTTAGGTACATACTTTTATATTTTAAAAGTTTAAACGGACGTATTTTTTTGTATAACTTAAATTTTATTTTCTATATTGTACCTACTATATGAATTAATATAAATCTATTTTATTTTATAATTTATAATTATATAGTGTATCTAGTTTGTATTAAATGTTGAGAAAATTAATACTTATATATTGTATTTTTGTTAAGAGATAATTAATATGGAAAAAATCATATCAAATTTATAATTCTTTCTATAATTAAAAAAAAAAAAAAAGAAGATGTTTACAACGTTAATATTAGATTTTATTTTACTTTTTACTTATATTTTATACCTGTAATACTATATATATATATATATATATATACGAGTATGTATACATAATATAATATAAATAAAAATAGTATAAATAAACATAGGGGAAAGAAACTCGTAAACGCGTGTACGTATGTTTAACACATGTTTAATTCGTTTCGTATATAATTTCGTAACCATTTTCCTTATTACCGATATTGTTTTAAACATAGTTTCACATTTCCATACATTATGCCTATGCGTGAATAATTGTACAGTATACATACTGTTATTTTCTTCGTTCGCATCACGCTGATCGTTTGTATAAAAATACTAAATACTAACTACGAGTATACTTACGTACGAGGTACGAGCATGAAATACGCAGCGAATAGCAAAATAATTAATGGGAAAACACTTTGGAGAACGTTAATTGATGCAAATATTATAATCTTGCAATATTATAACACATCTCGGCCCAAACCGTGACACCACAATATGAAATACTTTTGTTCCTAAACAAAAATGTACCTATATAAACAATTATTATGCAATAATTAATCGTTAAGAATGCGTATCAATACGTATAATGTACGAAATACAAATGCCTAATATATATTTTATAATAATAATAATAATAATAATAATAATAATAATAATAATAATAAT